>OX276335.1:103909630-104249890 GCA_946251815.1 Dasysyrphus albostriatus | reverse complement strand
AATCATCCGGTGCATACAAAATAGTTCCTAGTCAATGTGCTGCGTGAGGTTTAGACTTAAATTAAAAAAATTGAAAAGGAGAAAGAAATCGAATGAAAAACAACATAAAAGTACATATTTGTATGTACATTAAAAAATGCATTGAGACAGCCGACCTAATCTCGTGACTTCTAGAGTGCGATGGGTACCTACAATGGCTTCTAATTATTTATGAATTCAGTAATTCCTCATCCCTCATGTTCGGATCGAACAAAAATTTTACAAGTGAAAATTAACATACTTCTTTTTATAAGTAGTACAAATATAAAGTTTTAAATGAATAAATAAAGTTTTAACGTCTATTAAAACTTTTCCACCAAAATCTAAGTTCAATAAAAATTTTATTTTAAAAGTTAAATTACAAGTTTTTTCTTGTTTTTTAATCGGCCAAAACTATACACAGAACTATCTACTATCACCGAAAAAGCTCTACATTTCGTTTTCTACCCTACTATGAACATGTATACAGTTTATAGATAAACAATAATTGTTGAATAAATTTGCTCCTTATATTGAATGTTTAACAGTTTTCATCTCAGAAAGTCGGCTATGATGCACTTAATGTCAAAAAAATACTGTAAATCTTTGCATACTGCATCATACTTTTGATTTTTAAATAGCAGTTGCACAATGCACTGCAATAATAATTATTTATGAAGATGTGCGTGCATACAGCACACCCTTCATTTCGGTATATTCCTTTTTGCTGCTGAGTGCTGCAGGACGCGAACGCAACAAAACAACCTTAAACTAAAAGAAACCATGTCTCAAAAGTGTTTTTCGCTTTTTGTAGTTGTTCTTTGTAAACTGGTCAAATAATATTTAATTTAAGACTTTTTTATACCGATTTCTTGCGAATAATACTATGGAATATGGGCAAATAAAGAAAAAAAATTATGTTAGCGCATGTTCATCTCTGTGCTTTGTCGTCTTCATAGTCCATCAACCCTCTCCTTAATATAAAACTAAAAAAAATAAAAAAAATTGTTTGGTTCTCTCCTTTGTCTTGCGATACTCATGCTCCTCTTTTGCACCACCACCGTCATCGTATGCAATTTATCATGTTTTTGATTACATTAATCTGCTTATATGCGATTATTTTGTTGAATTTAAATAAAATAACAAACCAGACAAAATAGTCATCACACCTGGTTGAATTTGCTTCAGCATATAAAGTGTGTTTGCTATCCTTGTATCCGTGGGAAATTGTCTTCTTAAATAAAGAATAATGGAAAACATTCATTATTACATGCAAATAAAGAATCACCTCCTATGCACCTATTATTAACATTATTTTTTTTCCTAGTATACTAAATATGAGTCCTTAACATTCAAAGGTCCCTCCTCGCAATTTTGTATTACCCATACAAATGGTATGGGAAAAATGGTTCAATCCTTAGAATTTTATTAGCCACTAACCGTTAAACTTAGGAGAAATTTTTAGCTTGGAAATGGTTGAAATTGCGAAGAAGTATGGGGACTCGTTTCGTTGAACAGAAATATTTCACAAACCGTTAAAACATCAGAAACATACTTCCGGCAAACGATACCCACTACCTCTTTGATAATCAAAAAAATATTAACGAGTTCAAATCGTAAGCATTGTCGATAAAGTTTGCTAATGCTTTTGCCCTATAAAATCGTGCTTAGCTATATTATTCGGTTTTATGAATTTACTATTTTTTGTAAAGTATGTAAGTCTCTTTTCTTAATATTTTAGAAGTTATGTTTATAGTTTCGCACGTCCGTGGTGGGTTCTTCTATGTTACCTTAAAGGGCGTTTCCTTTTGAGAGTACTTTTCACTCTTATTCTGTAAAGGCTAGTGACTGTGTCGTGTGTGGTGTGTCCACTTACGAGTTTTACTCTTAAAAGCATCTCTAGCTAGCTATGGTTAGTGTGTTTAAAAGAAGGGTTTAAAAAGTTACTTTTAAATTATAAACGACAAAAGTTAAAAACATGGTTGATCTGTCAATAAAATGGAAAAAAAAATTGTAAGTGAAAAAAAAATATGTGATATTATTTACTGATACTATTTAATGTAGTAGTACTATGATTGTTAGTAGGTAGGACTGTCATGCCAAAGGTCTGGGTTCGATGCCTCTTGCGAGGAATTGACAAATCCTCCAAGAGTATATTTGTCATGAATAAGTGCCGTTCGGACTCGGCAAAAACTGGTAGGTCCCCTCCATTCCTGCCTAAAATACGCACACAGGTATGGTTGGGAGTTGTAAGTCACTAGGGCTTTGCTCTCCACGAGCTGTTGTGCCACCAAATTTATTTATTTATTATTTAATGTATTGATAATGATATAGTTTCCATACGATTTTTCATTGACTTGAAGGGTTTCTTGACTGTATTTTGGGGGATTTCCCATTTTTACCAGTGCTGCCTGAAGTCTATTAACTGTTTCAGGAGCTGGATCTCAGACCCTTACCCTTCGCTTAAGCTCGTCCCACAAATGCTCGATAAGGTTAGAGTCTGGGCCCAGCGCTGACCAACCCATTGTGACAATATCGGTTTCATTAAGAAATTTTAGAGTTTCCTGCATAGTGTTTCATCGAGCGTTGCATTAGAACGAATTCTCCGCCAGTAAAATAAGCATAAGGAACGACGTGATCTACCAGAATATTTAAGCTTAGCTACTTCGTCTCAAAACTGTCTATATATACTTACGACGGTTCCTCTTTTTCAAGATTAGAAGACCTATAACCTATAGGACGGAAATATGTCAGAATTCAATATTAACAGCACTCCAAGAAACACGAATCAATATTGGGAGCGGATGTTAATCATTAATGTTCCTACTAGTGCAAATTTTTATTTTGTATTTATAATTTTCGTAATTTTCACGAATAGCGCGGGAACTATGCTATGGATTTTAAAGTTTTTAACCTCGATGGTAATAAATTGTTGTTTTTAAAAAGCAAAAGGTGGTGATTGGTGTATATATTTTGAGAACCTTCTTGTTAATAAATAAAATATGTTATAATAGCCGCGTTTTATTATCGCTCATAACCCATATGGGTTACCTCATAAAAATAAAACGATGTGGGCTAATAAGAAAACAGTGCTATATACCCATTTCTTTTTTCCTTATGGTTCACCTCATGAAACATATACGGCCTGTTTCTTTCCCTAACATTGATGGTAAATAGCCGGTCAGAGTAAAAACTTGTACCTGGGTTATTAAAATTAACCCCGATAGAAACATGGATCCCATGTTGCCATGTTGTACGTGTAAAAACATAACCTCGACCCAGACCCGGAGATAATCATATTAAAATTTTGTTGTGAATAAGGTTTTTAATATTCCTCTTACTATGAAAGGAATAATCATTTGATTCAATATAAAAACTTGTAGATATGTATCATACAAATTAAAAACTTTTTGTTTAAATATTTCTTGTTTTTTTTGTTTTAATTTTATTTTATAATTGTATCCACATGAGACTCTTTTCAAATTATAAATTAACAAATATTGTAAAATTCAAAATTTATTTCAACAAACACAGTCGTTATGGTGAACCATAATAATAATTTATTACCACTTTTCAAACACCGTATAAACAACACGTACTTTTTATTAACTATTTATTTTTCCGCACCAAACAAGTTCGTATCCCTTATATATTTTTGTATGGTATATAGTACAATCGAACTAAGAAAAATGGGGTGTACATAAGTATACATCACAGAAATTAGTAGCATTCTGGAATTTGCATTTTATCCATTTAAAGTCTTAGGCATAAACAACCATTCATTCTGCGCTTTTTATTTTTGGAATGTGCTCCAATCGTGTACTTGAGTGGAGAGCAAGAATATTCAGCTTGAAAGTTTTAACATTTCTCCTCATACATTATGTCCGTCTCTCGGCCGAAATATGAATTTTTTTTATAGTTTGCCCCAGCAAATACTCGTATTTAAAAGTAATGAACTCAGAATGTAAAAAAAAAAAACAAAAATTTAATACCACAGTTCCTTTTTTCCATTAGCTGTTGCCCCATTTTGACCCTTTAATTATTATTTCCATTCCTAGGGAGAAAAAGTTAACTACTTACTTTAAATTTGAAGCCCTACTACTACTAGAAACAGACCTATGACACGAAATGTTCAAAATTTCAAGCTGAACATTTTATGTGAATACAATTTTTGTCTCTCGATAATGAAATCCGAATAAACTAATTTATAAAATAAGAGGGGTGGTTGCTGGAAGGATTTTAAGCTTTAAAATGCAAAGGCCACCCTGTTATTCATTTGAGTGATATCATAAATAGTTTGACGGTACTAATAATAAAAACTACTCTAAAGCTAAGAGTACACGGCATGTTAAATGCCGCATGCACATGTGGCACTGAGGTCATGCGGCTGTCACAAATATGCCGATTACATAGTATGCGGCAATCGGGAAGCACGTAAAAATGACATCACTGCGCATGCACATCTGCCATTTTACATGCCCTGTACTCGTGACATAAATTATATTTTCTCATATTAAAGCCGCGTTTTTTTATATTTTAATATTATCTTTTTTTAAGTTTAAATAAATTCATTAATAATTTTAAGTTAACTTGGCTGAAATTTAATAACCGCTTGCATTTCAAAAACTTCTTAGTTCATGAAAATAAAAAATATTATGCTAGAAAAAATCTCCAGTCATTGCGTATGAAAAAATATTAATAAATTCACTCAATTAGAATGAAACATTACTTATTTTAAGAGAAATACCTAATTCAAATTAATAATCAACTTATAAGTTTATTGTTAGTGAACCTAGTTAAGAAGAAAAATTTTAAATTATTTATTAATCTAAGTTTATTTTTATTCAATGATTGACTATTTTTTTAAATCTTTTTGAGTATGAAACGTGAAATTTTTGTATACCTTAACATATTACAAGTTGATATAAAAAATAAATTTTTAGGGCCCTATTCCCCGAAAATGAAGTCTGGCAAATCGCTTATATTTATATGAAGAGATCTCATTTTTAATGAATTTTGTGTAACAATACATACATATGTACATATATTAAAGTTTCAACATCTCGCATTTCAAAAATTTTTTTGTTGTGATAAAAATCGCGCAAGTTCAGAATAGAAGATAATCCATTTCTGGGCCATGTACGTAAGCAAATGAGCTTGGTATCAAATGAAGGCTGGCATTTAGTGCGTCTTATAAATGAAATATCTCATGAGTAGTTTCTCCAACAAAACTCAATAAATCGTAATTTTCAGCTCTCGTGGTACATTTTTTCCTTGGGAAATACCAAATTGAAACTATTTCATTATTATAGTAGTTTGAAATTTTTTAAAATGCAGTGTAAAATAACATAGTTAACAGTGTATGTACATTAGGGAGGTCCTTAAACTGGACATAGTCTTGGATAGCCCTTATTCGATTCAAAATATTGAAAAATTAGGCTAATAGGTCTAATTTTTTCCAGATTCTATCTCACCTTCCTGGGTGAGGACATAATAAAGGAAAAACTTATACTACTATTAGTCTGCGTTGTAAAAGCGTTTCATAAATCAAGCCACAGAAGAGGGCTTTTGTACTTTTCAAATAGTTAATATAATTAATAGTATTAGGAAGGCTGCCTCCTGGCATAATGGTTAGTGCGTAGGACTGTAATGCCGAAGATCTGGGATCGATTGATGGCCACTGCCCCCTGAAAACAGAAATTTTTTTTTTCCGAGGTACTGCCTCTTGCGAGGGACTGACAAATCCTCCAAGAGTATACTTGTCATGAATAAGTGCTTCTCATTAGCCGGTCGGACTCGGAAAAAAATTGCAGGTTGAGAGTTGTAAGTCACCAGGCCTTGGATCTCCACGAGCTGTTGTGCTACCAAATTTATTTATTTTTAGGAAGGCTGCCCTCATTATGAAAAAGAAACTATTACTGGTTGTTCTTGGCAGTTTTTTAAACTTGTACTTTCAACTTATAATGTTAGCTCTATTATGAACCCGGGCTATAGTCTTCATTTTTACACTTTAAGGTACTAATTATGTATATTATATTAGGGTGATTCTAATAACACGCGAAAAAATCAGACTTGATTCAGGCGACAAAAAAATATATTTTAGGGGGGTTTATTTCTCCTCGTTCAAAGAGGAGGGGTAATTTTCTAAAAATTTGACTCAAAACAGATAAAAAATATTTTACAAAACCGGATCACTTACTATGCCACGCTATAACTTTTTTTAAAGTCACAAATTCAA
Organism: Dasysyrphus albostriatus; assembly: GCA_946251815.1. Classification (NCBI taxonomy): domain Eukaryota; kingdom Metazoa; phylum Arthropoda; class Insecta; order Diptera; family Syrphidae; genus Dasysyrphus; species Dasysyrphus albostriatus. Next base: position 104,243,634 of record OX276335.1, on the reverse strand, counting down.
TCTACAATACACTTTTTTAATAAATTTGTATTGTAAATAGTTTTCGAAAAAATTATTTGAAAACTTAAGCATTTCTTTTTTTTAACTTTGAATGGGGGTGAGATATAAACCTGAACAAAATTTTTTTTTACCTAGAGCCATTTGATGTCTATCCACCTTGGAATTAAAAAAAAAAAAACAGTATAAGGACCACCGTAATGTACATATATATAAAGATCGGATCGAAATTTTTTTAAAGCAAAATATATGCACATATCGCAGTACAAAACTATTTAATTTTTGAATTTTTTTAACTTGATATACATAGGTATAATTTTAGTGTGATTAAAACTTAATCAATTTTCACTTTAAGTTTCTTTAAAAAATCTGTTTTCATGTAAACTGATATAAATATTTTTATATGAGCATATTATACCAAAAGCTCTACTGATATTTTATCTCTCTTTGGATTATAAATAATCTATAGTGACGGCAAAGAACCAGACACATACACATAGGCGAAGTACGTCCAAAATGACATACTAGATATACAGTTTTTGAATCACAAAAAGTTATTTATAAATTTATGGTTAGTTATAAATTTGTATCTATTCATTTCTTAGTTCTTTGCAAACATTTAACAATAATTTTAGTAAAGAAGAAGTAAAATTAAAAAAATACTTTTTCAAAACTACATACAAATCTATTTCATTCTTATAGTATAGACAAAATGATATACTTCATACAAAATGACAAAGTAGGTCATAGTTTCTAGTTCCATAGTAATAGAAAGCTTCAATTTGGCTTAAAATTATAAAATTAGTTTCTTGACACTTTTTTCCTAAAATTATGCTTTCTGTTTCATATAAGGTGCAAAGTTTGTAAGTTACTTGTTTTGTGTTTTTTGACACTAAACTATATGATTCATGAGCCCAATGGTTGCACATTATGCTTCTACGCTGCATGATTGACGATATATTGACTCACTGCATTTATGATTCTTGTTTATTGCTAAAATTAAAATATTGTATTTCATTTTGCCCGCATCATCGTTATGACAAAATTTTATCAATACATACCAAAAAACTATTGAAATGGCTAGTTATTGGTTAATTTTACTTATTTTTCCATGAACTATGAATTAAATTAATAATTGTAGGATAAAACGGTATGAAAACTACCAAAATACGAAAAACAGTCCAGTGCCAAAAAAAACTTTTTTTTCGGTATAAAGTTTTTAATTTTGTTATCACGACACACGGCCATGAAATGAGTTATAATATTCACAGGATTTCAAAAATCATCCAAGCCAACAAATAAAATTGTACTGATTACTCTGAGTGTAGCAGATTTTAAGAAATGGCTAGTATGTAATTTCGGCCGTGTATGTCGTTTTGTACGTACCTCCCCTACATACATACATCTTCCTTTTTTTTCACTTTTAAAGCATTAGCGTTATGAAAAATATGTATTATGCATACAAATTACTGCTATAACATAATGTGATTTTTTAAAACAATGTTAAAAATTCATATATCATAATGAAATAGTTTTGAGATGTTTAGCAAAACTCTACTATTTCCGTTTAACGTTATAAAATGATTTCTGGACCCATATTATGAATTACGAAACCAAAAACAAAAAAACACGACACTCAAGGAAACGATAGTCACGAAATTGACCGATTATGATTTAAAAGAATGGATACTTGAAAATATTTCCAGATAAAGTCAAAAAGTCATGTGTAAAACTATAAAAAACGACAGCTAAAAGCAAGTCGAAAACAAAACGAGTATCGTTTTAAAAAAACGACTATCGTAAAACGTAATCGCAATATAACGATTACGATGAATTGAAAACGAAAATCGTTATTTGTAATACGACCCCTGCTATCAAAAATTAAAATTCAAATTGTAATTTCACTTTGTGACGCTCATCAATTTCCGCCCACCCACTGATATATATTACAACAATATTAATGTAGTTTGAAATATGTATCTATTGGGACTCGTAAATAAAATACGAGATAACAATCAAACATGACATTACGGATAGAGAACACGACAAAAGTGGGTCCCACAATTCCGTCTGTCTTTCCGAACCTGGACCTACAACCTAAACCACTGAAACAATATTCTGCAAAATTTGAACTTCGTTGATTCCCCCTAGCGGGTAAATTGAAATTTTTGTTACGCTCCAAAAAAACGGTATCTACTTGCCATATAACCGTTAAGGAAAATCTTATTTATCTCCAAAACCGCTCTTACGATTTTTATTAAAAAAAGTATAAGTGATTTTTGTAAGCATGGTGTAATTTTTGATAAAAAAAACATTGTAATAAACTGATTCTAACAGTACCTACCTGCTATATACAATTTTTGTGATAAGGCTCCTTTACAATATAAATAATACTGCATATCAAAATTTTAGAAAGAAAAAAATTTTGTTTCGAATATATAATATGTTTTGAAACTTGAATTTTGAACTATGTATATATATATTACTAAAATGTTACAAATGTTTTATGCAATTTTTTTGTTGGAAAACCTCTTCAACAACGTGTACTAGGATGGTCCAAAAAAACGGTTTTTTATTTTAGTTTTCGCCCACCACAGAATCTTGTTGCCTACATCAAATGAAAGGTGGTGCTCAAGTGACTTACTTTTCTTATGTTTTGCTAGTAAATCCTCTGTATTAATGTTCGTGTAAACAGGGTATTTCCAAATTCATGCTTGATATTTTTGGAGATGTATTCTGGTTTTATTCTAAGAAAAAAATTGTATGGGGGGAAATTTCTATCTCCCCCCCCAGGCAATGCTGGCAATTTTGGGAAAATTTACCTAAAATTGAGAAAAATTATTTAAAATCAACGAAAGCAAATACAATAATGTGTTTTTTGAAGCCAAAATTTCATTCTTTTATTTGTTTTTTGTATCAAGTTGTTTTAAAAAATAGTTTTTGAGAAATTAAATTTTAAAGTAAATATTTTCGAATGAAAATGTGATTTTCTTATAAAATTTGTTGTTTTTTTTTTCATTGCGTAGTTAAGTATCACTGTTTTTTAAATTTTGAATTCTCTTATTTATTTTTAGTCAAAAACTGAAAACGAAATGCAAAAACCTTTTAGTTTTTGAAAAAAAAAAATAATTTTTCCTATTGCATGTTTGGTTTGGTTTTTTTGTCTTATGAAAAAGTATCTTCACTGCCTGAACAGAATCCAAAACGGAGCTGGAATAGATGTCAAAAATGCTGTAGCAGAACAATTGAACAATTTTTTTACTTCAACTGCAGCATTTTCGACACCTACTCCGTCACCCGTACATGCTTTGCTAGTAATGTTTATTTTAGCGCCAACAGATTACCATTCATAATCAAACCCTTTTTCGGGGCTTTTGAGAAAAAGCCTCTTCCCGTTTTTTAAAGTTCTCAAAAACTAAACTAAATTTTTGCATATAATTTTCAATATTTGACCAAAAATAAATGAGAGCATTGAAAATTAAAGAAGAATTAGAATTTTCCTCCCATACCCGAAATCATTTCCCGAAACATCAATCATGAATTCGGAGATACCCAGTTTTCACGAACATTTATACAGGGGATTTTCTAGCAAAAGTTAAGAAAAATAAGTCGCTTGAGCACTATTTTAAGGTTGAAATTTTGTGATGATAACACAATTGATATAGCTATAACAAGATTCTGTGGTGAGCGGGTCATAAAATTAAAAAAAAATATTTTGAACTACCCTAATATGTTCTTAGTCCTGCCATATTATGTTCTGTTACAAATGTCAAACACCTCAACAATTAAACAAATTAATGTTTTAACAGTTATATTGTCTATACAAAAAATATCACTCAAATGGCCGCTTCTAGCTCAAATGCAAGCCATTTAACGTTATGGCACTAAGGCTATAGCACCCGTGCTGTTTCTACTGATATTTTTGCCAATTCTTCCGTTAATGCTTTTTTGAGGCTATTCAAATTCCTGTGAAGAGTTTCAGGCTATGCTCTCTTATTCTGACTACAAACAATAATCTTAAAAGAATTGAATTTGAATTTGAGGGCTTATCTTCTATTTTGAATTTAGTTACTCCTGGGGGGTTTTGGCTTTGTGTGCAGGAGCAGAGTTCAATTGAAAAATGTTCTCCTCTTCATTGAGCCTGTGTTAATAATGTATTCGTTCATTGAGAGGTCAACTTGGAGAGTTAAATTTATCCGCTCGCTTTCACATGTCATGTTCCTAAATAAGAATAACAAGTTAACAGATGTAGGTACCAATATTAAATGTTAACTCGTTGTTGTGCATCGTTTTGGTTGTCATTTTATATCGAAATCATTTCTCTACATACTTTATAACGTAATATATGATTTTTTTTCTATAAAAAACTGAATTTTTGTATGCATGCAATTGCCAGCTAACGACCTCAACGTCAGGTTTAATTTAATACCAAACTCAGTTGTGTGCGCCCCAGACTTCATAGAAAAAATTTCCTCTTCCTCTCTCATCTTGACTTCTGTGATCATTATAAAAAAAATTGTACGGGACGAAAATCATATCTTAAAATCAATGAAAGCACATACAATGATAAGCTGTAACTTTTTTGAAAGTCAATAGTCATTCTATTATTTGTTTTTAATTTTTTTCGAAATTTGATTACATTTTAAAGATTTATAACATTAAACATTTATTTGTAAGCATTCCATTTACTACAGACACATTGATTTATTCAGTAAATTTTGTTTGAAATAATTACAAAACAACAGTATTTTTTTATTATTTCTCTTTGTTATGAAAAGGGTATACGTCTGAAGAAAATTGTATCAAAAGCATCATATTTAAATTTCAAATAATCATACTTGAGTAATAAATTTAAGATTTTATCAAGCGAAAAATAAATAAAACACGTACACTCATGCTCAAATTGATGTAATGATCTAGTAGATATTATGTAGTTCTTTTTTTCGAATGTATTCAAAATTTTGTATTCCAGACTTGTTCCAGCATTTCACAAATGATCATATTAACATTTATGTAAACCTACTTTCTTAACTTTTGAATTCGTTGAGTGAAGAATCTTTGTATACATATTTTTTAAGTTACGTACAAATATGTATGCTCATATGTACAAATGTATGTATATACATATGTGCAAATAAACTAAAGGACCAACAATTTTACAGATAAAGGATCTAATTGGATTATTTTCTTCTTTTTTTAATTTCATTTCATTCATTTGAGAGAAACAAAATTGTTTGTGTTGAAATTTGTATTAATTGCAGCTAAATGATTATGAAATTCGGAAAGGCAAAAAGATTGGTGTTACGATATCATTTAACAATCACCGGCTATTTGTCGGAAATATACCTAAGAATAGAGATCGCGACGAATTATTTGAGGAATTTACTAAGCATGCACGTAAGTGGTATTCAATTGAAAAGAAGTCGCAACAAACAATGATTTTTTTTAATCCCAAATAAGGAGACATCCTTTTACAATACACAAAATTTAGAATTGTAAACATTAGAACAAAAATAAACCCGATGCATTATTTGCATGATCAAAATTTTCCCCTAAAATTCAATTGGTCTTAAAAACAGAAAGGTAAACAAAATTATTGTACGCATATTTTAAGAAAAAAACGAATTGGATTTTTGTTTAGCGTTTAAAAATTGAAAAAAATATTCAATAAAATGATATTGTTTTTTTTTCAATTTATTGCATTTCTTAAACAATTGTACAATTCGTCCCCTGATTGCAAAATGAGGTTACTTGATTTTATAAATTTTGAAGATAGCACCGTCCATAGTTATGTACTAAGGTTCTAGAGAACGAGGGAAAGGAAATTTTATATTTCTTACTTTCCTTGCTTAACCTTAGCAATTATTGATATTGTAATTTATTATGTGTCAATAAAGTTTAATAATAATAATAATAATAATATTTCTTACTTTACGAATATCCCATATTTGTCTATTACAAAAAGAAAACTGTACAAAATATTTCCGTTTTACCGAGATATTATAAAAATTGAAAATTGAATTATCTAGTTCTTGCAATCAGGGGACAATTTGATATGTACTCTTTGACTTCATAAATGTGTTCTCAAAAAACAACAGAAAAATGATTAAAAAATGTGTTCATATTCTTTTTAATAATTACGCTATTGGATATCTCGTTTACTAATCCTCCTCAGCGAAATTGCTTATCATTTAATACTAATTTATTTTAATATTTATTTTGTATAATTGAAACCACAAACAAATTAATAAAGTTTATTTATCAATTGTAGTAAAAAAAAAAATTGTGTATATTTGTTTTTGAAAATATAGCTCTGTAGCTTGACAATTTTCTTCCAAAACTCTGCCAAATTCGCAATAATAATGAAATTTTATTATAAAAGTTTTTATTTCAAAGAGTGTTTGATTTTTATTTACATATAAAATACAAACTTCAAAGACGAAATTAAATAAATTGGATTTTGTTAAGATAAGTAAAACATCAAACAGAAAAATAAAAACATTTAACATTTGGAATCCTTTTGACTTTCTTTATTTGTAATATTGGAATAATAAAGAAAAGAGAGTAGCTATCAAATTTTATAAAATTACATTAAATATTAATGGCCATGTTTTTTATGTGGGTTTTTAAATTAAAAATCCTTATTTGGTGTACCCATCTCCCGATAAACCACATCGACTTTTAAAGTGAGCCAAAGCTCAGTTTACGTAGACTCGTAAGATTTAAATCAGTTTTGAAAACATTAATTCCCTTGGCGATAAGGTTTAAACCAGTGGTGATTTATTTTAAAAACTATTTATTTATCAAATAACAAATATTTGTTTTTTGTTTTTGTATTGATTTTATATAGAATTATCTATTGGTCTTAGTTGGTTTATTTACTTATTTCAAGTCAAGAACTTGCACTTTTCCAAGTGTAATTGGCGAAGTGATGATGTTCTCTTCGTATTCATCTGACCTTTTATCTTGAAAAAAATCCTCAATGTAAATTAATTTTTCAGAAACAATTTTCTCCACTCAATAATTTGGTTTCACACAAAGGGCCTATTTCTGCGCTACTACATCAATTGCATCAACTACATTCTACAACCTCATCCTGCAATAACACCAGTTACATTTATGTTTTAATAAACTTTTTTATCTTTTATTTCATAACTCCAGATGTATCTTTGAATCAGACAAATAAAAGTGATGTTGCAAGATTTAGATTTACGATGTTGTAGTGGCGCTGAAATAGGCCCCAGGACTCACACATCCAATCGGAAGAGTGCGTTGCTTCTACTCATTTCTGAATTTTTATCTTTGTATCTGTTAATCGCCAAGTAGAAAAATTTGCTGAATCACAAAAAGTAAAATGTAGGAACCTGTTTTGATGTTTGAATTTTAATTGTTATTAGTATTTTTTATGGGGATTTTGACTTTCTAACTTGAAATTGAAAAGCGATATTCGCTTCTCAGAATTTTCAGAAGAGTGATTAGTGTGGTGCAATGTTTTAGAAAACTTCTATTTGACTCCGGCCGTTTGTGTCCAATGGAAATATTAAAGAAGCAACTATTTACTATTGCAAATATGGCATATGTCATTCACCTTGCTCAGTTACATTGCCAGGCGCACCTAACTTTGCATTATTTATTTATTTATTTCATTTTATCAATCAGAACAATATCCCTTAAAGGCTATTACATGGGTTCTTAAAAACTAAGTCAACAATAAAACAAAATTATTGTATTATGTTATGTAAGCATTCATAAGTATAAATGTAAAAAGAGGTCCATTATTACAATGGTGATAAATTTAACAAGTTAAAAACGTAATATAGCTTAGTAGTGTAATGGTCAAAAAAGTCTAATCTTGCAAATCAAATTAGGGTGACTCGCATAAGGTGGGCAACAAAGCTAGGAGAGAAGTATTCTTCCAAGTCAGGAAAACTCAAGAACAATAAATCAAATATCATATTAAGACTGAACATTCATAGATATTCTTTTACATTTCTGATAAATTAGACGTTTCCGCGGACAATGGGAGATTAAACTAAAATATAACTTAGCGAATTATTTAAAATAATTTACCATTTACAGGAACAATTAATCAGCCCTATCACGAATTCACTCGTAATAGGAAAAATGATACAAATTCCGAAAAAAATCTACCACAGAATCCATCGTAGTGAAAAATTTCATACAAATTGCCATAAGGAACGGATCTGGTAATGGCTTTTTTTCAGGATTCGAAGTTTTCCGATTACGATGGAATTTATGATAGGGCTGAATATTAAAAAAAAAACATGTCTCAAACTATCCAGGAACACAACTGTTAACAAACAAAGACCGACGCCTGTAGATAGGCTATTAGGTCAGCGTTCAAATCAAATTTTTATTGATATAACTGAATTTGTTTTATTATCCACATTGTACTGAATTTTAACTAATACGTTGTTTTAAAATTTCACGTGTGAGGGACCGCATGGTCAGAGCTGCATGCTCCTTTGAGGCGCTGCTTTAAGTTTTCTTAATTTTGATATCATCAGGAATTACGATTTTTGCGAATGTGGGACAGCTAAGAAAAGGTATTGAAATAAATAAATGTCTATTATATTCCTTTTATATCCCACGCAAATTCAAAACTTTTGTTCCAGAAAATTCTATATATTTTATTTTCTTCTGCGAAGATATTATTTTCATTTATATAGTCTTCGTTTTCTTCTCAGCTCCAAAGTTTTCTACAATGAAAGTTTTCCATACCGATTTTTTTTCAACGTCTTAAGGCCCATTTAGATGGTCATTTAAATTTCAGTTGAATTGTCAATAAATCTTTCAGATAAACTGATGTCTTAAGCTCCATTTAGACTTTCAATTCAGTTTTTATTTCAGTTAAGCTATCAGTTTCAGTTAAGCTAATCGATTTTCTTCCACAAACACGGACAAAACCGATAAATTTCAATATCGACTAAATTATCACTCAATTTTGACATATTCAAACAAAACAGGGACTCGAAGACGCTGATTCATCACCTCCAACTGCAAATTGAAATGAAAACTGGACTGAAAAGTATTTACATATCATTTTAACTGATAACTGAACTGAAAACTTATGAGAATTTCGTCAGTTTCGGTAACAGTTTCACTTAAACGCTTCAGTTTTTGCTTTTAGACATCAGTTTAACTGAAAGCTTAACTGATAGCACAACGGAAACTGAAACTGAAATGACCGTCTAAATGAGCCTAAACAAGTGTGAAGGATCCCAAATTGAAGACAACAAGCTTATCTTGATCATAATCATGATCATGATTTATTATGAAAATCTGCAATATATGCATTTATAGTAAAATATGCACTAGAGATTGCTATACGAATACAATTTAAAAATCATGATTCTTAAAGATAATTTGGTTAGGGAGCTCGAAAAGGCTACAGGCTTGTGACACAGCTCTGTAATTTCCATTTTGCAGAAATATTAAGATATAAAAAAGCTTTCTGCAAAATGGGTGCCGCGTTTCGATCGAAAACAAACGAAACCGTTTAAACCATTCAAGGTAAGACGATTGCCGGCGCTTATTGTGCTGACCTGTTGAAGCGATTCAACGTTGAATTAAAAGGAAAAGGCTCCATTTGGCGAGGAAAAATGCTCTTTTTCAACAAGACAAAGCTTCTGCGCACAAGTCCGCAGTCATAATTGCATGAATTAAAATATCCCATCCAGCTTATTCTCCGGATTTGGCCCCCTGCTACTTATTTCTTATTTCTCAATATGAAGCATGGTAAAAAGAATACATGGTATGCTATTCCGAGCTAATTTTCTTTTTTTGTTCCGCGCATCTACGTCACTTGTAGACAAAAACGTGTGGAAAAAACAACTTTCGGAATTTTTTCCCTTCGAGGTTTTGTCCATTCGGGATTTTGGCCATTCGGGATTTTTTTTAGTTTGGGATTTACTAATTTTTAGTAAGTGCCATTTTTTGTTGTAAAAACTATGTAAAGCCTAGTGCGCTGCTGATTCGAAACAAAAATCCCATTCAAAAATGACACAATGAAATCATAAACGAAAACTTTAGTTCTACCTTTCGTTGTCCACGCTGTTCGTCGAGCTAAATTGATAATAATTGTAGCAGATTATTTGGAGAAGTCTATACTCTTTTTTACCCAGACCATTCATTGTGTGTAGAAAAAGTAACATTGTGTTTTTTTTTCGTATTATTTTTGTTGTTTATTTCATTACAGTATGGTTGCCTTTATTTTGTTTGCATTTGCATTTGTTTTAATTTTTTTAATTTGTGCAACTGTCAGTGAATGTTTTTCCGCTTCGTTGTTGTAAGCATTGCGTTGTCTTGTTTGAGACCAACTAAAAATTTCGTTTTGCGCTAGAAGGCTTAAGTTAAGCTTAAGTTTAAAGAGCGGTTTCATAAAATTTCATAAAATATTTAATACAATTTAAATATGCAAATTGTTTTTTGTTAATAGCCTAAAGCTTACTACACCACTCACTAAATTCATTGTATTCACACAATATCACATTTGTTTGGAATTAAAAATCACATTTTTTTGCTTTTCATAAACAAACCTGGATGGAGCTCACATTTGTTTGAGAAAATGATTTACTTCAATAAGATTCATTGTCTAAATGCATTGAACTTCCAATTTGAATGTGTCTGAATACTTAAAAAGATAATGAATGTCTCGAGCTTCACCATGCATTGTCCCTGTTAAGCCTAGTTACAGTTAGTACATACTTGTGAATCGTGTCGTGAACCCATGCAAAAGCTGAACTTTGGTGGAGAGCTTTGTTTTGACGCATTAAAGATCTCTTGGTTAGCAAAAGAAAGTTCAATTACAAACAAATATTAATAAATTGAAAAAAAATCTTATGCAATGACTTCGGATAGGATTCTAATTTTTTATTTTTTACTAGTCACTTGAACCATTGTGGTTTTAAACTTCAAACGTTCACAACACATTCGCAAGTCCGTAACAATTAGAAATGTCAAAAAATCACTTTCTCTGCTGAGGATGGTTCATTTCACGAGTAAGTGTCTACTAGGCCTTACTTTCTGTCTCCACTGGAGAGACCGAAAAGAATGTGACAGACGGTTTGTGATAAAAGCATACTTTCTCCTTTTTCATTCTTCTCTCTGTAATTGTAATTTGTAAGTGGAGAGAACATAGGTGTGTTTGTTAACGTGAAATTTCTTGCACATTTTTACAAATTTTCACAATTTGCTGTCAGAAACCGTTGAAAAAAAACCCAAGTTTAGAAAACTTGGTGAAAATTTCACGTTAACAAACAGGCATCATGTTATATTTTATGAGCCGCTTACAACTTAGAATTTGATTTTTCAATCATTGAGAATGAATTTCAATATACCATCAATTGATGCTTGGAAGTTGTAACTCAAAATAAGGATACATATGATTGACCTAAATCGACTGCGACTCCAAATGAAATAAAGAAATTCTTTTTTCAGATTTTTATTTACACCCCTTATAGTCACTGTTGGGGTTAAAATATAATTTAAAAATGTTTTTTTTGGTACAATGAAACGCCTTCAGGTGACCAATTAGTAAAAATAAACAGTTATATAGAACGAAATATTTGATACAGGTAACAAAATACTGGTTTGTTTTGTTTGGCGTCGCTTAACCTAAATTTCGTCCCTCCTAAAATTAAAGGTCCCTCCAAATGCTTTTCAAAAATGTGCATATCAATTTTTTACTCCCACTCTTTCATTCTCAAACAGGCTTGGGGAAGCTTGTGGAACTTGTGGCGGTGCTATCTTGACGTCAAGATAGCACCGCCACAAAGAATTTCAAAAAACTAATGATGCAGCAATTACGCCCTAATTAGGTGCTAATTAAGTGCTGTAATATCAACGCAGCACTTAATTCGAGTGACCTCGAAATACACCTTAAAGTTTAGTCAAATAACCTAAATCACTTAAAAATACTCCACAAAAAAAAATTTGTCATGCTCAAGATTCAGATGACCTTGAAATCGGATGCACAAATTTCAACAAAATTGTAGACTTTTTACTTACCACCTTTATTCAAAAAGTTGAAACGCCAGAATTAAAGTGCTGTCAAAAAGTCATATTCCATTTTTCTACTACAACCCATTCGCCCTTAAAGGTCCAAATAACATTTTTTGATGAATGCACTTCCGTCAAGATTGCACCGCTACAAACGAAGTTCGAAAATCTAATGATGAAGAAATTACGACCCTCTTAGGGGCTAATTAAGTGCTATAAAACGAACGGAGCACTTAATTCGGATGACCTTGAAATCGGATGCAATAATTGCATGCAAGTTAAAGACTTTTTACAAACTACATCTATATAAAAAGTCGAAACGCCACAGTTAAAGAGCTTTCAAGTAGGTTCCAAAAAGTCATATTTCATTTTTCCAAAATTTTTAATGAATGCACTTGTTTTAAGATTGCACCACCATAAACGAAATTCGAAAATCTAGTGATGGAGAAATTACGTCCTTCTTATGGGCTAGTTACGTTCTGCGATACCAATGCAGCGGATGCAATTCAAATTCAAAAAATTTGGAACCCATACAAAGTTCTTAAGAAAAAGCATGTGATGCCGAAATTTAGACCTACCTAAGTTTTCTTGTTCAATATTAATTTATTTGCCTTTAGAATACCTTAAAATCATTTTGGAGACGTCATATCATTAGTTTGTAAAAAACTATAAACAACAAAAAATTTCAAGGCACCTCATGGATTTTGGATTCATAGTAAAAATACACGGAATGCATTTTAAAAACATGAATTAAGCTTTTTTTTTAATTTTCCAATGTGCGGGGATTTCAATTAAGCTCTGCCTCCTTCACGGTTTACTTTGATCAAATAAAAATGATGTGCCTTTTCTTATTGAACTTTTGGCTTTAGTGGGTTTCGGACCGCTTAATGGAAGGGTTCGGTATACTCAAAGTTATAAAATATTTAATATAAAACTGTTGCATATCCTCGGGACCAACCTGCTGCAGCAGGTTATAATTGGTACCTAGGAATCAGATGCAAAAGTCCATGTTATTGTAATTACTTGTTTATAAAATTCAGTCGATTTTTTAAGCAGAAGATTTTTTTTCAAATTGTCTTCGTATTCAATATTATTCTCAAGTAAAGTTAGATAATATAATAATTTACAGAAAAAATAATTTATCATTCACCACATAGGCAGCCATCTGCCTATAGTAGGTACCTACGGTTTTTTTTGTTTTTTTTTTTTTTTTTCTTCAAAAGAAGTAGGCAAACAAATTCATAAAAGTATACAAATTCGATGTTTACAACAACAAAATTTAATCGGTAATTTCAAAAACAACATAAGTCACTCTACAAAAAATTAGGCCACACTATGTTAAAGGTCGAATCGAATCATGAACCTATCATAAATCACATTGCGCAAAATTGAACCATTATTAAAATGTATACAAAAGTGTAATTAGATGGTCTAATGGACCAGAGTGTTTACAGCTAAGAAATCATATTGGAGACAAAATGTGACTTAAGTGGTTTTTGTAATGACCGATTCAACTAATTAGTTTTTATTTTAGCATTTTCTTCTGCCATCTTTTCGAGCCATTTGTTCATTCATTTATCTAATGTCAAATTCTTTACAATCAAAAAGTCGATATTGTTAAAAAATATCGAAATCACTAAGCAAGATTTTGCATCGATTTCTTACAACGAATATAGCAAGATTACATATTATTGTTCCGGAGTTTTAACATATTTGTCATTGACTCATTCACCTATATTTTGCAAGTTGTATTTTGTCTTGTAGTCGTAGGTCAGGACTTGAACTCGTCTCGTATTCAAATCGTGCATTAGCAGCTTGTCATCCTTCGAATTGGATATCACTGTACCACTTTTCGGAAATAAAGTGCGCGATTCATTAGCTCGTACCGGGTTAGGTCAAGGGACAGACTTCCAAAGAAGAGGAGCATGAAAAGGAACATGAAAAGAAGAAGACCGGCAGCGCGTAAATGAAGATGCAGTAGGTACAGCAGACGTTTCGTCAACTTCGTGAACGGATGCAGTCGCCATTGTGGTCCAAATACTGACAAATTGTCAAATTTATTTATCTTTTTTTGAAATTAATAAAACGATTAGAATATGAATTCCATCCATTTATTTTTTCTGAGGATAACAACGAACGCTTTATCCACCAACCACCATCCGGAAGATTGGGATGAATAAAATCATTTGGATTTGCGCGATATTTGAAATAAGTCGAAAAGCTGGTGAGCGTTCATGCCACTCATAAGTTTTTTGACTTACGACCTACCATTCGTATTAGTGCAAAATATATGCCACCAATTTGGAAGAGATACCATGTCATACTTTAACCATATAATGCACTTTCAAAATAACGCAAAAAATCATGGAAATAAAAGTATTTCATTTCGCAACATACCTTATGTGTAAACATACAAATTTGTTTAGATGAAAACTACATATCAGCAACCTATACCTGCTAAGATGACCAAAATGTACTTTCAAAATGCAACACAAAATATTGATCAAAGTAAAATTAGTTTTTACATCGGTATACATTTCGTTCACTGTATTCCTACCATGAACTTGGTTTTCATCGAAAAATCATCTTCAGCGATGAGGCTCATTTCTGGCTGAATGGCTTCGTCAATAAACAAAATATGCGGTTTTGGTCTGGCAGCAACCCACAAGTAAGCCATGAGTCATTATTGCATCCCGAAAAAATTACGGTTTGGTGCGGTTTATGGGCCGGCGGCGTCATTGGGCCGTACTTCTTTCGTGATGATCAAGACCGGCACGTTACTGTGAATGGGGATCGCTACCGTTCAATGATAACCTAATATTTTTGGCCCCAATTGGATGATATGGACTTGGAGGACATGTGGTTCCAACAGGACGGCGGCACAAGCCCCACAGCGAATGTCACCATCAATTTATTGGAAACCAAGTTTTGGAGAACGTGTTATCTCACGAAATGGTCCAGTCGCTTGGCCGCCTCGGTCGTGCGATTTGACGCCGTTAGACTATTTCCTGTGGGGCTACGTCATGTCTATGGTCTATGCCAACAAGCCAGCGACGATTGATGAACTTCGTACGAATATCGAACGTGAAATTGCAGCAGTATTGGCCGATTTATGCTCGAAAACCGTCGAAAATTGGGTTCAGCGTCTGGACTTCTGCAAGCGTGCCCGTGGTGGCCATGCAAAAGAAATCGAGTTCCATACATAATGGCATCGAACGTACTTTCACAATAATAAAGAATTTCATTGATACTCAAAACCGTTTTTATTTTATTTAAAAAAAACTTTTGTAGCGCTCTTATTGAACAACCCGATATTTGTTTTTTGTCCGTTCTTTATAAAAAAAATTATCTCGTTCAGAAAATTTTACACGACGAATAAACAACACAAATACGACTCAAATACAAATAAATACGAGATTCGCAAAAACATAAAATACGAACAGTGTAATGCGATGTTGTTGTGCGTTTCTCTCTCTCCCAATACTAATACGAGTGAAGTCGGATATGCGACTCTTGGAATATCAACATACGATTGTTGTCGAATACGAGTCATAAACACGAGGCTCAGAATGTGGGTGGCAATAAAACCAGGAATGTTCTATTTCGATATTATTGGTTTGGACAGTGTATTCTTGGCAAATCTTTATTTCTGACAAAAAACTTCCTATTTCTGATACTAAATGTAATTCTCCATTTCTATGAAATATAATTGCGCACACTGCACACCCAGCCGTAAATTCTTTCAGACAAAATAATAGAATCAATCCAAGGAAAAGTGCTTTCGGAAATGTTTGCCTTTTTCCTTAAATATCTTCTTAAATCCCAAGGAAACAAAATCTAAAGAGGTATTTTGAAGTTTCCCTTGAAAGTCTTTAAATTGAACTTTAATGAAGTGGGGAAAGAAATGCCAAAAGTCTCTTCGAATCGTCGAACGGTCAGATTTTGTTTTGTTTTGTTAAATCTTGAAAGTTTCTAGAAACTCAATTTCTTCATGTTAAAGGGGTTTAACATTACACTCAACTAAATTTTTGAACAAATTTCTAAATAACTGATTTCAGGTTTTCCATCGGTACCTCAGAATTTTCAAAGAAGTAATTTTATTTTTAATTTCATCAAATAGCTTATCGATATGAGCAACAAAAATAATCGTTGGTAGGTATTCTGAACCAGGGAACGCCTACCTCTTGTTTCGATTTCTGGAAATTCCACGAATGCCAAAATTTTTAAGTCCAATATAGAGCCTGATTACACGATTGGTTTTTTCGGACGATTCGTGTTTCGTCTTTTTGACACATTGGGTGAGGGGTGTAGAAATGTAGGGGGAACAAAAATACGAAAGCACTTATAAAAATTTTAAGATTTTTTCTGGTTGAACTTTGATGTTTATGATTTGACAAACGAGTAGAGGCGGGGGATGCTCATAACTTTTTAATAATGAGCTTAAAAATAGTTTCTCGTGATTAAATAAATATATGATTGCAAGAAAAAAAGTGATTTAAAAATATTTTTAATTATTTTTACTGTCTATTTTTCAATATTTTCTAATAAATGAACCTCATATTCTTTGACAGTCAGAAAAACGATTGGACTTTTTTATTTGTGTGTAATCACGAAGGTATGTACTTGTCAAAAAGACGAAAAACGAAACGAACGAAATCACGAATCTTGTAATCAAGCTCATATTATATAATAATTATAAATACCTATACGGTTTTCTTTGCAGTTTCGGATTCGGATAAATGCAGAAAAAAACTTAAACAGAGATTTGTGAGATATTGTGTATACCTACTTTCAGTTGTACTTTTATGAAATTTACGAATATTTTATAGTTTTCGAGACATAAGAAATAAACAAAAAAAATGCATATTTACATTTTTTTCATGTTGTTTCACGAAATTCTAGTTACAAACATCAGATTCACATCCAGAACACCTAAAAAAATAAGGCCAGAGTAAAATCAAAACCACCCCCCAAAATTTTCTTGCAAAGGGCTCTTTTGAGCACAAATGGACTGGTCTATAACCGATAGCTTATATCTATGCATGTATGTATGTATGGCGCCAGTTATAGCTATCATTCAAACTCATCATAGAAAATTTTAATGATTGATTTTGAGACGTTAAGAATGAAAGATCATTTATTATTTTGATGGACGAATGAATAAAGCTCAAGACTTAATTAATATTTCTAGTCAAAAAAAATTTAAATAGGCCCAACTTTCCACTTAAAATAACTTTCAATATTTCAATGATTATTGGTAAGGTAGTTCAATCATTGAAATAAGAAAAGTCTTTCATGTGGAAAATTGGGCCTATTTGAATTTTTTAAGTTAGAAATATTAATAAGACCTTATGCTTTATTCGTCTATCAAAATAATAAATGATTTGACTTCTTTACCGTCTAAAAATCAATCATTAACATTTTCAATGATGAGTTTCAATGATAGCTATAACATATAAAAAATGCTCATTCATTATTTGAATTCTGCATTTGAGAATTCTTTTTCAAACTTTATACGATTCAGTACCTAAAATAATATTGCCGGTATCTAATACAAAAATCTTAGTTCTATTTTCAATTAGGAATGAATTGAGTTGGGTATATACTACATGTACGTAGGTATACCTACATTTACCCTCAGGCCCCACAAGGCCACGACCCACGACCGAATACTAACTAGCGAGTTACTTATATCTACTTTTCCAACTCGCTCATCAACAAGCTTGCCTTTTAAATAGCCAGAGAGGAGCGAGCGGTGAGTGATTTGACAATTGATGTACTATGTTACTATCTTAAATCTGAGTCTGAAAATTATAGATACCAAAAATTCTTGCATATTTTTAGGAAACGTCTCTATCTGAGCTGATTATATCTACTTACATACATACATACATTTTGTACATTTGTAAAATTTCAGATCCTAACTACCTGCTTTAACGTGCTGCCCTTCTCGGGATAAATTCTTGATCCTGAGGATATGCAACCGTTTTTTATTAAATAATCTACAACTTTGAGTATACCCAATCCAATCCTTCCATAAAGCGGTCCGAAGCCCACTAAAGCCAAAACTTCAATAAGAATAGGCACATAATTTTCACAGTACACATATTACAGGTAATATCATTAGAATTTTGACATCTTTTCAGTCAATAATTGTGTTGTGTTTACCGGTATTTTTTCCTCACGTTTACAGCCATTTTTTATTTCTGACAATTTCAATTTCAATTTGTTGTTGTTTTTACGTGTGTTTTCGTCCTCACGTTCACAACCATCTTTTTATTTCTTACAATTAGAATTTTAATCTCCGGATAATTTTTATTTGATCAAAGCAAATCGTGAACGAGGCGGAGCTTAATTGAAATCCCCTCATCATTTGAAAATTAAAAAAAAAAAACAAAAGTTTCATTCATGTTTTTTAAAATGCATTGCCTGTATTTTTACTATGAATCCAAAATCCATGAAGGCGGCTTAGAAAAAATTGGAATGTAAATGGATAAAATCGTTCATCGATTTACATTGCATTTTTTTTAATACAGTTTTTTACAAATTAATGATATGATGTCTTCAAATTGATTTTAAGGTGTAAAATTTAAAAGCAAAAAAAATAATTTGAAGAAAAAAACTTAGGTAGGTCTTAATTTCGGCATCAAATGTTTTTTCTCAAGAACTTTGTATGGGTTCCAATTTTTTTGAATTTGAAATGCATCCGATTTCAGGGTCATCCAAATTAAATGCTCCACTTAAGCACTTAATTAGCCCCTAAGGCGCCAGTTATAGCTATCATTGAAACTCATCTTTGAAAACTTTAATGATTAATTTTGAGGCATTTAGAAAGCAAAATCAAATATTATTTTGATGCACAAATAAAGCTCAATTTTACTTAATTAATACTCGTATTTCTAGTCAAAAAACTTTCAAATAGGCCCAACTTTCTACATAAAATGACTTTAAAGTTTCCAATGATCTTACCAATGTTCAATCATTGAAAAAAGAAAAGTATTTTTACGTGGAAAGTTGGACCTATTAGTTAAGTCTTGAACTTTATTTGTTCACCACAAGAATAAATGGTTTTACTTCTTAAACGTCTCAAAATCGGTCATTAAAATGCTCAATTATGAGTTTCAATGATAGCTATAACTGGCACCTAAGAGGGTCGTAATTTCTTCATCATCGGATTTTCGAATTTTGTTTGTAGCGGTGCAATCTTGACGGAAGTGCATTCATCAAAAATGTTATTTGGCCCTTTAAGGGCGAATGGGTTGTAGTAGAAAAATGAAAATAACTTTTTGGAACCTACTCGACAGCACTTTAATTGTGGCGTTTCGACTTTTTGGATAGATGTAGTATATAAAAAGTCTTCAACTTACATGCAATTATTGCATCCGATTTCAAAGTCGAATTAAGTGCTCCGTTGGTATTACAGCACTTAATTAGCTCCTTAGAAGGACGTAATTTCTGCATCACTAGATTTTCAAATTTCGTTTGTGGTGGTGTAATCTTGTCGGAAGTGCATTCATCAAAAATGTTATTTGGCCCTTTAAGGGCGAATGGGCTGTATTAGAAAAATGAAATATGACTCTGCAACCTACTCGACACCACTTTAATTCTGGCGTTTCTTTTTGGGTAGATGTAGTATGTAAAAAGTCTTCAATTTGCGTGCAATTATTGCATCCGATTTCAAGGTCATCCGAATTAAATGCTCCGTTGGTTTTACAGCACTTAATTAGCCCCTAAGCTGGTCGTAATGTTTTCATCATTAGATTTTCAAATTTCGTTTGTAGCGGTGCAATCTTGACGGAAGTGCATTCATCAAAAAATGTTATTTGGACCTTTAAGGGCGAATGGGTTGTAGTAGAAAAATGGAATATGACTTTTTGACAGCACTCGACAGCACTTTAATTCTGCCGTTTCAACTTTTTGAATAAAGGTCATCTGAATTAAGTGCTGCGTTTATATTGCAGCACTTAATTAGCACCTAACTATTACATCATCAGATTTTTTAATTTCGTTTGTGGCGGTACGCCTACCCCATAACAGCACAAGTTCCACACAAGGTCCACAGGCCTGTTTGACCATGAAGGGGTGAGAATAAAAATTCAAGTTGTCCTTTTTTGAAAAGAACTCGGAAAGTTCTTGAGTGTGGCAAATTTTTTTTTGTGGAGTATTTTTTAAGTGATTTAGGTTATTTGGCTAAACTTTAAGGTGTATTTCAAGGTCGATCGAATTAAGTGCTGCGTTGATATTACAGCACTTAATTAGCACCTAATTAGGACGTAATTGCTGCATCATTAGATTTTTGAAATTCTTTGTGGTGGTGCTATCTTGACGTCAAGATAGCACCGCCACAAGTTCCACAAGCTTCAACAAGCCTGTTTGAGAATGAAAGAGTGGGGGTAAAAAATTGATATGCACATTTTTGAAAAGCATTTGGGAGGGACCTTTTATTTTAGCCCAAAATTTTTAATGTAATATAACTTTTAGGCATTTTCGGATTTTGAAATGCACTTTTGAGATGCATCTCGAGATTAAGATTGCAGCACTAAATTAGCACTTAAGTAGGAGGTAACTTGTGCATAAATAGATTTTTAGATTTCTCTTATTCTACTAATCTCCACGCATTTTGGCTATGCAACGCTAATGTCAAAACCATTTACGTTTTACTTCCACAACTAAGTCTCTCATTCCGTCTTCCTAATCATTGTAGCGTGTTCCTAGCGAAAGTTATGGCAGTTAAAGAAGCCTAATCTTGGCTGAAAGAAAACGTGATATCAACCAGAGATATCCGCATCTTCTCGGATAGTCAAGCAGCTATCAAATCTCTGAAATCTGTCTCTATTAACTCTATAACCGCCCTAAATTGCCGTTCATCACTGTTGGGGATGGCGCAGCAGTTTTTCAATCTAATGAGCCAAAAATCCATTAAGTTATCATTGTTATTGGTGAGGTTCCATTTAAAATGCATTGGGCAGCTAACAAATTCTCAGCCATGTGGAGGAAATACTCACAGTGCAGTTTGTAGGGTGAAAGAGAAAAAGCCCTGAAGTCGGTTCTCTAGATAATATAGGTACTCTATGCGCGAACAGATGAGAAGAGTAGTCACGGAATCTATATCCACCAGAGTGCATATGAGTCACAGAACACAAGAAAATTTGTAATGGATTCTAAAAAAAAACACTTTTCTTTTAAAATCTGTTTAAATATTGCTGATATCTGTTTTCGTCTCTGGGTAATCTTCAGTTAATTGAAAGCCTTTCATTTATGATAGAAATACAATGTAAGGGGAGAAGGACAACAGTTTGTGGCAGCTGGTCCATTTATCAACACGAATGTGTCATACATCATTGAAAAGATTTTTGTGAGTACATCATTTCATTATATGGCTGTTAAGCTCTAAGCAATGGGGTTCACGAGATATTCGGCTGATATTGAATAGGAAGACAATGTTCAAATATGGAGTTGCATTATTGTTCTTTTAAGTGCTTTGAGGCCGCATATCTCGTGAACCCAATGGCTTAGAGCTTAACGGCCATATAATGAAATGGTGTACTCAGAGCAACGTTTTCAACAATGTTTGACACACTCGTGTTGAGAAATGGTCCAGCTCCCACAAATGTTTGCCCATTCTCCTTTACATTGTATTTATATCATAAACGAAAGGCTTTCAATTAACTGGGTATTACGCAGAGACGAAAAGAGATATCGGGAAGATTTAAAGATTTAAACTGATTTTAAATGAAACAAATTAGTTCTCTTAGAAACCATAACAAATTTTCTGAAAACAATTTACCTCGCGTTACATATAACTTTGAAAACAGCAATAAACGTATTTTTTATATTATAACGGGAAAATCTCAAAACCGTAGCCCGATGGAACTTTTTTGACTTCAGATTCGAGTTCAGCAAAAGAAAGTATAATTTGGTTTCTGTTGTTTGCATAGTAAAATAATATTAATAAACACTGAAAAAATTGAAAAAAAAATTATATTTGCTAATAAACAAGTTACAAATGAACACACAACAAAGAACAAATGTTGATGTTCCACAATAGGGATCACGGAATTCACCATTTTTACTCATTTTGTCAGATGCGCAGAACTGAACAAAAATAAAAACGCTAGTGATATTACCTTCAATATGTGTAGGTACTGTGCATATGAGTAGGTTAGGAGATTCTGTTTTCAATTTGTTTACAAATGATAACACTTTGCACTCAATCTGAGACAATTTTGATTTAATAAGTTGTTCTTAGTTTTTTAACGTAATTATGTGTACTTTTTAAATTGAAAATAAAATAAAATGCATATAAAATTCTGTTTAAATAAATTATATCTAATGTTTTGTTTTTTCACACTTACTTTCACTTCCCCACAATCCACAGCTTATGAACACTTGGATATCACTTAAGATTGCAATAGACTGCTTCCTGCGAAGCAAATTTTGTGCGTTCCATTGTAAATGGCTAGTGAAGTACTCATGAGTACCTTACCGCCCTCAAAGAAACACGGCTAAAGTATAATGCTGGCAGTTCGGGGTTTTCATTTTCTGTGTTTCAATTAAAACTCAAAGCTTTTTGATATTCATAAACTCGCAGTGAATTTTTTTTAGTAAGAAACAACCCTCAATTTGTCTGCTGTGCAGTTTGTTCTCGAGAACAAACTTAAACTTTTTCGGAGCAAAAAGAGCCCTTACGAGAGAATAAAAATTTTCGCCTCCTTTCCAGATTTTGCTCAAGTTTAATTATTTTTATACGTATACGTTTCTTTTTTCTTACCATTCAATTTCTTGTACAGTGATTTTCTAAAAAAAAAATTATTGACTTATGATTGCCCTGCGGGAGCTCAAGACAAATATTTCTTTTGACGTGGTGCAAATTAGTGCCCAAACCGTTCCCGACATTTTGACAGTTTTTCTTTTCTCTTAGAGGATTTCATTCCCACCTTTCACAATTTGACATTTAGTCCGAAATTTTTATGATCATACCAGACTCAGCACTACTAAAGGTGACTGAATATCGAGGTGGCACTCGTGACTTAAAAGCTAAGCCGTAACTCACACGGCAATATACCGCACGTTTTCTTGCTGTACAAATCCTTACGGTCGACAGTATAAAACCAAACGGCAAACGTACAAATGTGAAAGGTTCTATGTAGATTGTTTACGCCACTGTCCAATTGCACGGATTCATACTGCGAAAAAACGTACATTGCCGTGTGAATAGAGATTGCGATCCCGGTATGTTTTTTCAATCCCGGGATATCGGGATTCAATAATTTGAATCCCGAATGAATTATTCCGAGATAAACCCGGGATTTCAATTTTTTTTTTATTAAGAGTTTTAAATTCGCTTTTCTTATTGTAAGTTTGCTAGGTTTGCACCTCACGCCTTCATAGATGAAAAGAGATTGGTTTATATGAAAAAGCGAAATGAGCTTTTTGCAATCATTTAAGAATAAAAAGGAATAAGATATAGCGAACAAGTGGGCATTTTTTATAAAAGAAAAAATATTTTATTGGAAATCTAAAGATAGATTTTCAAAACATACAAAAAAGAGAAAATTTATTCATAAAAACTCTTAGAAACTAATAAAAATTAATAAAAAAGAAAAACAAAAACAATAACAATAACAAGGCCCTCACTTCGTCACTGATGAATCCAAGTGAGTAAACCGGACGAAACGCCAATTTGTAGGACTAAAGGCCATAAAAAGCAATCAAAAACAATAACTCTTAACAAAAAAAAAAAAAAACTAAATGATAAGGTGCCATTTGGGTTTTAATTCTGTAACAAAATCAAAGCAATATCAAATTTCAGTAAAAAACTGCCTATGCGGTAACCGTGTTTAGCGTTTTGTAGGTAAATAAAATGCAGTCAACTGAAACCGGCTGCCACTAAAGTATAAAATCTTGAACAAAACCAATTCAACCTCAAAATTAAGTTGAAAACTACTTATGCGATAGATACAATGCTTGTTGGAAGAAACCGAAACCGGAGTCGACCGAGTGAATGAATCATGAATGGGCACAGGACTAAGCAGCAAAACAGTTTTGAACTGCAAAATGTTGGTTTACAGTTCCATGCGAAAAACATCAAAATTTTCAAAACGAATTTCCATCTATATGTATTTATAATATTTTATGTATTTATATTTTTTATAGCCCCGCGGTGGGTCCCAAATGTTGCTTAAATTAAATCATAAGCTTAAAAATGGAAAATAATTTACTTTTGTATGCAAAAACGATTTTTCCGCATGAAACTATGCTATAAGAAAGAGCATATTAGACAAATCTCGGGATTGGAGCTTTGAAATCCTATAGGATTTTCGGGATCGAAAAATGTACCGGGATCTCAGGATTGCAATCGCTGTGGTGTGAACCAAGGCTAACCATCTGGTTTATAATGTTTACTTAAAATTAAATATTAAAATTCAAAAATAATACTGAAACAGGTTGGAGTTTCTATTTTTTTCAATTTAATTTAAAGTTTAAAAAGGAATTTTATAAAAAAAAATATTTATGTAAACTACTTAAAATTAAATAAAATGATAGACCTACCGGGTTTTAAAAAAAGCTGTTAGTATAGCGGTACAGCATGATATTGTAAGTGTTGCCGATCCTTTTTTATATAATATTTTGTATTGTAAGTCAATATTTTCAAAATTGGGTAAACGGGGGAAGTAGACGCGGAATAAGTGAAAATTTAGTTAATTCCATGAGTTTATTGAGTATATTATACATACATATACATATGTATGTACATACATATGTGCATAAGTGTGTTGTTCATTGCAATAGTGAATTAACTCAATTTTTACACTACATGGGTATTTAGAGCTTAAGCAGCCCAATAAATTGATTTTATTTTTGAAAAAATTTCAATTGAATTCACCTTATTTTAAAATAATGTATACAGCTTTTTAAATGTTTTTCTTTTAAACAATTTTGGATGGTAATAATTCACTATTACTATGAAGGACACATATATAAACATATGTGTGTAGCCTCTATGCAACATTGGAAAAATCCTTATTAAAAGTGCCTCTACACTATCTCACAAAGTATTAACACATTTCAGAATAAAGTGGGAAAGAATTTCATACGACTGCCAAATATGTGTGCTGAAAATGATTTTCATATTTTGCTTCCACACTTGTATCCAAACAAATTAGTTTTACCATAACCTCAAACCCCCAAGTGGGATAGAAAGTGTGATGTTTTTACAACCGTTCCTTAAAATTTTCATGTATTAACATACCTATGTCAAATCGTGTCGGGTGCGCTGTCTTGTGTGACGAAATTTTATATTTTGCTTCCACACTAATATACATGATTTCCTTCAAACTTTTTTGGCATGTCATCAGCCGAGAATTACAAGGTCGTATGTGATAAACATATATATTTGAGATACAGCGAAAACAAAAAATGAGACTTGTTTTTTAGTGTATCTAGAGTTATTCAAACACTAAGAGATAAAACACACATTAAATTAAGTTTTCCGTTTTTTCTTATAAAAACAAAATTATTTATATATATGAGTCTAAATTTTGTGTATGCATTTCGAGCAGTCTACCGCCCATCTTCAGCAACACGACTAAATATATATTGTCTTTGCATATACATTTTCATAACACAATAACATCATCATCGTCATCGTCACCGTTGTCGTCAGCATCGTCATCGGCACAGTGAGAAAGGAGAAGAAAGTAAAGCAAAGAAGTTCGCGGGAGCAAAGTTCATTTATTGCACCAACAATGTTAGACCCACAAATATTTGGAGATGATTGCAATGTCAATGCAAAAAGAACAACTCAAAGTGTATATTGTCCTTGTCCAAGTTTAGAGCGGTGTTATCTTTGTATGTATACATACTTACATATGCATCAAGTTTTCTATGGTCTTTAACGTACTTTACAAGGTGTACCTCACTTTTAGATAAAGACAAGTGTTGTTGTTCTAGTACATGTGATGCGAAGGCAGATTTCTTTGGCTCGTTGTTTGTTACATATTAGCCGTTTTCCTTTGGAGGTAGCGAAGTACTTGCAAGTACTTTGCTAGCTTTTTTCAATGCAACACAGCAAACTGCTTTCCCATGTAAAATGTATCTACTCGCACATGAGAGCATGTGCAGTTGGCAGTACTAGATTATGGTTTTCATTTACTCATAAGTACTTTGCCACCTCCAAAGGAAAACGGCTATTGTTTGTGTTCACTGTTCTTCTTTTTTATTGAACGTTTGGTTTGCCCATAATATATAACCAAACTTTCAATAAAAAAGAAGTACAGTGAACACAAACAATATGTAACAAACAACGAGCCATAGAAATCTACCTTCGCATCACATGTACTAGAACAACAACACTTGTCTTTATCAAGAAGTGAGGTATGTATATATACAAAGATAACACCGCTCTAAAATTGGACAAGGGCAATATACAGTCTGAGTTGTATTGCAAATGAAAATTTATATGCAAAGACAATTTATATGGGCGGTAGACTGCCCGAAATGCATACAGAAAATGTAGACTCATAAAAATAAATAATTTTGTTTTTATAAGAAAAAACGGAAAACTCAATTTGATGTGTGTTTTATTTCTTAGTGTTTAAATGTATAAGAGCTTTCGAATATCGCTTCAATTATTTTATTATATCTAGAGTTAGTTTTGTTTTGGTTTCTTTAGCTAAATATGCTTAAGCCCATAAGCATAACTGAAATTTTATCCACAAATTAAATAATGAGCAATTTTAAAATCCACATACGACTGTAACAAAATTTTGTTTTGTTCAAAGGCGTATGTCTAACATACTAATGTATCTAAGGAAAAAGAAAAATTAAAAGGTAGTTACAACTGCAATTTCTGAAATATGAATTGAAAATAAAACGGTAAAAGAAAATGTTTGAAAAGTCACATAAATACAAAAATTTTTAGTTAATTTTTTAGCATTTCTTTATTGATTTATTTATTTTTAACATAGCACTAGTCGACTTTTTTTGTTGATAGTAAAAAAAATTATCAAGAAATAACAAATTAGGTAGGTATAAAAAAACAACGCATATATTAAAAAAATAAAAACAAAAATAGGCGGATAACATTTCAGTAATTATTGTTTCCACTTACGAGGATCATACTTCTTTTTTGTGTGGTTCGTATTCAATCATGATACCTTCAGTTGTGGTTTGATTAACTTGCGCTGGACGGTCAAACTTAATCTCGTAATTTGCTACATAGTTATTAAATTGAGTCCTTATAATTTACTCGGCTTATATATTTCTTAAAGCAAAATTTACTTGAATTTGGGGCAACAAAAAACAAACTTTTAACACAAAAAAGGCGTTGAATGACATAGCTAGCCTCTAACAGTTAGGCTTGCTAAAAATGAGATAGAACTATTCTTCTAATTTTGATTTTTTTGCAGAGTTACCTACAACTTTGGTTCAATTTTCGAGTAGGTAATTGCGATTACAAAGTTGTATGTGCAACGACGACCTTAAACTATGAAGTAAGTGAAATTTTCACATACGACCTTGATTTTATGGCCTTTTCTGCCTCAATTTAAATGTTGGCGTATTTTAAGTGATGCAAAAGGTTTTTTTACTTGATATCTGAACAGTTTTGCATCAAAACCTCGATTTTGATTTTTTCGAGATACGACCTTGTAATTCTCGGCTGACGATGTGTTAATACTTAATGAGATAGTGTGGAATGGCTATAATGAAATATTTAGTACATACAAGTACCAAAAAATACCAATTTACTACGTTTAACTTCCACAACTGATAACAAAACTCAACTCTTTGTAAAGAAATTAAAATATGTTCTGTGGCGGGGATACGAGTATTCTCTTATGATTTACGAGTATTCTGAATATTTTTTAAAAAAGGTCATCTTGTATGGATACCTAAATCGATTCTAAGGCTCAAATTTAGCTATCATTGATTTATTGATTTTGGATTTTTTTAGGGAATGAAGCCAGTTATTATTTTGATGGATAAATAAAGCTAAAGACTTGATTAATATTTTTAGTCAAACAAAATTCAAAAGGCCCAACTGACCACATAAAAAGACTTTTCTTATTTCAATGATTGAACTACCTTACCAATGATCATTGAATATGATAGCAATTATAGCTATAACTGGTTCTTTAGATATGGGACAAAACTGTGCATTTAATTTCTCAACAACAGATACATCTTTCTGCTGTGTTATTTCGAAAGCATTTTGTTTTAAGTTTTAGAAAACACAAAAAAAATCCCATCAAGTGCGTAGTTATAACTTCACATAACAAAAAAGTTAACATGGCGATGTATTTGTTTGTTCACGAACATCTTGTATAGATTTTTTCATTAATATTAATAAAATTATGTATGCATACAAATAAATAAAGAACAAAATAAAACTAACATACAAATTTTTGATAGCTACTGAACAAAATTTAATCTTTTTTGGGTACATAATTGTATAGCTACAGTTTAATTTATGCTATTGATCAAAAATTCTATTAGAATTCAAATGCTGTCATCACAATTTGGACACATGACATAGATATATTTAACCCAATAAAATTAAAACCTAACATTTAAATCAAAATTTAAATGAGGAACATATTAGAAATGGTAATGACTGGAGAAATAAGGCTCAACAGAAAATAAAATTCATTTCCTTATTATAATTAAAATTAAAGAAAACCTAATGGTACTCTATAAATGTATAAATTATCTTCTTTTACCTCCTCTCTCTCTCACTCTCTCTCTCTTTATCTTAACATACAATCATTATAATTTTCAAATTTTCTATTTAATTATGCAATTAAAAATGAAAATAAAACATAAAATTTGATTTTAATATAAATATTTTAAAAAAAATCTATAAATTTTCCTTTAACTTAACATAAATACTGCGTTCCCACAACTTACTGTTAAATGACAATATAATTAAAGAAAAATAGTGAAATATCTTTGTTGGAAATCTATTTTTTTATATTAATGTTATATAGCATTAATGTATTTATTTTGTGTCTATTTTTGAACTATTTAAAGCGTTTTGGCATTGGAATTTTGGGGATTGAAATTGTTAAAAAAAGAATCGTTTTCCATTTTATTCATTAAACTATTACCGTTGTAGTAATTTTTAATGAAAAATATGGAACGCCATTTAACTAATTAATTTTTTTGTTGGTTATCAAAAAAAATGATTTATTTATATAAACAAAATACAAATTGTCACTGTATTTAATAATAAAATATTTATTTCCCGTTTATTTTAAAACTATTTTCTTGAATTTACATAAAAAACGTAAATCCATCAACCTTAGCCGGCCTTGTTGAAGTTATAATCTATAGCTCTCCAGATGACAAAAAGAAAAATCGAGGGTTTTGTTTTCTCGAATATGAATCACATAAAGCTGCTTCGTTAGCTAAACGAAGGCTGGGAACTGGAAGAATTAAGGTATGGCTCTGTGCATACTCCAAAAGCGTTTGCATAAATATGCTCTTGATTTTTTTTCCCTACATGAATTGCAGGTTTGGGGATGTGATATAATTGTTGATTGGGCCGACCCACAGGAAGAGCCCGACGAACAGACAATGTCGAAAGTTAAGGTTTTATATGTTAGAAACTTGACACAGGACGTCAGTGAAGAAAAACTGAAAGTAAGTATTAAAATATTTTTAAATGAAAAGCTAACCGACGTGTCTTTCTTCTTACAGGAACAATTTGAGCAATATGGCAAAGTGGAACGCGTAAAGAAAATAAAAGATTACGCTTTTGTGCACTTTGAAGATCGTGATAATGCAGTTATTGCAATGCGAGGTCTTAATGGCAAAGAAGTTGGGATGTCAAATATTGAAGTAAACATAGCTTTACTCTAGGGATCTAAGTTACAACAATTATTATTATGATGCTTTTTTCTTCATTTGAAGGTTTCACTCGCCAAACCACCTTCGGATAAAAAAAAGAAGGAAGAAATTCTTCGAGCCCGAGAACGTAGAATGATGCAAATGATGCAAGGCCGCCCTGGAATAGTCGGGTAAGTTCATTGATTATGAATTATTTATTTGCTACCCCGACACTGCCGATAAGGTTCTAACTTTATTTATTGGATAGCGTTTCAGATTTTTGTATTAAAATTTTATGAAATTATGTACATACAGCTTTGGCGAAAAGTATTAGGACCCTAAACAGTTGTCATAGTTTAAACAGGATGTAAATATGTATACAAAAAACAGAAATAGGTTTATATCAAACAAACTAGTATTTAGTGAAAAAGATAATTAAATTATACCTACAACAGTTTATTAATTTAATTTTTATAACCAAAATTTTAACGTTTAATTAATTATAATAATTAATAAATTAATATAAATTTACGCGACTTGTTTCGGAGAATTCTCCATCATCGGGCGTTGGCTTTAGTTTGAACTTTGAAGGGTAGATGTTGTTGTTGACAAAAATATTTATGCTTTGTCATTCTCATAATAGTCTAATGTCGTTTTTCATTGTTGAAAAGATTAGATTTTTTTTTGAAAAAGATTTGCACTTTTATATTTTTGTATGTTTTACTAAAAAAAAAAAAGATAAGATCTGAAGACGAAAGATGAGATCTTTCTTATTTAAGAGATTTGATCTGCATGCACCCATACATGCAAACATTTTCTTGTCAAATGACACTTTGAAATAGGGAAATTCGTTTGTTTTGCCATACCACATTTTTATGTGTTTGCTATGTGTGCAAAATGAATCTACTCAAAACCAGAGAATATCAATTACCAAGAAGCCAATCCTTGGCTGTCATCCGGCTTTGCCTACAAACTCAAACACGCACACATAGACCACAATACACAATATGTGTATCGTGCACATAGACAGTTGGGCTAAATCCACCACTTGGTTTTTGCACACATTGACAGCTGGGCTAAATCCACCACGAATATGTCGGTTATTTTTGAATATCTTCAGTTCAAAATTGATGGAAAAACATGGCTCGTCTGAAAGGGACTATAGTTTTCACTACTCTTGTATTACTGGCGTTGCATTAAAAAACCACGTCGTTTATTTTCATTAATAGCTGTGTTTTATTTTTTTTTATCTGGATCCGGATCTGGATTATCTTTTAAAAGTAAAACAAAAACAAAATAATGGGAAATTTTCAATAACGATGATATTAAAACAAGCCTTGTAATAATTATCAGTAATAAATTTATATGTATATAGCAGATTTATAGATTGATTTGTTTGTATAAGTTACACTACGATGGATCCGCATACCCAACTTACAAAATTGCTTCACATTTCAGACACAAAAGTGTTTTTTTTTCTATAGCGCTCCTGTTATCCCTCTGAAGGGAGGCAAATACCCTATTGGAGTATTACTGCTTCCTTCAATATATTGCCCAACTGGGTGTGTTCGTTAGATTTTGACTTAGTTTCCTACATAATTCCGTGGAAATTTGGTTAGAATTATCTTATTTCGAAAAAAAATTCATCGTCGCTCCGCATTCGCATTGCCGATTGATTCGCAGCGAATCATTCACAATAGTACAAAATATGACAAATACACACCCCTAAACAACAACAACAATTCGTCGTCGCTCCGCATTCGCATTGTCTTGGAAGAGCCTTAACAACAACAAAAATTCGTTGTCGCTCCGCATTCGCGTTGGCTTGGGAGAGCTTTAAGTTTGTGTTACTTCATTTCTATATTGCTTGTATTAGTAAACATGGTCACGCTAAAAGCTATAACTAACCATTTTATAATTTGATTTCACTTTGGCACCCGAGCATATTTGTATTATTTCTCATTACTGTAAGCCAAAATATTATAGGTATGTATTTATTAATTAATCTATTATATCTATCTATTTATTTATTTAACGATATGTGTTTGTATATATCTATTAATTAAACGGGGTTAATGTTTTGATCCATAGCTCCGCACTTTTAGCTCATTGATTTGGTGGTTTAACTGAGAGTAGATCAACCATGTAATTGGCTATTATAAGTTACATGAAACCTAAATTATCATTAAAACCCAGTAGATTTATTTATATTTTTAAATTGATGAATAAAAAATTGTGAACCACGGATCATTGTTTAGCCCCGACGTCGTGTTTTTCGTCCAAGGCCATTCAGGCAAGGAAAAAACACAACTAATGTGAACCTGGCCCTAGTTTGGTTTCTATTTGTTGAACACGTCCCATGATCAGAATTATTCACTCAATTCAATTAGATATCAAAACAAAACCAAATACAGGGTGTTCCCTATTTCATGCAGGATAATTTATGAAATCATATTTTTAGAATAAAATCGTATGGGAGGGGGGAATTATTTCTTCACTTTTAGATAAGAGAAATGAGTTTCTTAAAAAAATAAAAATCAACGACACCACTAACTTACAATGTTATGCTCTTTATTTTTGTTTAAGTTTTTTGAATTTTATGAAAAATATATATATTTAAAATAAAAATAATTAAAAAGTACGACAACAGCTATGAGGCATGCTTAATTTCTTAAAAACCATTCTCGAATCAATTTTTCAAATTAAGTTGTTTGTAATGATTTAAAAAAAATAGTTATCGAACTTAAAACTAAAAACAAAAGTTAGTGTTTTTGTTAAAACTATTGTAATTTTTTTAACATTATGAGATATAATTTCAGTAATAATAATTATTATTATAACTTTATTTATATTTAATAAATTACAATATAAACTTAAACTAATAGCACTAACTACCAGAGTCTGCAGCTATTTGATAAAAGCAAATATATGTATAGCTATTTTAAGATTAACTATATATTAATTAATTTATATATTCATATCAATTTTTGAGTTTGCATAACATTTTATAGAATTTTCTTCTGATGGTGTTATCAAAAAGTCGGTGAGTTTGTCTTTACGAAATTGGTTTCTGCAGGTGGAGTTTACTCTGACGCATTCATTGGTGAGGTGTTACATTGATAGTATGTTCTGTTGGTTGGAAAATTCACAGGTTGCTAGCTGGTTTTTGGAGATGATCTTTTTTGTTGAAGCAATGAAAAATAAAGAGTGGTTCGTTTAGAGCCGATTTTGCAGTCAAGTCGGCTAATTCATTGCCTTTTATTCCAGCATGTCCTGGAATCCAAGATTTGATTATGATTAACTTATCTCGGATCTTATTTATTACTTCAGTTTGGTTGTTAATATTTTCGATTGCCATTACTGTTGACAACCTATCTGTACATATGAGGGTTTTTTTGCTTTTGGCTTCTTTTGTTGCTTGGTATTTAGCGAAAGCTTCGGCAGAAAAAACCGATGTACTTTGTGGTAAAAGACCCTTAGATATTGTTAAACCATTTTCATTAACGACAGCAAAAGATGTCACCTCGTTTGTTTTTGAACCATCAGTGAAAAGGAGATTCCATTTCGATGATTTGTATTTTGAAGACATTTCATTGAAAATTCCTTTGTATACTTCATTGCTTATTATTGTTTTCGAGTAGTTACGAAAGGTGAGGTCTATGGTGTCTTTTGAGAAGTTCCAGGGTGGGTGCAAAGTGTCTCTTTTATTTATTATATTGAGAGGTAACTTCAACAACTTTGCAGTAGATAGTGCTTTAAGGAGTGATGATGGATATTTGGGTACCTTTTTATGTCACATTTTTTTTTTTATTTATATTGTGAATTGGTGATTTTATTGTTGATTTTATTTATTTTTTGGATGATTGAAGCTGTGAGATATTCTATGCGTTCTGAGATTGTTGGAAGTCCGGCTTCTGTGAGAATATTCTTTATAGGTGTTGTTCTGAAAGCTTTCATGGATGTTCGAACAGCTTCATGATATTATGGAGATATTAGCTGCAGCGATGATTTAGATGTTTTACCATAGATAACAAGGCCATAATCAATTTTGGATAAAATAACAGATCTTACAATATTTATAAGAGAATTTATATTACAAGACTACGTTTGCTAGAAAGATATTTAATCATATTAACTCTGGTAGAAAGGGTTTTTTTAACATACAAACAATGATCCTTAAAGCTAAATTTTGAGTCAAATATAACACCCAAAATTTTCAAAACATTAACATTTTCAGTATTAATATTATTTATACATAATGGTATTATTTTTGAACAATTGTTTTTTTACATATATGTATAATTTTACTTTTCTCAAAAGAAATTTTGGCACCACTTATTTTGCCCCAATTTATCAAATCATTAGATATGTTTAGGAACTCAGATCCAACCAAAGTTAAGTTTTTACATTATGTGAAAATGATAAGATCATCAGCATACAGGGAATAATTTATTTTTTTATATTTTTCTAAAATTTCACAGATTTCATTAAAAGCAATTATGAAAAGTGAGACCGAAAGTGACCGAAAGAGGAGATCCTTGAGGAATTCCGTTCTTAAGGTCATGTACTTTAGAATATGTATTGTTGAGTTTTACGCGAAACTTTTTATTTGAAAGGAAAGCTTTAACATAATTAAAAATTTTTGGTCTGATTTTCCAAGAGAGTAGTTGTTGTAGTACCACATGTATTCTTATTCGATCAAAAGCCTTTTCAAAATCGATTGCGAGTAATGAGGCGTGGTTTTTTTTTTTTCAGAAATAGCTGAAGATATAAATTCGTCAATACATAGTATTGAGTCCATTGTGTTTCTTTCACTTTCGAACGCTACTTGATTTGTGTTTATAAGGTTATTTTTTTCCAAAAACCAGAAGATACGTTTTGAAATGATTTTTTCTAAAATTTTTCTTGAGCTTGGTAGCAAGGATATTGGTCGATACGATGTTATCTTAGTACAGTCTTTGTTTGGTTTGGTGAGTGGAATGACACTCGCTATTTGCCATGCTTGGGGGATAATACCTTTTATAAATATTTGATTAAAAAGTTTAAGGAGACGGTCTTTTAAAATAAATGGACTATTTTTTGTCATCGCATAAGAAATACGGTCGAACCCGGGTGTGTTTCCTTTAGTAAGGCTAAGACAACTTTCAAATTCTAATAGGCTAATGGGGGTTTCAATTGAACTAGCATAGTAATTTGTGTCATATGTTATTGATGGTGTTACATTTATAATTTAATTTTTTTTAAGTAAAAATTTTATAGGAAAATTGCCATCATCTGAAAAATGTTCCCAAGTATCTGTAAAGAGTTCACATATTTCAAAAGGAGAGGAAATTAGATTTGTTTGGTTGTCTTTTATTTTAATTGTAGAAGGCCTAGTTGCCTGTTAGGCACTTTATATCTGTCCATAACTTTTTTGATGAGGCTATACACTCTCAGAAAAATTTCCTTGTTACAAGCATTGCATATTTAAAACTGTTGAATTTAAGTAGAAATTATTTACTACCAATATTAATTTATGGGGAATAGCGTTTAGCTAGGTCTCTCAAGAATTTATGGCCCTAAAACACATTTTTGGACAAAATTGTTTTGGAATATTGTTTTTCACTGTATTCAACAAAGAAAAAGTTTTGTTCACAAATTTCCAAAGAATTTAATAAAAACTTTAATTGCATTAGTGGGTAATTCTTTAACTGTTGGTTACAAAAAATATAGATCATGCTGTAATTGACAAAGAATTTGTGGTTGAATAAGTTGCGAAGTTGGTGATAATATTCAGAGTTTATAAAATCACGTACTTTCAACTTTATCGTCTTTCAGTTCACACTGTCTTATATCAGTAAAGTTTATAACACTATGCAATATTTTATTTTTTTTTTCAGACAAAACTTTGTACATAATGGTATAGGCCCCAGATTGACTCTCAAATTTTTTAAACTTTAAATACAAATATAATTATGTATTTAATATTTTAATATTTACTAATAATAATAGTATTATCTTTAATTTGGAAGTGAAGAACTTATAAATTTATATTGTTTCCTTCGCAATAAATGTAAACATTTTAAGTTTAAGTTTCACGTGAATTGTCGTGGGGTGCGCATCACTTTTGAGACTTTACTATTCAATGTTTCAAAATGAAATGTTCTGTGTGTATTAAATCCATCGATGGTAATTGCACAAGAAAAAAATTTCTTGCAATGACTGTCTGGGCAGTTTTCATTTTTCTTGTGTTAAAATTACAAAGGATGATCGAATTCTTTAAAGAAAGTGGAACAGCTTATCGTTGCGATAAATGTAGAGTTGTAAGACGTAGATCTCTCCTTAATCCCGAACCAGTGCAAGTATTGGGTTGTTCAATAAGAGCGCTACAAAAGTTTTTTTAATAAAATAAAAACGGTTTTGGATATCAATGAAATTCTTTATTCCTGTGAAAGAACGTTCGATG
The DNA here is from genome assembly GCA_946251815.1 of Dasysyrphus albostriatus. NCBI lineage: Eukaryota > Metazoa > Arthropoda > Insecta > Diptera > Syrphidae > Dasysyrphus > Dasysyrphus albostriatus. The sequence goes on along the minus strand of OX276335.1, from coordinate 104,207,342 downwards.
CCATTATGTATGGAACTCGATTTCTTTTGCATGGCCACCATGGGCACGCTTGCAGAAGTCCAGACGCTGAACCCAATTTTCGACGGTTTTCAAGCATAAATCGGCCGATAATGCTGCAATTTCACGTTCGATATTCGTACGAAGTTCATCAATCATCGCTGGCTTGTTGGCATAGACCATAGACATGACGTAGCCCCACAAGAAATAGTCTAACGGCGTCAAATCGCACGACCGAGGCGGCCAAGCGACTGGACCATTTCGTGAGATAACACGTTCTCCAAACATGGTTTCCAATAAATTGATTGAGACACTCGCTGCGTGGCTTGTGGCGCCGTCCTGTTGGAACCACATTTCCTCCAAGTCCATATCATCCAATTGGGGCCAAAAATATTCGGTTATCATTGAACGGTAGCGATCCCTATTCACAGTAACGTGCCGGTCTTGATCATCACGGAAGAAGTACGGCCCAATGACGCCGCCGGCCCATAAACCACACCAAACCGTAATTTTTTCGGGATGCAATGATGACTCATGGAGTACGTGTGCGTTGCTGCCAGACCAAAACCGCATATTTTGTTTATTGACGAAGCCATTCAGCCAGAAATGAGCCTCATCGCTGAAGATGATTTTTCGATGAAAATCCGAATCATTTTCAAGTTGTAGCTCAGCCCAATTCACGAACATACGACGCTTCTGGTGGTCAAGCGGCTTCAGTTCTTGCGTCAATTTAATCTTGTAAGGATGTAGGCCAAGATCTTTTCGCAAAATTCGCCACTCTACTCTGGCTTTGTCGGAAGCAACTTCTAATGAAGGTGAAAGTGAATACACTCTACAAATGATCTACTTAAAGCTATCCAAGTTAGAAGAGACTAACAACCGTTTCCTAAAATCTCTGAACGAATTAACAATTGAAAATGACAAATTGAAAACTAAAGTGGAATTTCTAGAGAACAAGCTTAACTGACAGCAGCAACATCTTCTAAATAACTGCTTAGATTTAGTTGGAGTACCAAATGTTTATGAAAGGAAATCTAAAGTCAAAGCTCAGAAATTTTTCCAAAGAGCGCTTTCAGTTGAAGTTTCTGATGAGCAAATTGAGAACTGCTTCGTCAAGAAAGTGAGATGTAAAGTAGAAAGAAATGGCGTTTGCAGCGCTTCTACTAAATCCATTATTTGTCTTAAATTCTTCGCACACTCAACGAAGAAGCAAATAATGACTGAAGACTGAAAAACAAGAAAAAACTAAATTCACATGTGTTTGAAGATTTAACTAGCGGTGGTGGTAGCGGACGCAAGGGAACTGATATTTACATTAATGATGTTCTCACAAAGTATAATCAGGTTCTCTTCATGCAGGCAAAGGAGATTAGAAAGAGCAAGGGATATAAATATTTATGGTTTAAAAACAATCAAATGAAGGAAAAAATGTCATTTCTATTAAAACATTTAATGATCTTACACTTCTTATCTAGTGCATTTATTGTTATTTACATATTATGCAAAATCAAATTAATTCACAAAATTTTAATATTGATGACGTTTCTGTCCTTGATCTCACTAATTTTAATTTTAATAATGTTTTTTCAAATTCTTCGTTTTGTGATAACAAATTTTTTATTGTGCATCAAAATGAAGAAGTCTAACTAACACCCCGACTCCACAGGAGATAATTTCTATCAGAATGCTTATCTTGACATGAAATATCCAATGGAGTCACTCCGTTTCATCTCTTGTTGGGATGTCAGAGATGTCTCTCCGTGATTATATCTAGACAGAGATCTCCGACATGAATTTTGACAGATGGAGATATTTTTGCTTTGTGACTAGAAATTTCTTTTTTTGTCTCATTATCTTGTTTCCTTATACCAGTGTTGATGTTAATCTTTGCATTTGTGTCTGGCAAGTTTTTGTATGTTATTTAGTGTAATTTTCGGTTTCGTGATTTGAAATCGCATAACATGGTTTGCCCAGCGCAGACAGAAGACAATGTTAGATATAAATATCTAATATTTAGTTGGAGAGAAATTATCTCCTGTGGAGTCAGGGTGTAAGGGAGAATTTCTCTGCTCTAGTCACACATCTTGATTCGTTTATGTGCATTCCAGATTTTGTTTTTGTATCTGAGATTTGGATATATGGCTTCGAAATAAGCGATTTTGCCTTGCCAGGTTATAATTTCTTTGCTAACACCCCGACTCCAGAAATATATGCTCTCCTTTTTTACTGAAAATAATTTACTACGGAATTTTCCAGTCTGAGCTTCAATATGGAATTTCTTGTTGGGGAGGTGCCTATCTGAGCGAAATTCAACATCTATTGGTTTTGCAAAAATCAGTTGTAAGAAATATATGTCGTAAAAGTCGAATTATAATATTCGTGGTAATGTCATGAACTTCGCATCTGTTCCCCACTTTCGCACTACCGCTTTTCGTAACTGTATTGTCGATTGTTTAATAAACTTCCTCAGTCCATTAGGCAATTAACAATTTCTGGAATGTTCTTCAATAAAGTAAAATCTTGGCTCTTTAATTTAAATTTTGAATGTCTAGAATCTCAACTCACTGGCATTTTGATTTAACTTCCGTAGTGGAATGTTTTTTTTTTTTTTTTTGAATTTAATTATTTTGTATTGTTCCTCTTAATGAATTTTTCCTATCATTGAAATAATATTACTTTTCTTTTCCTTTTCATTTTACTTTTTTGATCTTAATTTTTTGGTTTCTGAGGGCTACCCCCCCCCCCCCTTGTTCAATAATAATTTTCATATAAAGTTTTCATTTTGAAGTGCCATTTGACACTATGTTTATACCTAGGTATTAAAAATACAAAATTTCATTAATTTTTCTATATTAATTATATATACACTCCTCGTCAACTGAATACGCACAAACATTTTTAAATATATTTTATCCATTTTTTCGAAACAGTGATGGTTATTATGCCATCTGTTGATGCTAACTATTCCCTTAAGATGTTAAGCAGATAATTCAGAAAGAATTAACCAAAAACAACCGTGAGTTTTTCTTCAACCACTTGCAAAGTGTTTTATATGCAAAGTAGGAGTTTTTTTCTAGTCAACTGAATAGGTACAACGCCATTTTCTTCGTTGTTTATAAGTTTTTTGGAGTGCTTGACAGTTTAAATTAACGATTTTAGTGTTTTCAGTAAAATTTAATTCTTGATTTCAAATTTTAAGAAAAATGGGTAGATCTACGTGTCTTAACAGTGTTGAAAAAGCTAAAATCGATTTACTTAGAGACCAAGGCCTAACTGGACGTGCAATAGCTGATAAAGTTGGCCGAAGTTTTAATGTAGTTTATTCTTACTTGAAAAATAAGGATGCATACGGCAAAAACATGAAGGGAGGTAAGAAAACAGCAACAACAGCAGCTGAGAGACGAAGAATTTTAAGATATGCATCAAATTCTTCTGATTCTGTGGCAAAAATAAAACAAAAAGTCGGCGTAAACGCAAGTTGCTCAACAGTATTAAGAGTAATCAACAACTCAAGCCATCTTAAACGAATGAAACTTAAGAAAAAACCACCACTTGACGAGAGACGGAAAATGTTGCGATTAGATTTTTCAAGACTTCACATGAGTTGGAAAAAAGAATGGTATCACGTGGTTTTTTCAGATGAAAAAAAGTTTAATTTCGATGGCCCTGATGGGTTCAACTTCTATTTTCACGACTTAAGAAAAGAAAAAAGATTTTTAAAGCGCCTCATAGTCGTGAAGGAGGTGTCATGATATGGGGAGCAGTCAGTTATTATGGAACAGTTGAGCTCGAGGTTGTAACATCAAGAATGACAGCAGCTGGGTATAAAGTAATTTTGGAAAGAAATTTTCCTAAATTTTCTAACATCTTTGGACCCATAAACTGGACCTACCAACATGATAATGCGCCTATTCACTCAGCGCGCATAATAAAAACATGGATAGAGGAGCAACAAGTGCAGTTGCTTCAATGGCCGCCGTACTCACCTGATCTAAACATCATAGAAAATGTCTGGGGATGGTTAGTACGCAAAGCTTATGAGGGTGGTCGTCAGTTCGAAGACAAAGAAACCTTAATTCCTGCAATCAAATTAGCGTGGAGCGAAATTTCGTTAAATTACATTAAAAAGCTATACGATTCCATGCCGGATCGAATTTACGAAGTAATTAAAAATAAAGGTGGAAGTACCCACTACTAAACTTAAACAAAAACTTGTTTCATTCCATTCCAATACCAATTTCAATTTTTGTACCTATTCAGTTGACTCAAAAAAAAACTTCTACTTTGTATAAGTTACACTTTGGAAGTGGTTGAAGAAAAAACTCACGGTTGTTTTTGGATAAAACTTTGAAATTCTGTTATTTATATGTTACGAACATTTTTACCATCAACAGATCGCATAATAACCATCACTGTTTGGAAAATATGGAAAAAATATATTCAAAAATGTTTGTGCGTATTCAGTTGACGAGGAGTGTATTTAAGTTTATCTTACTTTTGTTAATTTGAATTTTATGAGAAATAAAATATATATACATTCATACATACAAGTTTTAAAGATATATTGTTTGTCATAAACACTTTTCATTAATGGATAAAAGGTTAGTGTTTTTGTGAGTGATATAAATAGTGTTTTGCATTTTTAAAATTTACTTCTAAACAAACAAACAAAATTATTCCTTATTACAATGGTTTGTATCTTTATTTTAAGTTTTTAAACTTTTAGAGTCAATCTGATAAATTCCTACCATAAATTAGACCACTTATCTTTAATGATCATTCGCTTGAAGGTAAAAGTTATAAAAGTAAACATTGTTTGCAGTGAGAACTTTTTTATTTGTAGTTCGAAGTTTTGGTTTTTGCAAACAAAGAATTAAAATCTGTCAATAAAATATTGAAACATTGATCATAATCAACTTAAACGTTTGGTGCCTTTTATCTCTTGTGGTAAACAGTTTCTTTCTTATGAAACAGAATTTTTTGGCTCAGTGTAGGGTTAATCTTTGAGGTAAATTTTTCAAAACTCTCAATATTTTATTTTTTTGCTTCTCTTCAGAATAATGCTTTGACTTTGCGATATGCTAAGAGGTTGATATCATTTGGTGATTTTTTAAAGAGTTTCCATGTATTTTCTTTAAGTTGACGCAATGTATTTATTTTCTTGTTCCACCAGGGAACAGTTGGTTTACTCAAAGAGTTATATGTTCTCCGCTGGTTTGAGGAATTGCCAAATTGGCAAACCGAACAGCTTTTTGTATAATTGCGGCTTCCTTGTTAATATTGCAAGATTCTTCTCTTTGTGGTAAAAAAGAAAAATTTGCTTTTGGAAGTTTGTCCAGTCAGCTTTGTCTAAAATACATTTTTTTAAAGGTGGTTGCGGGGTACATGGAATGCTAAGGGTTATTTCGGTGATAATGGGAAAATGGTTACTGCCGTATAGATTTGAGGCTACTTTCCATGTAGTTTTTGGTGAAAGTTCTGGAGATATAAGAGTCAGGTCGATATGTGTAAATGTGTTATGTGTTGAGAAGTGAGTTGGTGTACCGTTGTTGCTAAACCTGAGTGTGAAGTGAATTGTTCAATGAGTTTGCCTCGGCTATTGGTATTTGATGAGCCCCAAAGAGGGTTTCATACACTAAAAACCCCGTTTAGTAATATTGGGGTATTAAATTGATTATATTTTCGAGGTCAGAGGTTAAAAAATTTTGGCTAGGTGGTATGTATAAAGATGTAATTGTAATTTTTATATTAAGACTAATTTCGACAGCTACAGTCGATAATGGCGAGTTAATTGTGAAAAAGCGGTGTGGTATTGATTTATGAACAAGTAAACCAGTTCCATGTTTTGCGGAAATATTTTGAATTAAATTATGGAAAAAGGTTGAATATTGTTTGGGGCAGTAATTTGTTTGTGTTATATTTTGTATGTGTGTTTCCTGTAAAGAGATAACTGAGGGATTTGTTTCATTTATTAATATTTGAAGTTCTTGATAGTTATTGTAATAGCCGTTTATATTCCAATGTATTGTTTTCAACATCATTATAAAGTCCTTGAAAATCTTATAAGCAATATACTTAAATATATCAAATTAAGAAGAAGAACCTTATCTATACTAGTGTGGTTTACAATTGTTCTGTCAGTGGAGGATCCACATACATAATTGTTTAGTTTTGCTTGGATAGACAAATTTCTACAGTATGAAGACCCTTATCGAGAAGATATATGAAGTTAAATGATTTATTGAACAAAATAGATTGTATATTGTGAAATTTTTTGTTGTCATAGATTTGTTGGTATAAATAAATTGCCGGTGACAACACTGGTAGAAAATAGCGAGTGACCACCTATCAATAGGTAGCGTGTCTCCCGACATTTTAGGGAAAAAATTAATATTAAGGGTATTCATACAACGTCGTAAGTTTACAAATTGTGTAAAATGATAAGTTTACGGAAAGTTTGCATGAACGACCTTTTTTTATACATTTGATTAAATGCTAGGTAATTCAATCAGAGTAAGAGTCACAATGACGTTTGGATAAGTTTAACCAGTTTGGTTAATTTTACGCAGCCAAATCCTTTGATAAGTTTAACCATATTGTGTTAATCATTTCCCATTCAAAATTTTTACAGTTCATTAGCCAAAAGATAAAATTAATCAATTTGTAAACTTTGTAAACTTATCTAGGGTTTTACGAAGTTGCATGAATACCCTTATTGTTATTATATGTCATCATCTGTATCAGAGATGTGCATGGTTTGGTTGTCGTCGTTATTTAGAACGTTGGTGACTTGGTATTTTCTTTACTAGTATAGTTTGATGGAGTAGGAGGAAGGGGACGTTGTTTTTGTTTTGTTGTTGATTTTTTGTAATGTGAGGTGAAGAAATTGATTTTGTATTGGTAGAAGAACTATTTTGTAAGTTTGAGGGGAGAGAGTCTTGATTTGAATTTGAAGAGTGAGATTGGTTGTTTAGTTGTTGGATTTTTTCGATTTGAGGGGAAGAATTTTCTGTCGTATTAATAGGAGAAGCATAGTTAAAGTTTGATTCATCAGAATTTGTGTTTGAATATGAGGGGGAAGCTTGTATTGGAATACTATTTACTGCAGTTTTATTTTCTGGGAGATTTTTTGACAAAAGAGAATTGATGTTGTTTGAGTTTGGCTTTTTATGAGAAATGGCATTATCAAAGAGTGAATTGCTATTTTTGTGGGCTGATTTTGCAGTTTCTGCTTATGGTGTTGAGGGGGATGGGGCTTGGAGGGGGTTTTGGGTGCGTTTAGCTTCAGAGATTGTGCACTTGTTTCTCGTTTTTATGGTTAAGATTTCCTTGCTTTGCTTGTATTTCGGACAAGAGATTGAAGAGGAGGGGTGTGCTTCAAGACATTTTGCGCACATGGTGCGTGTGCAGTTTGTAGGTGAGTGGGGTGGGAGATCACAAGCTTCACAGCTTGGTTCGTTGTTACACCTTTTTTGTGTATGACCTAGTAATTGACATTTTCGATTCGGAATATATTCTTTTACTTTGGCTTTATACCAAACAATTTCAACTGTACTGGGAGCTTGATAATGATCAAATGTAAAGAGCACGAGGCCCGAAGGTGAAAACGCTTCATCGATTTTTTTGCCGAATTTAAAGACCTCTGTAATATTTTGTGAGCTCATTTCTGAGACTATTTCAGATTCTGGAACTTTGTTAAGCCCATGCCAATAAATTCTATTAGAAGAAAAGAAAAAGAGAGTTGTTTGACTTCTATGTGAGGAATACTGTTTATATTTTATTCTCCTGCTCTGTCAAAAAATTGAGGAAAAATACTGAGCGCTCAAGAAATATAAACTGGACAGTTGTTGTTGCAATTCACATCTATTCATCAACACGAAGTGAAACTACAAATACGGCAATGTAAGGTTATGGGTTTTGGAGGGTGAAACGTACGAAATATTGGCTTCTTGGTAATTGATATTCTCTGCTCAAAACTATGCCAAGATGCTTCATTTAAGACAGTAATTCTAGATTTGAAAATCAAATCTAAGATTTCAATGAAAAACGACATAAGAGCCAACGACATAAAAATTCAAGTCATTTGTATACTTTTGTAATTCATATAAACTGGCTTTAGGCGCCAGTTATAGCTATCATTGAAACTCATCATTGAACATTTTAAAGATTGATTTTGAGACATTTAGAGAGCAAAATCATTTAACGGGTGATTTTTTAGCTGGTTTGGATTTGGCAACACTGGTTTTGACAACTGATGTGTGTTTAGTACCTTGTGTCACTGTCAAACAGCTTCAATTTGGTTTGCAATTTAACCATGGATCGTCTTACAAATGAACAACGCTTGCAAATTATTGAATTTTACTATCAAAATTCGTGCTCGGTTCGAAATGTTCATCGCGCGCTGCTTCCATTTTATGGTCGGCATTCTCGACCTTCTGAGCAGTCTATTCGGAAGATTGTGACCAAATTTCGCACCAAATTTACTTTGTTGGACATTAAACCACCAACACGTTTACGTACTGTGCGTAGTGAAGAAAATATTGCGGCCGTATCAGCTAGTGTGACAGAAGACCGCGAAATGTCGATTCGGCGCCGTTCCCAGCAGTTAGGCCTTTGTTACAGCACTACGTGGAAAATTTTGCGGAAGAATTTGGGCGTAAAGCCTTTTAAGATACAGCTGGTGCAAGAACTAAAGCCAGCCGACCTACCACAACGCCGAATTTTTGGTGAATGGGCTCTTGGAAAGCTGGCCGAGGATCCGCTTTTTTATCGAAAAATTGTGTTCAGCGATGAGGCTCATTTTTGGTTGAATGGGTACGTAAATAAGCATAATTGCCGCATTTGGAGTGAAGATCAGCCAGAAGCATTGCAACAGCTACCAATGTATCCCGAAAAAGCCACTGTTTGGTGCGGTTTATCGGCCGGCGGCAATATTGGGCCATATTTCTTCAAAGATGATGCGAATCGCAGCGTTACTGTCAATGGTGAACGCTACCGAGCGATGATAACAACTTTTTTTTGCCCGAAATGGAAGTTCTTGACTTGCATGATATGTGGTTTCAACAAGACGGTGCCACATGCCACACAGCACGCGAAACAATGGCGCAATTGCGAGGCGAGTTTGGTGAACAGTTAATTTCACGTTTCGGGCCGGTCAATTGGCCGCCTAGATCGTGCGATTTGACACCATTAGATTATTTTTTGTGGGTGTATGTCAAGGCTAATGTCTATAGGGACAAGCCCGCTTCGATTGACGCACTGGACGCCAACATCCATGCATTCATTCGTGAGATACCGGCCGATATGTGTGAAAGAGTATGCCAAAATTGGACTCAGCGGATGGGCTACCTGAGACGCAGCCGCGGTCAACATTTGCATGAAATTATCTTTAAACATTAAATTGCAAGGTTCAAACTATCGATTCAAATAAATATTTCATTAATTTTTTCGAATTTTTTGTGTTTTTTTTTTTTTTTTAAAGTTCTAAGCCTCTTAAAAAATCACCCGTTATTATTTTGATGGACAAATAAAGCTAAGGACTAAGTTAATATTTCTAGTCAAATAAATTTTCAAATAGGCACAACTTTTCACATAAAAAGACTCTTCTTATTTCAATGATTGAACTACCTTACCAATGATCATTGAAATATTTAAAGCCATTTTTTGTGGAAAGTAAGGACTATTTTAATTTTTTTTTTTTTTGGCTAGAAATATTAATTCAATTCTAAACTTTATTCGTCCATCAAAATAATAAATGATTGCTTTCTAAACGTCTCAAAATCAATCATTAAAGTTTTCAATGATGTCTTTTTTTGTAGAAAGTTTGGCTTATTTCAATTTCTTTCACTAAAAATATTAACTTACCCTTTAGTTTTATTTGTACATCAAAAAAATTAATGATTTTGCTTTCTAAAAGTCTCAAAATTAATCATTAAAACTTTCAATTATGAGTTTCAATTATAGCTATAACTGGCGCCTTAAGCTGTTTTACCAATAACCGTTTGTCTGCCTACCTTAACACGTTTTGAACAGGTGTAAAATTTGACGTACATTTTCGCATTGATTTATTTGAATACCTATTGGTCGGAGGGGAAAAGGGTCCATAAAACAAATATTTAGCTTGCAATTTTGAACAATTGTCATAGGTCAAACTCTCTAGGCGTTTTTCTTTTTTAGTTCAGAGTAGAGCCTGAACCGTCAAACAAAAATTGTGTTTCTTTTTTAGCTCAGAGAGTTCAGAGCTAACAATTTGTATTTCTTTTTTTCGTTCTGAGCGTATTCTGAGTTTGTTAAGAGCGCGCTCTATGAGCTCAGAATAAAATAATTGAGCAGACAGAGTTAAATGCTGAGTACAAACATTTTGACAGCTAGTGTTTAGAGGTGTTTCAAAAATAATTCAGAGTGCTCACAGCAAGCTTGGTTCAGAGGAAGTTCAGAATATCCTCGAAATGCTCGGACTCTGTTCCGAGCTCTGTTCTGAATTAAAAAAGGAAAACTCCTTCTGTAGTTAGTCCCCAAGAAGATAGAGAGCCTTGAAGTTTCCAAAAACAACTCAGGATTATGTGTTTACCTTAGTGGTTTTTGGAAACTTCATTGCTCCCTATCTTCTTAGGGACTAACTATATAGAGTTTGACCTATGAATACAATAGTTGAAAACTGCAAGCTAAATATTTGTTGCATATACACTTTTTCTCTTCGAACAATTGGCATTGAAATAAATCGATGTAAAAATTTTACGTTAAATTTTACACCTTGGGCCTATTTCATAAAACTTCTATTATGAATTATAGTCTGGGAGGCGATCGGACTCGGAGCAAAAACCTTCAAAAGTCTGTCTGACTATCAGTAAAGTATAGGGGACAGTCCTAGCATTCGTTTGATATCCAATTGATAGAAGTTCCTTATGTGAAAAGTATAATTAGTCGAAAATGCAACCCGAAAACTGAATTTTTTTTACATTAGCAACCAAGAAATCTATCCGACCAGCGGTTTTGTAAATGTTTGGTAAAAAGTTCTCGGCTGGTATCCTGTTTTTCAAATGCCGTAATGAGATAAGAAATCTTAAGTTTTATATTTGCTCTGAACAACCTTATACATAAGAAAAAAAATATTTGTCCTTCTCACATTGGAAGGTTATTGAACATTTTAAAAGACTTTTTTCTGAAAATGTTAAAAGCTACTTTATTATATTAATGACATATTTTCTTGGATATTTCTTTTATACATAAGCATGTATTATACCATTTTGGAAAATGCATTATATAGACAATTTGTATAAGAAATTGGCCATTCATTTCCTCATACAATTTTTATTTTTTAGAGATAGTCAAACTTTTTTGAAAATAAACAATTGAATTGAAAAAATAACTTTAATAAATTGTAATAAAAATATGCAATAACTTCTATTAAATTTTACTACCTACCTATCAGAGCTGACATTCTAAAAATAAAAAAAAATAAAAAAAAACGATCAAACTTGTTCGTCCATGGTCGTAGTGTTCACGTAATGGAGGAAAGAAGACTTCTTGTGTTTATCAATTTTTGGAAAAAAAACATCATAGCAGTAATAATGCCTGCTATAACCAATTGCAAGGTTATCGTAGTTTGCCCAAAAATATATCTTCAAAAAACTAAGCAGAATTACCCTCTTCTACCCAAAATGTAAGAGGGCTACGCAGCAAAACTGCTGATATTTATATGAACTCCCAAGCATTTTCACATGACATCGTTGTTTTGATTGAAACTTGGCTGAATTCAAGTTTTCTTGACACGGAACTTTTCAATCAAGAGTTTTTAGTATATAGGAAAGATCGTCATGTTGATAAGCCAAGAGGAGTTAGAGGTGGTGTCTTAATTGCACTTAGAAATAAATATATATCTTCGTCTATATCTTTCCCTTTTAAACTCTCTATTGAAATAATCTGTATAAAATTAACTATACAGTCCAAACACTTATACTTATTAAATGCATATATTCCTCCGAAAAGTTTAGACGCAGTTTATGTGGAACTTTCTAATTCCTTAGATTTTGTTATAGACTTGTCTTGCTCTAACAGCAACATATTACTTCTTCTTTAATTTACCTCACATTGAATGGGTTCTTTCTGATGACGAATCCTATCAAGAAGCTTCTTTAACTTCTTCTCAAAATGAGCTTCTGCTTCTTGATAGAATAATTTCAACTGACTTACAGCAAGTAAGCTGTATTAAAAATTCTTAAAATCGAATTCTCGATTTGGTATTTTCTTCGGACGCTACGAGTACCTTGGTTCTAGAATCTAGTTCTGGGGTCACTAATTTAGATAACTATCATCCTCCTTTGGATATTATCGGGTTTTTCAATAAGAGCGCTTCAAAAGTTTTTTTAAATAAAACAAAAACGGTTTTCGATACCAATGAGATTCTTTATTCCTGTAAAAGTACGTTTGATGCCATTATGTATGGAACTCGATTTCTTTTGCATGGCCACCACTGGCACGCTTGCAAAAGTCCAGACGCTGAACCCAATTTTCGACGGTTTTCAAGCATAAATCGGCCGATAATGCTGCAATTTCACGTTCGATATTCGTACGAAGTTCATCAATCATCGCTGGCTTGTTGGCATAGACCATAGACTTGACGTAGCCCCACAAGAAATAGTCTAACGGCGTCCAATCGCACGACCGAGGCGGCCAAGCGACTGGACCATTTCGTGAGATAACACGTTCTCCAAACATGGTTTCCAATAAATTGATTGTGACATTCGCTGTGTGGCTTGTGGCGCCGTCCTGTTGGAACCACACTTCCTCCAAGTCCATATCATCCAATTGGGGCCAAAAATATTCGGTTATCATTGAACGGTAGCGATCCCTATTCACAGTAACGTGCCGGTCTTGATCATCACGGAAGAAGTACGGCCCAATGACGCCGCCGGCCCATAAACCGCACCAAAGCGTAATTGTTTTGGGATGCAACGATGACTCATGGAGTACGTGTGGATTGCTGCCTAACCAATACCGCATATTTTATTAACTGACGAAGCCATTCAGTCAGAAATGAACCTCATCGCTGAAGATGATTTTTCGATGAAAATCCGAATCATTTTCAAGTTGTTGCTCAGCCCAATTCACGAACATACGACGCTTCTGGTGGTCAAGCGGCTTCAGTTCTTGCGTCAATTTAATCTTGTAAGGATGTAGGCCAAGATCTTTTCGCAAAATTCGCCACAACGACGTCAGAGAGATGCCCAACGCTTGAAAATGACGTGTGAGAGACACATTTGGGCTTTCTGCAACTGAAGCCTCAGCGGCAGCAATATTCTCGACACTACAGGCACTTCTTTGTCTCACTGGCACGGGAACATTTTGTACTGTGCCTGTGGATTCAAATTTTTCCACTAAACGCTCAATTGTTGATCTGCTAGGACGATTATGACGACCATAAATTGGACGTAGCGCTCTTAACGTTGAGGCCACTGACTCCGAATTTTGGTAATAAATTTTTATAATTTCGACTCGTTGTTGGCTCGTATATCTTTCGATCATGAAATGACAAACCTTATTGAAGAGAAATGTCAAAAGAGCGGCAAGAAATATGGTGTCGTTTGCTGTCCCTGTCGCTCTACTTTTGTAGCGTCCCTGTTGATAAACCCTTTATTTTTGACTTAAGTAATCACGTTACTGAAAACAGTAACCCCTATGATTGCTCATATACTTTTGACTTCAAAAAAGCAGATTTTCAGTTTCTTTCAAAAGAAATAGGTAGGTCTGGTATTGAGAATATATCAGTGTCTAGCGATATTGACGAAGCAGTTTTTATGTTTTATTCCATCCTTAACAACTGCATAAATAATACTATCCCTTTAAAAATATCAAAGAATATGAACTTTTGTCACTCATGGTATAGAAAAGAGCTAAGAACACTCCGAAATAAAAGAAACAGAGCATGGAAAGTGTACTTTAGAACTCTTTCACCAGTAGACCACAATTCCTACATAACCTTTTTTTTGAAGAATTTAAAACTCTTTCAAAAAATCTATACACTAACCACAAAAACGAAATGGGTAGTTCTCTAAAAAATTACCCAAAGGCGTTTTGGAGGTTTGTTAATTCTAAAAAAAAACTCACGATGGTTATCCAGCAAACTTCGTGTATGAAAATTGTTCGCTACTAGAAACCATTGATATATCTGTAACGTTTTTGCCGAAAATGTTCGTAATTCTTTTGTTGGCAAACCCTTAGATGCTGACGAAGATTATTTTAGAAATTTACATACCTATGCCAAAACTAGCTGCAATAAAATCCCAGTGCCACCGAGTACTATTTTGCACCTTCTCTCATCATTAAATGATGATTACTCATCTGGTCCAGATGGAATTCCTCCTATACTATTGAAAAAGTGCAAATTTATATTACTTCAACCCCTTCAATTTTTGTTCGAGTTTTCTTTAAGGACAGGAATATTTCCCCAATTTTGGAAAAAATCGTTTCTTACACCAATTTTTAAAAAAGGTGAAAAAATGATATAAAGAACTATAGCAAAGCTGTCTTGCATTCCAAAGACCTTTTAACAACTTGTATGCGAGAGCCTGGCATTTCACACTAAAAGTATCGTGTGATCAACAGCATGGATTTGTGAGAAGAAAATTAAATGTAACAAATCTCCTTACCTTTTTGCATAAATGTTCAAATGCATTAGAAAATGGAAATGAAATTGATTGCATATACACTGACTTTTCGAAAGCGTTCGATCAATGAAAATATTGTATTCAAACTGAAAACCTTTGGCTTCCCGACATTTGTTATATCATGGATAAAGTCCTACCTTGAAAAAAGATCTTATCAGGTAAAATTCAGAAATTGTCTTTCAAACTCATTCAGTGCTCACTCGGGTGTACCTCAGGGAAGTCATCTGGGCCCTTTTTTGTTCATTCTCGCTATAAATAATGTTACTTCATGCTTACGCTATAGTAATATTCTTATATACGCTGATGATATGAAGATTTTCAAAGCAGTACAATCTTATTATGACCATGTTCTCTTTGTAGGCTGATATTGACAGTTTTAATCTTTGGTGTGGGAAAAACGGCCTTTCTCTTAACCCAGTTAAATGCCAAACTATAACTTTCTCTAAAAAGCGAGTAGTGAGTACTTTTGATTATTTCATTTCAGAGCACACACTCTGTCGTGTTTTAAGTTTCAAAGAGCTGGGTGTTCCTCTGTTGATTTTAACTTAGGTAAAGTTCGATTAAAAACATTGTTGCGCACCAGTGCTCCACTCTCGTGAATTTTTAATTTTGTTTTCTTAAATGTTTTATATTATGTTTCTAATTTTGTATATTGTTTAATTTTGTTAATGTTTATTTATTTATTTATGTGCTTGTGCAAGCTTACTTAGGCTAATCGCGCACATGCAACTGATACCGCAACAAAATAGTTTAGTCACAAGTTGACTACTGAGCGCGCACATGAGCAACTCCACAAGCAATCGCAACGAACCTAACCAACACACCGACAATGTTTATTCAGTTTTTCTATCTCATACATTAAAAAAAAAATATTATCGCCTTCGTCCTTTTCTTTTGCTCAGCAAATTAAAGAAAAGATTCATTTGTTCTCATTCGCACAGAGAACATAATTCAACGATGTGGTTAAATATCCGCAACTATTTGGTTGAATGTCCGCGCAGTTACATATTATTCCATATGACACAAACTGAAAAACTGATTTCGGGCAACCGTCCAGTTTGTACCAAAACACAAACTGAAAAGTTGCTCGAATCGACGACGGAATAGTTTCTGCATGTACGTGAATTCTTATACGAGTCCATAGGACTCAATTTTGCAACCAAACAGTTTCGAAAATGAAAATTGCATGTGCGCGACTAGCCTTTATCTACTAACCACTAACACATGCACTCATGATGAATCGCTGATTGTAGAATGCAGCTTGCTTTAAGCTCACTATAACAAAGAATTCTGAATATTATATTAATATTATATTTTCTCTTATAGTTTCTCTTCTATTATCAGCTACAGGCGCAGGAGTACCTTCTTTCAAAAATGTTAAATATTATAGGAAGAAGCGAAATCTTTCTATATATTCCTTTTCGTGAGATGGTTTCCAGGTTCAAAACCATTATGACTTTCGCAACTTTCCATTGGCTCGAACATATTCTTAGCTTAGAGCAGCATTTATTATGTAAAGGAGGTTAATTAATCCCTTACGAGGGTGCATTTTTAAAATTTCTGTCGAAATTAAGTCATATTTCCTTATTTCTCTTTTAATTCGGCAAGTGTATCCTTTCTTGTTATGTAGCTTTCATTTGGGGTAAAATTCATGTTAATATTTTCGTTGAGTTCTTGCCCATCGGACGGCTTAAGTGTTTCCTCAAAGTAATCGGCAAATACCATCGTTTTTTCTTTGTCACTTTAAGCCCATTCATTTTGACTTTTCTTCATCGAGGGCACTGGAACCTTTGGTTTTTTCGTTATTTTTATAGCTTTCCAAAGTGCGTAGTTGGATTCGTTTCCTGCTGTCAAGCTTTCAAGGTAATTTTCAACTTCAAGGTTCTTGAAATCTAATATCACCGTTTCAAGCATATTACTCAAGCGATTTAAATGAGTTTTGTGTTGAGAAACACGGGTTCGCTGCCATTTGTACGTGCTTTTTGTTTCTCTTTCACTTTTATTTCCAAGCGATTTAAATGAGCTTTGTGTTGAGAAGCACGGGTTTTCTCACGCTGCCATTTTTACATGCTTTTCGTTTCTCTTTCACTAAATCTTTTATTTCCAAGCGATTTAAATGAGCTTTGTGTTGAGAAGCACGGGTTCGCTCACGCTGCCATTTTTACGTGCTTTTCGTTTCTCTTTCACTTAATCTTTTATTTCCTGAGGATATTTTATATTTTTATAGTAGTGCATAACCGTTTGATAATGTGTGTTATAACAAGCTACTTTTTGTATTATATCAACAAAGGTATCTATTGCGTCTTCAAGCTCAAGTAGCGTTTGTAATGATACCCTTAACACAACTTTGTCCTCGATATCTTTTTTGAATCCATCCCTGTTGCTTTTACTGTTTGTTAACCTGGATGGTTTTTCAATTTTAACAAGGCCTTCGCTCATAGTGAGTATGATGGCAGAATGATCTGAGAAGAGGTCATAGCTCTCTGAAATTTTTACACGGTTAGAGGGTATTCCTTTTACCATGAATAAATCGATTAAGTCAGGTAAGTTTGACGGATCAGTTGGCCAGTAAGTTGGTTTGCCAGTCGAATAAAAGTCACAATTATTTTCCATTTCTGCCTCATATAGAATTCGACTCTTTTGAGATATGCATCGTGATGCCCAGAAGGTGTGCTGAACTTATGAATATCGTAAATTCACTCATCAATTTTGCAACGCGGCGGGCAATATATGGAAGAGACATTGGTAGGAATATTTTTAACGTGTACACTACTCAATGCACTCTTTTATATACAATGATGATCCACCTCTTGCTTTGTTTGGCGGATGAATAGCGTGGTAGTCATGAAACCCGTGAATTTTAAGATTTGATTAATTTTAAGCATGCGTTTCTAATATCAAACATATGTCGATATAATTTTCTCGCATATACATCATAATTTTTTTTAAAGAGGTTTGGATCGAAAACAATTTTCGAGCCTACTTAACCTATCAAATAAAGTTGATTTGTTTCACATTGTTCTTCAAGTTTTTACAAAATTATTGAAAAGGCTTTCGAAACCGGGTCTGTTTCAGTGTGGTTATTCAAGGGTATATTTTTGGCCGCTATTTAGGCATATGTTTCTGCATTTCCTTGCTTTTATATTTTCTCCCAAGGTACTGACAATGTTTTCTTTTCCTTACGGATACTAGGTTTTGGAACTTTCGTAGATTTGAAAGTCTTGGGAATTACCGTTTATAGTTGCTTTGGTTGGTTTCTTTGCGTTTGAGCAGATTTCGATCGTCGCTTTTGTAATTCTTTAGCTACTTCACAACCCCTATAGTTTGTCGGGTGATTTCAGTTACAATTAATTAAAATTAATTTTGAGGTTGCGCTATTTAAGATCACTAATGATATCGTCTTTTGAACATGATGCCTGTAGACCTTTTGCCACAACACGTAAGGATCTTTGCGACTTACTTTCATAGGTATACCATTCTACTTTTTCTACGTTTAGTTTTCGTGACAGAAAACGATAACTTTCGGGGTCTTTCACACAAACGTTTCATTTGTTATTAAGTGAAATGAAAAAAAAGCCGATGGTAATAATGCCTTTAATATGGTTTGCAACTTGATATATAGGAACTGTGGTTTCTTTTTCTTTATTTTTAAATCAATTTTTGTTTCTTGCTTATTGGGACAACACAATTGAAAGCCGTTTGGTGTTTTCGGAGAACCGAAAAATCCAGGTTTTGTTGACAATTCTTAGGGCTGTCACGAAAACCTGGGTCAACCCTGGTAAACTTCAACCAACAAACCTATTATATTTTCTGTATGATTTCTAATATGAGCTGTCATTTCAAGGCAGGTCATACGCTAATCATTTTTTTATGTTTACACGTCCTTACTTAACATTTGATTTTCTCTATGGTTATCTGTCAAAACCAAAGTAAAGAAAAAAACTCATAAACAAATAAATTTTTGTAGAGCAAAATTACTTTTTTGGAATTATTCGTGGTTTTTTTCATTCAAAATTATAATGTTTTGTAGAAATATTTTTATTTTCAGTATTCTGAATGCACTATTTTCCATGAAAACAACAATTCCCGTTTGACTTCTCAAATAGAATTAGCTGCGGCTCCAATGTCAAAAAAGTCATATGCTTTTGAGAAGTCATATAAAATCTATAAGTGTGTATAGACGATACATATAGTATGATTTTTTTTACAGGTCATATGTAGTCATATATAACTTCTGTAAGTTTTCTTCCAACAGTTCGAGCAAAAATTTAAATATTTTTACAATGTATCGTTACTTTGGCCAACAGTTGATCTGAAGTTTTTTCTTTTAAGGTTTTTGACGGCTTTTCCCATCGTTTTTTAGTGATAAAGTGGTGTACTAGTCTTCCGATACCGATCTGAAGCTTTTCGTACGACATAGGACGAACATAACACTTTTTTTTAACATACAAAGAATTAAATAAACGTTATTTATTTTATAAAAAAAAAAAAACTTCACATTTCAAAGGGTGGTACTAGAGTTCCTTCGTCCCAAAGATATTCAGCCTTATTGTCACATGAACAACATTCCACGCGGAAAAATTGACATTTCACTTTTCGTCTATTGTGAGTTTCACCCGAAAAATGATAATTCCTCTTTTTTTGGCAGTACTCATTTCGTAATTATTCGTAATTAAGAGTTTAAATTGCCACTCATTTTTTTTTTTGACGGGGAACGAAAGATAAACGGTACTGACTGGTACCTTTGCAAAAGTTTTCTGTTTATTTTAGGCCAAGAGAAGTCCAGGCGAAATTTATAATTTGCCTTATTGTGAGTTTCACGTGAGCAAAATTCCACCCTGAAAATTGAAATTTCACTTTTCACCTATTGCAAGTATCACCCGAAAAATGAATATTCCCATTTTTTGTGGATACCTATTTCGGGAGAAATATATCCCTATAAAGATCTTTAATTTTCACATATTTTTTAACAGCGGACGAAAGGAAAACAGGGTTCTAGTGCCCTTTGCGCTAATTTTTCGTTTATTTAAGGCCAAGAGATGTTCAGGCGAAACTGCCTTTGTACTGATTCTTACATTAGAGATTTTAGTAGAGGAACGATAGCTGAAATAGTACATTATTCAGGAACACGGCAAACCTGCTCCAATTTTTTTGAATGCAGAAAATTGAAATTAGAAAAAAGTCTTAAATTCAATAATCGACATTCTCAACCGGAAATTTTTGAAAAATTAATAAAACATTTTTATTTTGTTTTAATTTTTTTTCTTATTATACTTATATACTCACAAATCTTCAAATTTTCACTCTATCAATTTTTTTCTTAACACTGTGCATTAATCTTATATTTGATAATGCTTATTGTTTCTTTATGATGTTGCAAAAATAAATCAAAAAGAATAATTCAAAAAGCACCGCTGATTTTTCTTGGGCTGTCTTGCAAGTATTCCATATCGAAAAAAAGTTAGTAATGTATACTTTCACTTTTTTCAATAAAGCTTCATAAATTTAATCCGACCTAGAATCATTTGGTCTTATAACACTCGGCGCGTCACTTGTTTTATTATTTATTTATTACCTATATTTCTTGTCAATAAATAATGAGCATGTCCATTTTCAAGTAATTAGGGTTTTAAGATGGTTTAAATCAGTGTTTCCCAACCCTTTTTAGGCTATGCCCCACGAGCAAGCTTTTCCAAAATTCTTACTATGTCCCCCAAACAAAAAATTCTTACAATTTTTAACCATCACAAAATTCAAATGTTCACTAAAAACCTTGAGTGATTAAAAATTACTAAGATATCACCAGAATAAGAAATTTTTTCTTTTGAATCTAGCTCCTTTAAATTATCAAGATGATCAACAATTGCATTTAAAACGGTATAAGTCACTTAACATTTTTGGAGCCAATAGGCGCGTCTCACCAACTAAAATCTCACTGAGCGCTCAATGTCAAGTCGACGGAGGCGGAATGCTTTGGTGGGACAAGATTCTCCGTTGAATTGTATAAAAACAGGTGTTAGAATTGTACTTATACTGAAATTCTGGAAACAAATTTCAACTTTGCTTAAATTATTTCAATTTATAAGCACAAAACCTTATCAAATGATTGAAAAATAATAGCAAATTCAATTTATTTTCATTTTTATAAACATTTCACCTTTATTTTGAATTTTAAATCGACTTAAGTATTTGCACATCAGCGAGAAATTGCAATTTGCCTGTCACATGAACAGCTGTTCAAGCAGAGAAAGAACATTGAGAAATGAATCCAAAAAGTTTTCGTCTCAGTAATCTCCTTAAAAAATCTCAGTACTCAGGTGAGATTTTTTGTCCCACTTAAAAAATCTCTGAGCGCTCAGAGATTTTATTTGGTGAGACGCGCCTAATGAAACCTGTTAAAATTTGAGTTGTTGTTATGTCTGACATTTCAATAAGGGTAGCTAAAATAAATTTCTTCGCTTTTTGCTTTGATAAGAGTTTCATTTTTTCAAATATATCGAATAAATAAGGTGCTATATCGGGTTTTTCAATAAGAGCGCTTCAAAAGTTTTTTTAAATAAAACAAAAACGGTTTTGGATATCAATGAAATTCATAATTCCTGTGAAAGTACGTTCGATGCCATTATGTATGGAACTCGATTTCTTTTGCATGGCCACCACGGGCACGCTTGCAAAAGTCCAGACGCTGAACCCAATTTTCGACGGTTTTCAAGCACAAATCGGCCGATACTGCTGCAATTTCACGTTCGATATTCGTTCAAAGTTCATCAATCGTCGTTGGCTTGTTGGCATAGACCATAGACTTGACGCAGCCCCACAGGAAATAGTCTAACGGCGTCAAATCGCACGACCGAGGCGTCCAAGCGACTGGACCATTTCGTGAGATAACACGTTCTCCAAACATGGTTTCCAATAAATTGATTGTGACATTCGCTGTGTGGCTTGTGGCGCCGTCCTGTTGGAACCACATGTCCTCCAAGTCCATATCATCCATCACGGAAGAAGTACGGCCCAATGACGCCGCCGCCGGCCCATAAACCACACCAAACCATAATTTTTTCGGGATGCAATGATGACTCATGGAGTTCGTGTGCGTTGCTGCCAGATCAAAACCGCATATTTTGTTTATTGACGAAGCCATTCAGCCAGAAATGAGCCTCATCGCTGAAGATGATTTTTCGATGAAAATCCGAATCATTTTCAAGTTGTTGCTCAGCCCAATTCACGAACATACGACGCTTCTGGTGGTCAAGCGGCTTCAGTTCTTGCGTCAATTTATTCTTGTAAGGATGTAGGCCAAAATCTTTTCGCAAAATTCGCCACAACGACGTCACAGAGATGCCGAACGCTTGAGAACGACGTGTGAGAGACACATTTGGGCTTTCTGCAACTGATTAATCGGACGTAGCGCTCTTAACGTTGAGGCCACCGAATTTCGGTAGTAAATTTTAATAATTTCGACTCGTTGTTGGCTCGTATATCTTTCGATCATGAAATGACAAACCTTACTGAAGAGAAATGTTTGAAATATGGCGTCGTTTGCTGCCCCTGTCGCTCTACTTTTGTAGCGTCCATGTTGAAAAACCCTTTAGCAATCACTGAAACTCATCTCGTAAAATTTTAATGATTAATTTTGAGACGTTTAGATAGTTAAATCATTGGTTATTGTGATGTAATAACAAAACAAATCTATTTTCTTAATTACCATCTCTGGCTAAAAAAACAATTAAATGGGTTTTGTTGTTCCCAGGAGTAAATTAGATTACCAATGATCATTGAAATTCTCATTTGAAATTTTTTTTTTTGCTCAATTAAGTCTTCAGCTTTATTTTTAAATCAAAGTACTACATAATTTTGCTATCTTAATACCTCAAAATTAAAAATTTGAACAAGCTAAGATAGAGACCGAACTCTAAAACGGTTGCAATACATCAGAATGGAAAATTGCCTCCCTGCCAAATCATATTGTCCCCCAGTGGGGCGTGGGATCCACGTTGGGAAACACTGGTTTGAATGGAATTGTATTATACTTTTTTTTTAATCAAGCTAATTTTGCTCGGAGCATCTCAGATAACTTCTGAGTTCTTATCTTTCAACTTGTCTACCAGCCTCATAAATTTTTCAATATAGCCACGATAATCGTTTTCAATGGTGTAGGCCCAATGAATAGTGTGGAAAAAGTTTCACGTCTTGCCACTGAATCCATCTTCTGTAGTTACCCTGGACATGAAGGGTTTTGTTCTGTAGGAAATTCAAGGTACAGATCCAACAATGTTAATGCTTATTCCAACAGATATTTGTTATTATTTCCGTTAGTTGATGTAGTTATAAACTCCAATTTATTTATATTCTAGAAGGTTATGTTATAATTTGGGAGCAGTTAGATACTTTTGCGAAGGTGAAGGAACAAATTTCAAATTGCTACAATAGGGGGATTTACATGGATCAACATGATTGGACAACATTTCTTCATGAAAACGGAACAATTTTACAAAATATTTTGAAAAACATTACACATAGTTGGAAAACACGTTGTTTTTGCGTTTAAATGATCAATCATCGATGGTTGTCAAACAATGTTTGACAAGATGTTGTTCCATGTAAACCCTCATAATGAAAATCGTAGGAACTCATCTGACCTAAACCTTATTTAAATTTTTGGGTATGATGAAAACCTTACCAGTCTGCCCGTCAGTTTAAGGAAATCCCTAATTATTATTCTTTTTGATTTATTTTACCTACATCATAAATAAACAATAAACATCATCATCAAATGATACATTAATGCACAATGTTGGGAAAAAATTGTCAAAGTGAAAATTTAAAAATGTATGGGTCTATTCAGTTGAAGGTATAAAAAACAAAGACACAGACCTGAGCACGGCGTCGAATTGAGGCTGATGGATTGTTTTGAACACTTCCTTGAGCAGCAGTTATTTTTTCAGCCGATCTTGAAGGACGTTGTGGTCTATATATATCACTTGGGCCTATCACATACAGACCCTCTTTCTTCGAAATCATTCACTAAACGATAAATAGTGCGTTTTGTTGGCACGTTGTTTCTCCCAAAAATTTCACGTAACTTACTCATCGTCACAGTAATCGATGATTGATTTTGATAAAATTATCGAATTATCGAATATTTTTCCATAACACCCCGACTCCACAGGAGATAATTTCTATCAGAATGCTTATCTTGACATGAAATATCCAATGGAGTCACTCTGTTTCATCTTGTTGGGATGTCAGAGATATCTCTCCGCGATTATATCTTGACAGAGATCTCCGACATAAATTTTGACAGATGGAGATATTTTTGCTTTGTGACTAGAAATTTCTTTTTTTGTCTCATTATCTTGTTTCCTTATACCAGTGTTGATGTTAATCTCTGCATTTGTGTGTGGCAATTAAGTTTTTGTTTGTTATTTAGTGTTAATTTCGGTTTCGTGATTTGAAATAGCATCACATGATTTGCCCAGCGCAGACAGAAGACAATGTTAGATATAAATATCTGATATTTAGTTAGAGAGAAATTATCTCCTGTGGAGTCGGGGTGTAATAAATTTGTCACGAGTCTATTTCACTACTGCCAAATATGAACTGTCAAGACTAATGTTTACCAAAATGGCGGGTTTTTTTTATAAGTTGAAAAAATTAAAAGAAAATAAAAATGAATAATAATTTTTGTTTTGAGGAAAAAATTCACTATTTTGTTTCCAAACCATTGCCAAAGACGTCTTAGGTTTGATTAAGCCTTCTTTATCTTTTTCATTGATTTTTAATTTGGTGCCTAAATGTATATTCCTCGTTTATAAAAGCATTATATTCGGCTGCTAGCTTTTGATTTTATATTGTAAGAAAACATAAAATGATAAGATTAAGCTTGTTGAATGTTTTGAGGTACTAAATTCTTTTTTAAAATAGGCGCTTAGAATTTTTTTATAAATATATAATATATCAATGTAAAACCTATAAAACATTGTTTGGGTAGTATAATAGTATCTTTATCCTTGAAAAGTTTAACAGTGTCATGACAATTTTTAGAATACCTTACCCTCCATCTGATTATAGTAACCTGTCACCAACACACCCCAGCATGATGCCAATGCCTCCCATGAGACTACCGGGTGGTCCGAGAATTCCTATACGAGCACCAATGGCGCGTGACTATGGTAAGTTATTCTTAAAAATCAATCATTTTATTCTAAGTACTTATACAGAAAACAAGCTTTCCGTTAAGGAAGGCCGTATTTTAATTATTTATCCAGTGAAAAAAATAGTTCCTTTTAGATTCCTCTTATTTTGTAAAAAAATAAAAAAAAAAGCTGATTTTATTTAAGACAGGTTTCGATTGGCATTGTTTATCAACGTCTATCGATTTTATTAAATTAATTCACTCAATGTATGTAAATACTTCGTAGGTTGCGTAGAAGAAATATTAATTGCATTACTTAATACATTCTTAGACACTTTCCATACTTTGTTTTTGGTTAAAATTTTTGTGTTTTGCCATTCTGTTCCTACATTTCAAAGAACAAGAAGTAGAGATAAAAAAATCAATTTCAAAACCTTTAATAATTGTAAATATATACTAACATTCTTTGTATCTTTCCTATTGCAGTAAAACGCTAGGTTTCCTAATTATTTGTTTTATTTTTTAGTTAGTTAACATAATACATACAATTTGTTTAACATACGCATAGTATGTTTATTTTTATTTTTTTTATTTAAATCTAAATTAAAGTTACTTTTGTTTTATACTTGAAGTAATTTAAGTAAATAATATTATTTTTCTTCCCGTTATTTTTGCTGTCTATAACGCACGCATAAGTCATATTTTCGTATCAAAAAGAGTGTGTATATATATATTTTTTTTTTCTCACGATACACGTCTTTCCAGAATAAAAAAATTATTTTCTAGTTTATGTGTAATAAATACATCTGCCTTGTTAAATTTTTGTTTTAAGGTTTTACATACGCTTAATTCGCATTAATTCAGCATTTTTTTCAATGAAAGGTTTGTGGGCTGACGATTGTATCTTATACTTTGTGGTCTTTTTGTGCACGAATTTTTTTAACGTTTTTTAAATAAACTTGGCATTTTTTGTTGATGTATTCGTAGTAATATTTTGACAATAGTATTTTTTTAATGCTCTATATTTAATATAACCCACAAACATTTCAAAAAAACAGTACAAATGTAAGTATTTGTCCTACGTACATTCGAAAAATTGTAGAGAAAGTAAAAATTTCTTTTACGGTAAGTAAACAAAAAAGTTTCACTATACGTATACAAATCTCCAAAAATGTTAAAATTTATTTCCCTTTTTGTAAGAAATCAAAGTTTGCACAGTTCAAGTTTTATAACTATTTTAAAAATTAACATTTACAAAATTGTTCCTAGAAATAATCTATCATTACGAAAAAATGTATTTGTTTCTATATAATCAAATTTATGTAATAATAAAAAAGTTTTCATAACTTAAAATTTGTTGTTTCGAGATGGATGCGATTGAAAATTTGGGTTTCGTGAAAATATATGAAAAAACGACTAGGTATAGCACTAAAAATAATGCGCCCTTTTTTAAAATTTAGAAGAAATAGAAATAATAGAAATCATGTACTACTAAAAGAACAAAAAAACATCATAATCATAATGTTAGGCTTAATTCAAAATGATCAATTTTTGAGTTATAGCTTTTTCAAACCGAATGAAAATCTAGATTTCAAGCCAAAAACCCAAAATCAACGAGATTTCCCATACATTTTAAGATTTCGTAGTCTAGTAGATTTCCACCAAATCTTAAAATCTAATTAGCCTTCTCTGCCACCCTTAGAAAAAAAAAGCGTAAACGCCAAAATTCCAAAATTGAGTTAGTATCATAATTGGAACCGTAAAATAGTTTACTATTTTTGTGTAATGCCTAAAGCCCTAACGTCCTACTGCAAATGGCTAAAGACGCAATTTTAACTGCAGTGTTAAAGCAACTTGCTTATGTCCCTATTTTGTAAATTTAGTGGCGCAACAGCTCATGGAGAACCAGGGCCTATTGACTAACAACTCTCAACCATTCCTGTGTGCGTGTTGTTGGCAGGATTGGAGGGGACCTACAATTTTTTGCCGAGTCCGAACGGCTAGATGAGACGCACTTATTCATGACAAGTATACTCTTGGAGGATTTTCCAGTCCCTCGCAAGAGGCAGTACCTCGAAAAAAAACATTTCTGTTTTTAGGTGGCTGTGGCCGGGAATCGAACCCAGACCCATAGAGTACCTATATTATCTAGAGAACCGACTTCAGGGCTTTTTCTCTTTCACCCTACAAACTCCATTGTGAGTATTTCCTCCACATGGCTGAGAATTTGTTAGCTGCCCAATGCATTTTAAATGGAACCTCACAAATACAATGATAACTTAATGGATTTTGGCTTATTAGGCTGAAAACAACAACAAATTGAATCAAAAAATTGAAAACGTCACATTTAGAGCTATCAAATAAAATTTGCGGGTGTTTTAGGCAAGAGGGGTACGAGTCGCGACTCTAGATAATATAGGTACTCTATGCCCAGACCTTTGGCATGACAGTCCTACGCACTAACCATTATGCCACGAGGTACTACCTTATGTGCCTATACTAAACATAAAATTCGCAAGTTCATTTTTCGGACTCATCACAAAAAAAAAACACAAATTACTCGTATTCTGGAAATATTTAAAATGATAAACATGAAGGCAAGAAAAGCAAAATCCTTCAAATGCATTTATCTCAAAACTACTAAAATGGAGATACGGGTACACAATTTTTCCTTATATAACGGTAGTATTCACAGTCACACTTAATCACAGTACACATATCTAAGGTATTATCTTGCACATGTTGTGCGAAATGAGAACTGTCATATGAAATTTAAGACGGCTGTTTCTGTGACTCCGTCTGCTGTATTACAACAAAAAAAAAAAAACACGCGAAATGATTATTAAAAATTATATATATTTTATTCAAAGAAAAAGTGAAATAAGTGCCATTGTGTCCTGGGACACTGATTGCAATGGATGCTGTTTTTTTTTTAGAGTTCTTTTGAGCAATTCAATTCTTTTGAAATGTCAGACAGAAACTAGATTATGTGTGGTGTGAAAGATTCAAGTGTATTTTGAAATCTTGTTGCTCAAAATCGAGGTTTCGTTTCGGTGTGAAAAGGCTATTATGGTTTGTACAAATAGGCGATATGTTTTTGAATATAAAAGAATTATTTATTAAGAGGCAGGGTTTCCATTAGAAATTACCTTAAAAACTTGAGTTCTACTGTTCTGAGACGAAATAACATGATTGAGTTCGAAGGATTTATAATGATTATTCTGAATCACCCTTCAATATTTCCGAAGACTGCGCATTATTCAAAATATTATAATGCACAGACCATATTGTCTACGCAATTCATTCATAAAGTAGTGTTAAGAACTTTAATAAAAACTGGCTGAATATATTTTGTATGCATAATACAGATATTGTTACCTAACAATTTTAGACGCATTGGGGCGTATTCATAAGTGACAAAACTGGAGTTTATCTTTTGAAATTTTGATGAGATAATAAAATTGCAACAGCTTTAATATGAATGTCTGTAGCCAGTAAAAAACAATAATTATTTGTTCTGTACTACATATGGTATGTATGTATATAAGGGTGGTCCTTATATTGTTTTTTTTTTTAATTCTGTAATGGATAGGCATCAAATGGCTCTACATACAAAAAAAGATTACCTAATTTTTTCAGATTTTTATTTCACCCTCCTGGTATCCCTATTTTCCCTTTGTTGACCGACGGTACTTGTGAGTACCAGAACGTTCAACTTCAAATAAAATCTCTATATGAGTAATATATGGTACTAACGCCCAACGAGACTTTTGAGTACCATTAAGGCTAGTCGCGCACATGCAATTTTCAGTTTCGAAACTGTTTGGTTGCAAAATTGAGTCCTATGGACTCGTATGAGACTCCGCGCACATGAAGAAACTATTGCGTCGTTGATTCGAGCAACTTTTCAATTTGGGGTTTGGCACAAACAAGGCGATTGCCCAATAACAGTTTTTCAGTTTGTGTCATTTGTAATAATATGTAACTGCGCGGAAATTCAACCAAATAGTTGCGGATATTTAACCACATCGTTGAATTTTGTTCTCTGTGCGAAAGAGAACAAATGTATCTTTTCTTTAATTTGCTGAGCAAAAGAATAGGATGAAGGCGATTTTTTTTTATGTATGAGATAGAAAAACTGAATAAACACTGTCTGTGTATTGGTTAGCTTCGTTGCGATTACTGGTGGAGTTGCATGTGCGCGCTCAGTAGTCAACTTGTGACTAAACTATTTAATTGCGATAGCAGTTGCATGTGCGCGACTAGCCTTATTCTCCATGTATTTTTTTTTTATTTTTTTAACTTAGGTTTAGCAACGGTTATAACGGGTTTTTCTGACAACATACTAGACTTTGAAGAGAGTAATTTTAGTTGATTTTGGTAATCGTTAATCTTAGTTCCCTTTGCGTGGTTACGTCAATTTTTTTAAGTTTTTAGTTGATTTACATATTCATGTTTGCAGAATGTTTTGTTGAAGGATGATGAGATTTTGGCTATACTTGAGGAATTACCTTTGGATAATAATGAAGATACCGATCTAGAATCCGAAGATGAATTTTATCTACTAACAATTCGTTCAAGAATAAGAGCTGCCTCCAGATTGAATGAGGAACCAGATGAAGCTGTACTTCAAGAAGAGCTTGATGAGTTTTTGGGTGATGGCGAGGAAATTTTGGATGCAGTCGTTCGAAAAAAAAAATATCTGAAGAGAAACCAAATCGTCAATGGAAATTTAACGATCTAGTTTCAGAAATTCGTGAGTTTTTGTTTGCAAGAAGGTCCTGTGACAGGTTTGTTTGAGAGCTACATCAGCCCAACCGATTTTTTTGTAACTCTCCTCGAAAATGCGCTCGATAATATTGTTTATCAATCTTATCTCTACGCCGTTTAGAAAAGTAAGGTTATAGACTTGAAGAAGGGTGAGCTACTAGCTTTTATAGGCATAAACTTTGTTATGGGATACCATAAACTACCCAGCTGGAGGCACTTTTGGAGTGAAAGTGAGGATTTGTGAATTTCTTTAGTGAGTAAAACGATGAGCCGGAATAGATTCGATACGATTTTGAGTAGCTTGCACATTTATGAAATAACAAAGATCTACTTTTCAAGCTTCGTCCAATGATAGATCCGTTGAATGAAAAATTTAGCACTTCCTACCATGGCACAAAACAGCTTTCTGTTGACGAGTCAATGATTCTTTTCAAGGGAAGAAACTCAGTACAATCCCATGAAGCCAATAAAGAGGGGCTACAAATTATGGTGCTTAGCTGTACAACATAGCTACATAAAGAAATTTTCAATTTATCAAGGAAAGGACGAGCAGCCAGAAAGTAAATATGAAAATTACGGTCTCGGCGAAAGAGTAGTCTTGGTAATGACTAAAAAGGAGTGGGGCAAGCAAAAAATAATTTTCTTCTACAATTATTTTTCATCAGTGAGATTATTAGAGAAACTAAAAACAGAAAAAAAAACTCTAGCTTGTGGAACGATTCGGGTAAATAGGAAAGGTAACCCGAAAAATTTAAAAGATGATACAAAAATTAAAAGAGGAGACTTCAATTATCGATCTTTGAAAGATGGGATCAGTTTTTATAAATGGAAAGATACCAAAACGGTACTGTTGGCTTCAAACTACCATGGCAACGACGTTTCAACCGTTTTCAGAAGGGATAAATCGGGAGTGCAACACGAAGTCAGCTGCCCTTAAGTTGTGAAAGACTATAACACATTTATGGGAGGAGTGGACCATGCTGATCAACTTTGGGCGCGTATGGGTTAGACCGGAGGTCAAAAAAGTGGTGGCATCGTCTTTTTTGGGGAATGCTCGAAATTTGTTTCGTAAATTCATTTTTCATTTACTGCCAAATGAATGAAAAAAATTCCGCTTCTTGAATATAAAAGATGTGTTACTATGGGACTTTTATCATATAAAGACTTACATGTTGACAAACGTGGTCTGAAAAGAGCATCACAGAGTGATATCACAGAGTGATGAATCTCCACAATGTAGCAAAAAACGAAGGGGCAAAGGAGAATCTGTTTCCAAGGACGTTCGACTGGGTAATCTGGGTGTTCACTGGCCAAAGTTTGTGGAATCTCGGGGAAGGTGTGAGGTTTGCAGTATTAACAAAATACAGTCAAAGCCATTTTCTAAACGCAGTCATTGCAATCTATACCTTTGCTGCAATGACAATAAACTGCTTTTCCTTGTACCATGGAATACATTTTCAATAGATACAAATTAATGTATACAAAAATGTTGTTAATATATTGATTCGATGAATTTGTTTTTATTATTATTATCATATTATAAAGATATTCATATTACCATAAAATTTTTCTTGTGATTTTTTGTACATTCCATAGCCCAACGGTACTTTTGAGTACCACCATTACTTTAATACTTTAAGTCCTTAGAAGTCCTTGAAAAATCCAAAAACGAATAATCCTTCTTAAAACACCCAATAATTAGAAATAATCAAAAAAAAAATTTATAATTTTTTCATAGCTTGGTCAACAAAGGGTTAAGGTACCAATTATGGGGTTAGGGTGATTCTTATAAAACACGAAAAAAAACAATCTGAGGGTATAGATTAGATTAAGACAAGAAAAAAATGTTAGGAGGGGGGTCTATTTTCCCCCGTTTAGGCGGGAAGGGTAATTTTCTCAAAATTTGGCTCAAAACAGAAACAAACTATTTAAAAAAAAAAAAAACGGGAACGCTTTACAATGCCACACCTTAGCTTTTTTTAAAGCCTAGATTCCATTTTATAATAAGCTTCCTAAATAAAAGTTTTATTGCAAACAGTTTTGAACAAAATCATTTTTAAACATACAAATTAAAAAAAAAATATAATTTTTTAAGATTAAAATTATTTTTCAGAAACTATTAAAATTATTAAGATTAAAATTATTTTTTCAGAAACTATTTAAAATAAAAACTTTGGAAGCATATTATATAATGGAATCGTGGCTTTAAAAAAAGCTAAGGTGTGGCATTGTAAGTGTTCCCGTGTTTTTAATATTTTTGTTTCTGTTTTTAACCAGATTTCTAGAAAAATACCCCTCCCGTCTGAAGGGGAGGGACACCCCTCCGATACATTTTTTTCTAGTCTGAATCTAATCTTTACATTCTGATATATTTTCGCGTGCTATATGATAATCTTTTACCTCTAATTAGTACCTTAAAGTGAATATAGGGAGACCATGGGTATAATAAAAATCTGAAAAAAATAGGAACATTGTTTTTCAATGTTTTGAATCGAATGAGGGCTATACAAGACTACGTCCAATTTGAGGACCACCCTAATGTATACACATATAACCTTTAAATTAAAATGGAAGAACAATGAAAGAAATTGGCTAAGCCTTTATAAATTGTGTCAAATTAGTTCTATGTGGAGCTGTCTTTATATTAGTCGGGTGTAGTCAGACTTGACTGAAAGTCCATTGACCCCAATTTCAAGATCCTTTCAAAAACTGCTAAATTCAGTAAGATAATTAATTCTTCTTCTTTTCTAAACATATCTCACAACAGAGTTAAAACAGACTCTTAACATTTTAAGTAAATTAATATTGCAGCCACTCTAAACTTCACAGCCATATAATAAGATATGAAGAATTATGGCCTTGCAAAACTTCCAACGAACTTTATAAGGTAGATAATTGTTTATAGAATATAGTTTTCTTTAAGTCAAATGTTATTTATCTTCTGGTGCCATTAATATGATTTTCCCATGAGAGGTTGTCTTCTGAAATATAGGTTTTAGTTAAAGATTATTAATACAAAGCTAAACAGAAAGTGCCCAAATTCATTAGGTATGAACATTTCACTTTTATGGAAAAAAAATAATATTGATTAAAACAGGTTATAAGAAGGAAATTTAATTTAAGAAAAACAATTAAATTAAGTACGTTTCTATATTGGTTTGACTTATTTCTAAAATTGTTAGTTATTTTGCTAATAAGTATTGTACACATAATTATATTTCCTACTATTTTATTTGTTAACGCTAGTGATGTAGTGATAATAACAACGATGCGTCGGTGAAAAAAATAAATTAAATTGTTATATTATAAATTGTTAAATATGTACATAATTGGAACCAATAAACCACAGTCAGACAAATATTAAGAATTTTAAATGAACAATAAAAAATTGGGAAAAAAGTCTATTAGTAAACAATCTGGTTTAATTTTCAGCTTTATTATGATAGATACTTTAACCAAATAAGTTTTATTGAATTTCATACAACAAAATTGGATTCCTTATAACAATTCAATATTTGAATAAGTATTAGTATTTTTAAGACGTTTATAAAACTTGAACTATGTTAATCATCAAATAGGCCATATCATTTACAGCAAAATACGAAAATTACTAAAATAACTAAATTAAAACAAAAAATATATTTGAAAAAAAAAAGAACTAGCCCTCAATTGGCTTGTAAAAACTTAATAACGACATTTTTTATACCATACATACATTATATACAATACATATACACCGTTAAAGTATTTAAGTTTATATTTTATGTTTTAAGTTCTATCAAACTTTTTAAAGTAAAACCTTTCAATCTGTACCTACTTATATCTATAACGCCGATATTATGATATATATCCTCTTATTTTGGTAGAAAACAAAACTTCATTAATTTCTTTTTGTATTTGTCAAACCTACTTAGATTACTTACAACACATTATGATATGTAAAATATTACTTAACGTTGTAAGTGAAACGTAATTAAACAAACAAATTCATATGCTGGCTGCATATTAATACTATATTAAAAAAAATGCTCAACACAGCCAGAAAAGAAAAGAAACAAAATTTATTTAATTTAAAAATTTATAGATTATGATTACGACTTTTATGGTTATTCGGATTATCGTGGCGGATACAATGAATCATTTTACGACGAATATTACCGAACTTACGATGGAGAATACTACTTTGACTATCCGCCAAGCGGGGTCTCACCAATTCCAAGTGGAGGACCGCCCGCTGGTGAACCGCATAGAACGGCAAGAAACAATGTGGTGGGTTCCCCTTGTCTAGTTTAAATTTCATTCTTTGAAAAACAACCATCATTTTGTAGAAGTGAACCCCTCTATTGATTTGATTTGTTTAGTTTTTATTTAGTTTTTTTACAAACAAAAATACTGTTATTTATTTGTTTTTTTTTTTATAAAAATATAATTTGTTTAATTTTTTGTTTATTTTCTTTTGTTACTGCGTACTCATCATGTGTTGATGTGTTTTAACTGTCTTATATTCATACAAATAAACGCACAGCAGGATTGCAACAACAAGAACAACATCAATTACAAAATTTCTCAATTGAAACACGTAGCTCTAGTATTTTAGTCCTCCTCGATGATCAAAAATGGAAAACAGTCATTTGGAGTAGAATCCAAAATGATAAGTGGTATTAAGGGATAAAACTTAATTAATTTTGTCATACAATTGAATCGTATAATTTGAAGAAAATGGAAAAGTGTTAACACACAATTATTTGAAATCTGCACAGAAACACTTGGTTTTAATTAAGTTTATATGTTTAGTTTATTTTGTATGTACGAAATTTATGTAAAACACATTATACTTTATTTGCTTGATTCGCTTTTTGCTTTATTCACGCTTTGTTGAGTTTTTTTTTAAATTTTAAACGCAAACATTATTTTTGTTATTGCTCTTTTTTATTTTGTTTTTATTTATCATTTATTGTTAAATAGTTTCTTTAATTTTAAGTTTATTCATTACAGCTTTTACTAATACAGCATTCATTTGAAAAACATTTATCCCCAAATTGCAAAAAAATATATGTATCACTTATTAAGTGCTTGTCAATACTAATATTGTTAACGAAGAATTAAACATTCTATTACTTTCGAACAAACCTACATGACTATCCATTAAATTATATCCATTACATTATATACATAACATTATTAAACCTGTTTTAAAATGTTTTGTCTGTATGCTCAAAGCATAAAATAAAATATGTCAATCGCAAAATAATTATATTTAAATCATCTTACTACTGATTGCAATTGGTAAGATTGAATTGAGACCGATGTTATTAACTCAAAAACGAAAATTTGTTTTCAATATAAAAATGAACACACATGTCTTTTGCAGAGAACATTAGTCAATTAAATCAATAAAAAAACATAAAAGCAACCATGAATATAAAGCATTAACTCTATTTTATTAAACTAATTTGATTCTACATAACATTCTGTATTTATTTTGAGGATATCATGCTGACATTATCTCAGGCAGATCGTTAGGTTTTGTACCTAAAGACACACTACTGTTAAGGTCCCGCCTGCAAAATCACAAGCTTTGGTCAAGTAGTAATAGGGACAATCAAGACAATGAAAACTTGTCAAATGCTCTTGAGGCCCTCGCTGGTAATAACTTATTGGATAAGACTTATTATCCCATCATAAATACAAAAAAATATTTAATACCCATCATACAACAGTTAGAAAAATTAAAGCAAATAGTTTTCACTTTCAACTTTCCACAACTGTATTGCCAAATAGCTCAGTAGATTGCGTATTGAACTGTTTATCAGATGATGGTAAACGATTTCCAGTTAAGGCAATATTCTTTTGTCTCTCCAGGCAAAAGGTTACATGACGAGCGGGTTAACTTTGGTGTTCCTCAAGGTAGCCACTTGGGTCCATTATTATTTATTTTATATATAAATGACTTGAACTCAACTATTCAAAATTCCTCTATTCTTATATCTGCTGATGACATTAAAATTTTTAAAAGCATAACTTCTCTAAATGACTGTTCAAAACTCCAAAAAGATGTTTATAGGTTTAGGGAATGATGCAATTCAAACCGTCTTTTGTTGAATATTGACAAATGTAAAACAATGTGTTTTACACGCAAACAAATATAATAACTTATAATTATATGTTAGATTCCTATTCTTTATGTAGACTGTCTGTTTTTTTTTCTGATTAATTAACTTTTGTCGACCACTTTAATTATATCATTAAAAAAAGCCAATAAAACAGTTTTCTCTTAATTTCCTGGATTCTTATGTTCTAAAGCTTCCTTATGTATTTTTTTTTAGGCCAGTACTTGAATACGGATGTGTAGTATGGGCCCCCTTCTACACAATTCACATAAACAGACTTGAATGTATCCAGAGAAGGTTTATGCGTTTTTGTCTTCGTTTTCCTCATTGGTCCCAAAGATCTACCTTACCTGCTTATGCTCAAAGACTCATGTTAATTAATCTTCCTCTACTCTCCAAACATATATAGTATATCCAGTTTTGCTTTATTTTAAAATTAATCAATGGGTCAATAGTATCTCCATCAGCTCTTAGTCGTTTAAATTTCAGCTACAGTCAGGCAAGCTTAAGAAGCCAGTTGCATAACAAACTATGGTGTTGAAAGTCCTTTAAACCAATTAATTTCATTTTTCCATAAATACTATTTTGTAATTTCATCTACAGACGACAATGTAAAATGTTGTAAATTTAAATAAATCTTTTTCTTTTCATCATTGTAGTGGACTTATTAATGTTCATATATTGTATCTAATGTAAACTAGTTTTGTAAGCTTTGTTATCGTTAGTTATTTAACGGATTAAATAAATATATAGTAGAGGCCCAAGAATAGATTTTTGGGAGTAACTCTTAAAACTGTTTTATAGGCGCAGCTTATTATCAGTTTGCTATCGATAGTTTGTATGGCCAATCAGTGCTAATGTTGAAATGCATGTTTCATTTCTGATTATTTTTGTTGCAGTTGATATCCATTAGGGTGGTCCTTTAAAGTTTTAAACGTTCTTTTTTGTTTATTTACTTCTTAAAACATAACATTATTTTTTTAAGAAACACGTTAACACGAACTTAAGGTTGACGCTCCTGTGAGAGTTAGGATCTTTTGCAATCCATTTTCAGCTAGTAAAATAACGGAACTTGCAATACAACCTTCACAAAAAGCTTATGCATATCAAAAACGGCTCAAAAGATTTACATAAAGAACTCTAAAAATATTTTTGTAATTACTTAATGTTTTTCAAGAGTCTTAATTTACAAGCAACTTGAACTTTTTGAGCAAGCCCGTGAGGCTCAATCCTGCCATTTATTTTGTTTTTTTTTTTTTCTAAGCTAGCGTTTATAGTATTAGTGACTAAGGAAGATTATTTGGGTCGTATTCTCGTCTCCCGAGCTATTGATCTGAAATACACCACTCAGGTGACCCAAGCGGGGCTGCAAAGTAACCAATTCCGAACACTTGATTGTGCGGCACATTAATTCTCGAGCTAAATTGTGGCAGGTTTTTATATTTGTGGGTATTACGTGAGCTTTACTTTGTGAAAATGAAAATTAAGAATGAGCAATATTCAAGGACAAATGATTTATCAATGCCAAAGAGAAAAGTCTATTTTAGTTGATTATATTCACCAGAAATATAAAAATAAAATTCTTTGAAATTGTTGATTACATTTTTTTTTCAGAGAACAGCTGTTTTTTGTGATGTATTCTCCACAACAATTTTATGTCAAAATATAGCTAGGATTTTAGTTGGTGTTTGGAGAGAAAAGTGGTAGCGAAATTTTAGCTCGATCTGCGTACTAGGCCTTAAGTTAAAAATTTCGTTGAAATATCTTACTAAATAAAAAAGTTAGTCAAAAGTTTTACACACACACCTATTACCTTTTGTATCCGAATTCTTGATATGACTTCAAATGCTAATCTGCCAAAAACAGCTGAATTTGTGTGTTTTAATTTTGTGGTTGTCTTTTGTTAACCTACTTTTGATTCTTTCGATTTGAATTCGTGTAGTTATTTTCAGTTTTATTGATTTTATTTTGTAGATATTAGTTTTGGAAATGGTTAATGCGATTTTTCTGTTAAATTGAATTTTGTTCGACAAATCTTTCAATTCGGTCGAATTTGATTTCTTTGTCGTAGTCAATGCAGGGAAGACTGAAATATTTGAATTCAAAAAAGATTTTAGCTTGAATATGGTTGAAATACTGTTTTTCAACCGGCATAAGATATTAATTTTGGTCACATTTTTTACTGACAAT
Source organism: Dasysyrphus albostriatus (assembly GCA_946251815.1). Lineage (NCBI taxonomy): Eukaryota > Metazoa > Arthropoda > Insecta > Diptera > Syrphidae > Dasysyrphus > Dasysyrphus albostriatus. Next base: position 104,169,474 of record OX276335.1, on the reverse strand, counting down.
ACTGTCATCCTTTCGATCAATAGAAAAACTACTTTTTTATATGACAATAAGAGCAGGGGAGTCATTCCGTAATTTTCAAAACGATAATCGCTTAAACGATTGTCTTTAACGTTATCGTCTATAGTTTACAATTTTTTTTAAATGAATTTTGAAAATGAATTTTGCTGTCGAAATTAAAAATCCTTGTCGTTTTATTTGAAATGTCAAATTATTTTAAAAATTTAATTGCAATATCATACGTTAAAGTCAATATTCGTGGAAAAATTGTTTTTTTTACGGTACGCGACAACATATCAATCAGCCCGAAAAGCAGCTGGGCAATCAGAGTGCCCACTTTAACATACTTTTTTAACCTACAAGCTGCCCTGTGTTGAATACGGATATGAAGATACAAAAATATCTGATCGATAGCTTTAGGTATGTGATTAATCACGATGCTTGTTTATAGCGGTTGCCATAACATCTCTCAACCTATTATTGAATAAAATATATTTATTAGTTTTAGCAAAGATATGGTTTACGTTCCTTAAGTTATAGCTTTTTTTCTAAAAAACTATACATAGCGTAAGCACCCCTTAAGCATAGTGGCTTTTCCGTTCAACTACAGACGGAACTCTACCCAGCCTGTGCTGGGTACAGTATATTTTTGTTACACGGTACTTCTTTTGAAAATCGAACCAAAAATATGCTTTTTAATTATTTGATTATTTCGGGTAGATTTGATTGGTTTTAAGGATATTTTCTAAAAGCTCATGCTATGAACTGCTATAAATGCCGTAATTATTCAATTGTTATTTCATTTTTATACTATTTAAAAAATAATGGTAATAAATCAACGAAAAAGCATTTATAATTCTTAGAGCAATACAATAATTGCAAGACGATGCCTTTTTAGGATCATTCGATCATTGAAATATTAAAAATTATTTAATATGGAAAGTTGAGCCTATTTTAAATCTTTTCGCTTACCAAAAATATTAATAAAAGTCTACTATCGGTATTGCGAATCTCCATTAGAATAGATATTTTTCTACTTGATAGACATTTTTTTCTATCTAAAATTTCTGATCGATTTTCCTCTAAAAATAGAATATTTAAAGAAACAAATGAATAAGGATAAGTAAGTAATGGTGGAATAAAGTCTCTAAATGCAGTTAATTATTAAACTACAACATTTTGAAGACCATGCTGGGGACTTTAAAAAGTTTACCAACAAAAACCTGACATACAGATATACATATGTATAAAGTGTTTCTTATGACTTGGTACACAAATAAATGAAAATGCACTTTTGAACCCTAATGTTGAGCTTTATCTGTCCATCAAAATAATAAATGATTTTGCTCTTTAAACATCTCAAAATCAATTTTTTAAATTTTAATGATCCAAACACAGCTACAATAAAATATCCTGCCAAATGCAAAATTTGTCAAGCGAACTCTACGCCCTAGATTTTGACTTGAGTCGACTCCACTCACCGAGAAGGAACAAATTGGACGAAACTCATTTCAAGATCTCTTTGACTTGTTTCTTAATGTATTTTTATATTTTTGACTTCTTATACAGTAACACCAATTCGAAAAATCAAAGCAAATAAAAATGAAAAAACACTGGCAACCACGCTGTAATGAAAGAAACAACAAAAATAAACACGAAAAAACACTAATGTCATTTGTTCGCTCACAATAAATGGAATGTGGTCCGTTTCTTTTCCCTACAATGTTAACAATTGTTAATGTGTCAACAAAAAAATGTTGAAATATCATTGTTAAGAATGTTACACTTTGTAACATTTCATTTAGGAATAATTAATGTTGAAAATATTGTTGATGTGTCAAACGGCAAGGTGTAAAAAAAAAAACATCGAAATGCATTAAGGATGAATAATCAAGAAAACAGGAATTGCGAAGAGTTTATTGAAAATAAAAATCATTCAATTTTAAAATTAAATTTTTATTAACATTAACAAATTCATTTAATAAAAATCAGCAAATACAATGTCGAAAGAAACTAAATTCATCATAAAACAATTCAAAACTCAAAAATAACACTAAAATCAACTAAATTGAACACATATTTACAAATAATGGAAATAATTCCAAATCGAAAGAATGATAAGTAAACAAATATAATCACAAAATGAAAACATTGCAATTTCAAGTGTTTTGACAGATTAACACTTTAATTCATTTCGAGGAGATGAGTTAGAAATTGCCACAAAGTGTTACATTCTGACACTCCAACATTGCGTTTAGGAACGATTTTACGTCATAATGTTACACTTTGTAACAATTTTAGAATTTAGGAACGATCTGTGTTAACAATTGTTAACGTTGTAGAGAAAAGGAACGGATCACTTGGTAATTAATTGTATAGCCTAGTACGCAGATCGAGCTAAAATTTCGCTCCCATACAAAATTCTCTCCAAAATTGAGCCGAGCTAAAATTCAGCCAAGCATTTTAGCCGAGACGTACGCAGCTCCAGCTAAAAAATCAAATTTTCGTTTCTTACTGTACGGTGCCATCTGTCACAATTTAGCGCGTGAAATAATTGTTAGGTACATTAATTCCTGAGCTAAATTGTGGCAGGTTTTTTTATTTGATAGATTTATGTGAGCTTTACACTGTGAAAGGAAAATTGAGAACGAGAAATATTCAAAGACAAACGATATATTAATGCCAAAGGAAAAAATCTATTTTATTTGGTTACATTCTCTTGAAATATTGAAATAAAATTCTTTGAAATTTGCTGAATATAATTTCTTTTTAGCGAACAGCTGTTTTTTGAAATGTAATCTCCACAAAAAGCTTATGTCAAAATTTAGCTAGGAGTTTAGCTGGTGTTTGGAGAGAAAAGTGGGAGCGAAATTTTAGCTCGATCTGCGTACTAGGCTTATGCGAAAAAAGAGTGTAGACTTCTTCAAAAAATATGCAACAATTATCAATTTCGTTCATGGAACAGCGTACTGCAGAACGAAAATAAATGCTACGAGTATACGGCATGTAAAATATCAGTGACGTCATTTTTACATCACATATGCGTCCCAATTGCCACATGCCAGGTAATCTATGTGACACTTTTTCAACCCAGTTTATATGCCCTGTGTTCGATGTTTGTTCGGGGCGTGCAGTGAATTCGCCCTCACGCGACTCAGATTTTTCCTCGGTGAAAGAATTCAGAGCCGCAAAATAGAAATTAGCTGGTGGCAAAAGTTGAATGTCAAAGGAAAAGTGTTTACTTTGCAAGTTTTTATGACTATTTCAAATGGTAAATGCGAGCTGTTTTGTAGACGATTTTGTTAATGTTTTTTAATTTATACATTTATTGACAAATTGCTAGGAAAATCTATGAAAATCTAGTGCTTGCATGAAGATTTTGAAGCTGCACAAGAAAGTGCATAATTAACTTTACATTTTTGTGACACAACTGCTGCACTGCAGTTCGATGTGAAATGAAAACCCGAGCAGCTACCAGTTTTTTGACATTTCAATGTCATTCCCCAGTGCGTCCTGGGGCAGGGAACATACAAAAAAACCATTGTCTTCTTTCTGCGCTGGGCTAATCATGTTATGATATTTCAAATCACCAAACCGAAAATTAAACAATAATGCCGGATTTACACGAATTACAAATTGTCATAATTTCTTAAATATTTTTTTTTTAATTTAAAAATTTGTCATAGTATTCGTCATAAAATAAATGGCAGAGCTACCTCGATTTAAATACTGTTATTAAAATGAAGCCATGTAAATGCACAGTAACTCCATTTTGCAAATAAATGGTTGTTTACAATTAATAATGAACTTGCTCATACTTCGCCTGTGTAATGACAAAGCATCAGATCGCCATTATTTTGCCTTCGTATAAATACATGTCATTGATGATTTGAGTTTACCATTATTTTGCCACTTTAATGACGAGAATTAGTGGGAATTTGTCACTTGTGTAAATCCGACATAACATACAAAAACTTGATTGCTGACATAAGGCATAAAAAAGCAGTAAATGAAGTGGTGTTTATTACATATAAAGTTTACGTGAGTGAAGAGCAGTAATTAAAAGAAAAATTAGGATTCATCTGTCATTTTGCCGAACTGAAGCGAAGTTTATTGAGACTGCAAAAAGTTAACCAACTGAAAAAAGTTTATTTAACTAAAATAAAACAATGAAAAAAAGAAATAATTTATTTAAAAAATATATAAAACAACATAATCTATTAAAAAAAATATATAAAACGTGCTGCGCTAAATCCTGTAGAAACGTTTATATTACGGAGTGTACAAATATTTCATTTCATAAAGAAGTTTTGTGTGATATTTTCACATAAAGTAATGTAAATTGATGTTATTTGGGTTAATAAATTATTGTAGAATACTTTAAAATTGATTTTGAATGGTAATTCGCTTTAAAAAAGCAATTTTATTTAAAATGAAAATAAACTTCAATTCAGTGATTTCGTTAAGACTTGTCTGTCAGATGAGACAAACTTTTACAGGGTTGAACTATTTTTTGTTGGCGATGGCAAGGTGCTTTAATCCGTTAACAGCCTGTAGTGCAGAGTTATTTTTCAACACCTTAAATAAAATATTTTGGGAGGCCTTTCTGCTGTTGCCCCTACCTATCTTCCTACCTATCTTCGTCAAGAAGTGTTTGTCAGTTTAAGAGTACGCAACGGCTAAAAACATCACTTACATAACTTTGGATAGTTGAGTATGAATCAAAAATTACCAGTGAAATGAAAAATTTGTACACCGTATTGCAGGTGTTTTTACAAGATTGAATGCAGCACCACATATTGTTTTAAATACATTTTTAAATAAAGTATTAAATAAAGTAAATTAAATAAAGTAGTATTCACTTTATTGACATTTACTTCACTTTTTAATTTATCAATCTTTTTCACTATTTTCACGATTTAAAACCTTTGCACACTTTCCTACACATTAACAAAGGCATCTCAATATTTTTTTGTAATTTTGCTTTCTTTGGGCGCCCCAGCATTCAGCCAATGCATTTATGTGACAATGCATTTGTGTTTGTGTAACTCTCACTATTTTGAAAAAATAAATAAATTCCACGATATTTCTTAACTTCTTCTTCTTCTGTCAAAATGCATATCAGATATCTGTCAAGATATTATCTGATATCCCAACAAGAGATGAAACGGAGTAACTCTATTGGATATGTCATTGCATTCTCATAGAAATTATCTCCTGTGTAAGGGATTTATTTTGGAGATGTATTCGTTTTTACATATGCCAAGAGTTGAGTTAAGTGAATTGAAATTAATAGTTAAATGCAGGTTGAGTTGCAATAGAGTTTAATATGAGCTGAGATTTTATTTAGAAAAATAATATTATTATGAATTAAACTTCGATTGACCTGTACATCTTATTAGAAATTGAACCTATACATTCAACTAGAAATTGAGAATTACAATTTTTATTTACAAAACTAAAATTGCACCAAACTGGTAAAACCCAAATTGGAAACGTCATTCCGTTTGTTTTACCGATTGTCTATGAATCATAGATGTTCGGCAAACCAATTGGATCAGCAATTCGCAATTTTTTGACGTTTTCGATTCCGGCATCTCTTTGTTCGCCGTTTTCAATTCGATCGAATATCGAATATCCACCATAGAGCCTGTTTAGATTAGGAAAATTGATTTCGGAATCGTGAGTCTCATCGTGTCTAGATTCGAAAATTTGCTGCGCCTCAAAATTAGCCTCATATTTAGAAATAACAACAACCTCATTGCTTTGCTCATCGAAGCAACAAAAAAATTAGTCATATGTTCAGTGTTTATATTTTGTGCATGCCTCACGACATCCCTGACCCCTAATTCTCTTGTCCAGAAAATACCGTGAGACCGTTCTCAATCTTCCCAATCTAAAAACCGTCATAGAGGCTGTTTAGGTTGAGAAAATTGAGTCCGGACTAGTGAATCTTATCGTATCTACATTCGAAAATTTAAGGTGCCTCAAAACATATAGGGCCTTACTAATAATCAAATTTAGCAACGAGCTAAATATATCAGTGAAATAAATCATAATGTTATTGATCCCAAATAATGAACCATACATGGAATGTTAATTTTTTTGGAGTTCATACTACATATGGTTCATAATTTAGATCCAAACTAAATATTAAGGTCATACCACGTACGTTTTATTATTACGAGTTTCATTATGGACCATTTCAATGAAATCTTCACTTCACTTAATTTGGTAACCTACTTCTCTTGTCCAGAAATTACCGTGAGATCGGTCTCAATTTCCCCATTATTTTTCTAATACTTGGTCATAATTTGAAAAATCGTGTCAGCATAGTATTACACAACGCCAATCTAATGTCAAGATCAAACATCATCAAGAAATTACTGGCAGATCGTTTACCATTTACACGATGATGTTTCAATCTTTAGAATAAGCAAGATATAATGTCAACTTGTCAGTCGGCCAAATCAAGCGTTTGAGCTTCCAATTCCTTTACAGGAATATCATTTGGTCATTTTTGTTTGTTGGAAGCGTCTATTGCAATTTCCCTGCAACTACATATACATATAAGTATATTTTCTTTGATATATAATGGCAGCTAATAGAAATCAACACATTTAGAGACACGTAACAAGTAACGTATCATGTTTTTTTTTTTTTGGAACCCGATTGATTGTCATTGTGCTTAAACATTCCAAAACATTATTTGTACATTCTTAATATTATTATTTTAGCATAGTATTTGTATGTGTATGCACTTATTTTACTGGCTACTCACTAATGCTCGAACAAGAAAGATGTTGATAGGGCGTGAGTCCGTAAGAGTTAAAATTTAAAATTCAATCAATTTCCTTAAGGTAAATTGATTAAAACCGCGACCGCGAGTTTAAGACCGTACTCAAGAAAAACTATTTTTATATGTTAGAAAAATAATATACATGTAGCAATCAAAAAGCCTCTTCTATATTAATAATTAAAAGATGATATTAATTTAAATAAGTTTAAGTTTATAATAAGTAGAACGCAGTAAATGCAAAATTGACTGTACAGCACTGCAGAGATTGCAAAACGACTTAAGCAAAATTACAGCATTTATCCCTCGTCTGATTTTGCGGCTCTTTATCATGTTGAAATGATGAATGATTGGAATGATAATGATAATATTCGATGTCAAGATGTATGATGATGATGATGTGTTTGTTCACGTGAATTTTCTTGCAAATTTTCACAATTTTCTGTCAGAAACCATAAAAAAAACAAGTTTGGGAAACTTAGTGAACATTTCCCATTACCAAACAGGCATAAGATGAGGATAATAATTTTGCAGTGGGTCGAGTCCGTCCGACTCGGGCGAATCGCTTCTGAACCGTCAGATTCTCTTCTCCATGGTTTCATAAATTCACTGCTCTTTGTTGTTTTATTAGGACCCTCAGTAGATTGAAAGCATTTTTGGACTGTTTATCGATTATTTCTTCCTTTGCTAACCACCTCATAAGGACCTAGAAACAGAGAAGAAAGTTTTTGACGTTTTATAAACTGCATTAGTTTATTTCAGCAATAATATCACCAGTTTCAAAATTATGAGCAGCTTTTCGTTTTTTATTGAACTTTGTTTTGTTTTCAGCTTGAACTTGCTCTATTTGAAGTCTGACATTAAGTCAAATCTCATCGCATTCCTCGTCCAAACTCCGTAAAAGTCTCATCATATCGCTTAGCTCCATATTTTTTTTCTAATTGGAAATCCAAATAATATCTCGAAAAGGAGTTCGCTGTAATGACTCATGAATAAAAGTGCCGTTGAGTGATTTGTGTGTCACATCGATAGGGCGTATGTGCCTAGATGCAAAGTGTCTAGTGGTAGACCCCTTTAAATTAAGCTGATCAATATATCCTTCCTGTTTGCCTCCTTTCCTATTAGCTAAAATACATTTAATGCAATTTGTTATACAGCTTTGGATTTTGTCTTTAACTCTTGAGATATAAAACTCTTGCATAATGAAACTTAATATTTTGTGTAGTCCAAAGTGTCCCTCTTGTGCTGAAGCTTATTTCTTTTTCCATGCTTCTCGGAACCACAAATAATTCAAATCCATTTACAAGTTTGCATAAAAATTCACTTTTCATAAGGAAATTTTCATAGGTACTCTCCGTTTCAACTCTTCCTTTATTGATGAAACGAATTCGTCGTCCACTTGCTGCTTTTTCCACATTGCAGTGCATATACAACGAGGTATCTGTAACGACGTTTGACGACTTTGAATTTTGTCCCAAGGAGACATCCGCGAAATTTGGCATATGCATATCATTTAAGATCCATAAAGGCTTTACGCTAATGTAGGAAGAGAATTGAAATCTAGAATCTTTTTATTCAAAGCCGTGAAAGGTTTGGTTCTAGTCAGATAATAGTTTCTTATATATTTTCTGAAGAAACCCCTTACACCAAGGAAAGGTTGTATATTCTTCACGTTCTTAGGTTCGGGAAAGTGTTTAACAGCATTTATTTTTAGCGGGTGATGGGCTAGAAATTGAACCTTGCACTGTAAAAATCTGCATTTGGGCCAATTAAAATCGGTAAATTATATTCAACTGCAGTGCCCATATTCATCTGTTGGTGCCTTTATAATTAAATCACTTACATAGATATCCACGATACCTTTACTCACCAAAGAACGAAAAATCGATTTAATAAAGCATATGAATGCTGCAGGTGAATTTTTCATTCCAAAAGAGACATAGTTGAACTCATGGATACCTTCATTATTTTTTGCTCTATTCTAGATTTTGCTACTGGCACGTGGAAATAACCGTTTTAGATATGAAGTATTGAGTAGACCTTTGCTCCCTGTGCTCAGCTATGGGATGAAGAAATCGAATTTTAATGGTTTTTGTATATAATCGGCAATAATCAATAATGTTTTAATAATTCCTTCTTCTTGCCATTTTTCAACTTTTTGCTTCACCACTTATTTTTCGCTAATCAGAAGTCGGCGAGGTTAACGCTTAAAGCGTTTCATCTTTCAGTATTACAGTCATCTCAGTTGGACATTTTTTATAGGATTCGGCTTATAATTTAGAACTAAACGTTTAACATCAGCTGCATATTTGTATGGTGTATCAACTTCAACGTTCTCTTATCTTTTTTGTAAAAAATAGGCCCATTTTTGTCGAATTTAACCCTAGCTTTAAAAATTATTTCTTTGCGTATGTTGGCACTACTTATATCGACGACTCTATACTGACACCATCAATAATTACCATACCGCTGAAACTACCAATTGTTCTGACTTTTGATGATGCCAATCCAACAAGTCCTATTTGGGTTGCGGCCAAAGAAGTCTCATTTAATTTACGAATCGCATCTTCTCGCATTAGTCATACCTGAGCTCCAGAATCTATTAGCGCCTGAAATGACAAATTATTAACTAGCACGTTTTTACTATTTAGAACGGAGATTATATTTGTTATTTTCGGTTTATTTTTGTTCCGACATGTTGATGATATGTGTCCATTTCCATTGTACGAAAAACATTTTGTTTCAGATTTGCAATCTTTGGACGATTATTTGAAGACTTTTTTATTTGCCCTTCACTGATCCGAAATTTATTGGCTCCACGTGTCTGCTTTTGCTGCTGTTGGCACTAAACCCTTTGAAACTACCGTTGCCATTTGAACCACCAGCTTTGCAAACCCTCTCATATACTTCAAACTGCTCCTTCAGCTTTGCAATTGGTTTTGCAGTAGAACAAAAGCCATTTGCCCTCTCCATTCCCCGGTGTGCCATTGACGATATACCAAATTAGTGACTTCTTTTCTCTTCTTGTAGACGTACTCACGAAATAGTTAATTTTCATTCATTTTTCTGCTCTGCATTTTATTAATTTGTGCTTTACAAACAGGTTTCTCAAACTCTGTGAAAAGCTTAATATTAAAATCATTATACGAAGAGCAAGTTCATATTCGGATAAACTGCGTGCCGAACATGTGAGTTATTTTTTTTTTTTTTTTGGAAAATACATATGTATATCTTTCCATGTTTTACTACTTCAAATAAACTGCAAGTTCCTCAAATTCTGCCAGCCACGTTTTAATCACTGAAGTAGATAATTAATATTCGATGTCTCTTACTCCGATACGAACCATTGATTCCCCAGCACCAGGTTGCTGATTTGCCATTGTCCGTGTTCAAGTTGCAATAGCCCATCTAGAATAGCTTTGTTTCTAGACGCCAATCAGCTGTTGTTGACATTTCTCATATGATATCTTTGTTTCCTAAAATTTTTAGAATGGCTGCGTTCCGAGGTTTATTCTCAGTTATCCGGCTAGCTTTGTGATGGTCCTTAGACTCTACAAATTTGTTTTAGACTATACAAATTTGTTAAAAAAGTGAAAAATTTTGTGCATATAAATAAAATTTTTAATTCAATTTCCTTGTCAGCTTTTTCAGCTTACCTATCTGGACATCTGGTTATGGTCGTTCACAAAAGTATCGGCTACTCAGGTATCTTGGATAGCCTATTCGATAGCCGGCGGAACGTGGCCAAAAACTTGGGATCTCTTCTTTGTCCACAGCTGTTTGCTCATCAGCTGTGTTTTATCACAGATCACTTAAGGTACAACAATGAACGTTGCCGTTATCTGTCGTTAAGTCACCCAAAAAAATATTTTCCAAAAAAAGGCGTTGGGCTGCATGGATCCACAAAAGGCAAAATCACGATTTGGCTTCTTACTGAACGATTTCACTATCATTTCGAATCGAAATGTTAATTTTTCATGATTGGTCTCGATAGAGGCTTCAAAATATTAATTTTCCTAAAATATTAGCTTCTTATACTGATGTTTAGAGGTTACGCATCACAATTTTCTGTTTTTCATACAAAATGAATAGACAAAAACATGGTGTTGCCCTCTGAGGCTTATTTTTTAAAAAAATACCTAGCCCATTAGAAAGTTCTAATACTACAATGATAGAAAATTGTACGGTCAACAAAAAAAAAGCTTCGATTAGACGGTCTATGCAAATGGTTACGGCATTGACTCTCTGGCGTCAAACTCTGTCCCAATGTTGTCTTGTCGTGAGATCGTCAACGCAGAATACTGCCAATGCGTTGACGGCTGCTTTGACACTCTCGTTGACACAAATTTACGTTGATAGTGTAGTCACTCTGTAAACGAAGTTAGGACACGTTGACAGACTACTAATCAACGCTTTAACTGTATTCTTATGTTGACACAGCAGAATCTTCTGCCATGTCAATGTAGCTTGCGTTAATCTTCATATCAATCTAGAAAAATATGCTTTTGAGCATTTTTAATACATTGACAGTTGATAGAATGACAGATGGGGGGAAGTCATATTTTGACAGCAAAAGTATATTTGGATCCAAATGTCACCCAATTGCCTTAAAACCACTTTTTACCAGAGCAGTAAATAAAATGTAAAAAATCCTGATTTTAAGAGGTTATTTTACTTCATCGACATCGTAGCCATTATTCAACGGAATTTGGCAGTTGACATGTGGAATACAAAGGTGTAAGGAAACAATTCCACGGACATCTGCTCCACATGGGAGTTTATTCCATCATAAGTGGGAATCTGATCCACTTTTCAAAGTGCAATTTATTCTCACCAAGAGAGGGAATTTATTGCACTTTTTAGTGAGAAAGATCTCCACTTGGAAAGTGGAGTTTTTGATGAGAATCAACTCCACTTCTTTTTCTTTGATTCGTTCTTAGGAGGTATTTTATTTAACATATAGTTTCTTTAAATCTAGATTCCTTTAATGCAAAAGAAACTTTGCAACCCAACCTCGCACCCACCACAAACCCTAAAATGAGCCCAAGCAGAGGGGTTGCAGGGGGCACCTGCCCCCAATACATACCTCATTATTTTTTCACCATAATGCTGGCGTATTTCTGTAAATAAACAATGACCCTTTCTTTATTTATGAATCAATAATATCCCAAATTCCATTTCCACAAAATTTCTAGTGTTGTTAGTTCCTTCTCGTGGTGAGAATGAATTGCACTTTGAGAAGTGGAATAGATTCCTACTTATGATAGGAATAAATTCTCATGTGGAGCAGATGCCTGTGGAATTATTTCCCTGCACCGAAGACAAACAATATTTTAACATAAATAACTTTTTTTTCGAGCATTAAATAAACTTCAAAAATTTCTGATCTTTAGAGGTTTTTTAATTCATTGAAATCATAACCATCCTTCAATGGAATTTGACAGTTGATGGCTTGAAAGATGGCGGCCAAACTATATTTTGACGGAAAAAGTGCATTTTGATTTAAATGTCACCCAATTTCCCTTTAATCACTTTTTTCCAGAACAGTTAAAACACTTCAAAGTTTCTGATTTTTTAGAGATTTTTTAATCCATCTTTATTGTATTGTTTGATAAAACTACAGTCAATGTCATGTGATCGTCAATGTACAAAAAAACTATTCATTTTTGTTCTTGTCAACTCCGCATCAATATTCGTAGTGTTTGAATGTGGCCAAGTAGTTTAGTAAACGTTTCACTTGTCAATACGTTGACACCTAAGGGTACATATCGCGTTGACACAGATAACACGTCAACGCATTTTGTGACAACATTGAACGAGTGGCGTTATGTGTGTTATCGTCAACGTTTCTAGCGTTGACACAGTCTACGTTGGGAGTATATTGACGATGTTTCTGGTGACGTCAAGGAGTCAATACGTTGACCGTCTAATTTAAGCTCAACGAAGTAAAATATGCGTAGATATCACCGTTTCTCTGATTGACGGGAAAATTCCCCATGTCTTAGGGACATACTTTTCTCATGCAAATATGCATTTTTGCTTTTTTTTCTCTCAAACTACAGCAGCTATTCCAATTTTTATTTGTTTTATTATCATCCCTTAAAAAATCGCATTCAAAAATTAATAATTAAAAAAAAATCTGTTGGAGAATTTTTAAGTTTAAAAATGGTCTTATCAACAGCATCGGCTTAAAGTGAAAAGCGGCTAACTACAAATCAAATTTTTTTATCATTATATACCACTTCAAAAATAGCTAAAAAAAATACAAAAATCCATCAAATCTTTCCAAATTGGCCGAATTTAGAAACAACGAATTTTGAAAAATACTTTTTTATAGAACCTGAAATTTTGTATTTACCTAATGATGTTATTTTCGAACGAACTTGATAGGTTTTGAGATATATGCTGAAGAACAACACCATGTCTTTCTCCATACAGTTTGTATGAAAATCATTAAACTGCGATGCCCGATTTTTGAATATCAATATGATAAGCTCAAATTCAAGGAGGATTAATATTTAAGGAGCCTCTATCGTAATTTTGAGAAAATCATGAGAAATTGACAATACTATTTTTTGGCAGAGTAACATAGTTCTTGCAATTAGGTAACGATATAGAGTTAACCAACCTTATTTGTATAATTTATTGATTTAATTACTATTTGATTGGTTCTGCAAACGACATAAGTTCAAATGAATATGAAAATAAACTACACACATACATACATACATAATATACATGTATGCTTCATTTTTAAAATAGAGAAATTAATAGCTCTTAAGTTTTTTTTTATTATTTAAATTTAAGTTTATCGATTTTGTTATTTATTACTATTATTATTATTATTATTATTATTATTATTATTATTATTATTATTATTATTATTATTATTATTATTATTATTATTATTATTATTATTATTATTATTATTATTATTATTATTATTATCATTATTATTATTATTACTATTATTATTATTATTATTATTATTATTATTATTATTATTATTATTATTATTATTATTATTATTATTATTATTATTATTATTATATATGTTGCTTTGTAACGTTCCATATTATATTTTTTACCCAAAATCTAACGCGATTATTTCGATTTTTTTCTTTTTTCCTTTTTTTTTTAATTTTCGGTAAACATCTTGGAAAAATTATATATATGTTCGTCAAACTTAAACAAAAAAACTCATTTATACTAAAAAAAATATATCCAAAAAACTACCCAAACCTTTTCGAAAAACGAAAAAATAAATCAATAAAAAAAACTTAATTGTACTGGCGATCAATATATATATATATAAAAATGAATGCTTTATACAAACAACAAAAATTTATGAAATGAATAGGAGGGGGATGGTCGTGGGCGTGGAATCATGGCCATGCGTGGCCAAGTCGCTGGGCTCCGTGGCAACATCCATCGTCTGGGGGGCCCCATGGCGGTGGTGGTGGGGGCGGAGGCAGTTCAACGAGTGGTGTCCACCGCGGGGGCGCAGGCAGCAACCGGGGGGGTCCGTGGGGCGGGACAAATTCGTCCCAACGCTCTTGGCACCCAACACGCCAAACCACTACAAAATTTACCAGGTGAGAAAGGTTAATCTTCATTTACATAAGAAAAGGTTTTAATTCCCTATTGTCAATAATATATTTTAACTTAAATAGTATATTTTTCTTCTTTAAATACATAACAAACAAATATAAAACGTTACCTTCACATTTCATTGAGCAAATTTTACAGAAATAAAATCTTTGTTACAGTTACATTGTGCATACAAAAATTTGCTTTATTTTTCCTCTTAAAAGCGTCAAATAAAAATACATTTTCATAAAAAAGAAAACTTAAAAAACGTGTGCTTTATCTTGAATGTGGGTTCTCTTACTGCTTTTTGTTGTTAACAAATTTAAGAAAAAAACATTTTTTTCTTCACAAATACAAATAGTTTTTATTTTTAATTGTAACTGATTGCATTTAAAAAAAACCTTTTTTATATTTTTTAATACTTCATTGCATGTCTTTATAACAAAATCGTTTTTCTATAGAAATATTCTTCTCGATTTAAAGTAATAATTGTTGTCTAGATTTCCTTCTACGTTATCTCAATATTTCTTATAATTTTGATTCTTAAATGAAGATATAAATTGTCGTTATTGATTTAATAAATATTCCAACATTTTCCTTCACAACATTTATTATTTAAATTGATACCTGAAAGCAGTATGGGTTCTCAAGGCCTTGTATCTCTCTATATTAAAAACAAAATACACAAAAATGAATCGATTAGTATCCTAAGGAGTTACGTAATACGTATGAGAGAGATTCATATAAAAAACTTAGGCGCTATTGCTCTATCTTAAATGTACAGCGTTAATTATTTTTTTGAATCATGTCATTTGTGTTACTTTAAATATTTATTCTACTTTAGTTTGTTTGTTTTGTCTTTTTTTTTATTTAAATTAACGTTTAAATGTATTAATATATCCATTGAACCGAATTTTATTTTTAAACAAAACGTAAATTTAGTTTGTTCCCAATGTCGAAGTATTTTCTTGACAGAACATACATTATTTTGCTATTGACAAATAAATCAGTTAAAAGTAAAAACAAAACAAACTATACACTACAGCCAAAGTTTACTGACGAGTGTATATATAATTTTAACAGTCGTTTCCGACTATTAGAAATGTAATAATAATATATACAAATAGGTATTTATTGAAAACAAATTACGCGGACAACTAAATGATCTGGCCTATTTTTTGGCTTTTTCTAAAACTAAATTATTAAATGTACTGAATTTTGTTTGGCTTCTCAAAAATATAATATTAATATTTTGCATCTACATATATTTAAACTTAACGCAAAAATTCAATTAAATGCTGTCATATAATTTTTTTTAAATGCATTTGAAAATCTTGCGATTGCACATGGTACGATTTTTGTGTTTTTTTTTTAACTCATATTCATGTTTATAGTTAAAAAAATAAATTGGATTATCTTTTTTTATTTATTCTTCAATGTGCTCTAAATCATTCCCCGCTTTGCTAATAACTACATATATGTCCCTTAAATATAAAATTATTTAATATTTATTCATACATTTTTGTATATCTTTTGAACTCTTGTTTGAAATAATGTTGAATACTAATCGATTCGTTGTTTCCATATGTTTGTATGATATTCTTCCTTTTTTATACGTTTTTTAAGTTTTTTTTTCAATTTTTAATTTTGGTGTAATTTTATTCTCAATACGTATGTACTTTATTTAACTTTTTACTTTCTTTTTTGAACTATTCTACCGAGAACGGTTAGGACGTTGTTTAAATAGAATGGTGGATGAAATTGAACTGGTGAATGGAAGAACAGTACCCACTAGTGCCGTGGAATTCAGGTTGTATTTAAATTAAAAATAAAAAACAATCAGAACTTACTATGTACAATAAATATTTAACATACAAATAATTTATTTTCTATATTATAATGTGAAAGATTGATCTTGAATGTAAAGTTAAAAGTTCACAAAATTCTATTTCGAGATCTTATATCCAGACGATAAATACTTTGTACTGTCCTTCTAATTATCGGTTCAATTATTTTCATTATTTTAAGTTGTTCTAACAAAACTCCAATTTATTGAATTATTTACAATTCATTTTAGCATACATCGCATAGATTCTGAAAGAAAAAGATGCGAAAATCAGTGAAACTTTTAAAAAATCAAATTCAAATTTCAAGAAAAAAAACTTCGTTTATTGTTTTTCTTTTTCATATTATGTTTTATTCGTTTTTGTTGATATTTTAAATGTTATTAATAAAAATTTTGTGTTTTTCCTAGAAATAAATATTTAAAAAAATTAATATCAACTTTTTTAACTTTGTTCATGTTTTCTTAAAATATTTTACTGTTTTATAGTCATTGGAAATATTATTTTATTTATTGTTTTAAAGGTAAAGCCCTTATATTCCCTCTTCAAATTTCTAGTTGTACTTGGAGAAGAATTGAAACGGAAAAAAGATTTAAAATTAAAGAATAATAACTCAAATTGCAAATATAAAATAAATAAATAAATTTAATACTTAATTTACCACCAACCTGATAGAAATTCATTTAAACTGTAATGGAAATACAAAAAATATACTTGTATGTTCATTTAGTTGCAAAAACAGATTTTGATTCAAATAAGATTTTGATTATGGTAATACGATTTTAACTTACATAAGTCAAAAGAGCTTTGACGTGTAAGCCAAAATGTATTTTTTGTTTTTTTTTTTTTTTAAAGAAGCGGACCTGACAATTGGAAACGATTTTTTGATTTTTGTTAAGACATATTTGGATTTCCTTCCGGGCCCTTCTTAAACATTTTGAACCTATTATATAACTTAAAGTAGAACGAGAATAGTCGGAAGTGGTCAACAAAACCGAGCGAAAATAAGAAATTCATATGACGCAATTATGTAATTGCGACTTGAAACTTTTTGTTTATTTTTCGTTAACTTTTGCTGTCGGACCGAATTTAAGTGGTTTCGCGAAGTAAATAATTAAAAGCCTACCACTTTGTGCTGTAAATATTTACCTATAAGAAAATTAACACTGAACAAAACAATTATTTACAGATTTTATACTTTCAATAACATTTTCTAATTTTCAAATTTAAAATTAATGAAAAGCTTACTGAACGTTCCTCAATGTACAGATATGTCACTGAATACATGAGGCCATATTTGGACAACTGTTGGAATGAGTTTATAAATACTGACCTATTTGGGCATAGACGATAGACTAGCTGGCCAACTGCCCAAGTATTTTCTAAGAAAATCTAATAATTGCATTTTTTAACATATCTGTGGTGTTTGGGAGAAACATGTTGACTCCATTTTAAAATTTGCGTCTTAACGTCTACTTAACATCGAGCTAGAGTCTAAACGGGTTTACCGATTTTCTTCAAATTTTAAAGTGGACTGAATACATACATACAAAACCACGGCTGTCCAAGATAACAGATAGTTCAAGTTAGAGCATCAATCAACAAATTTCTCTGTTTTTGCATTCTGTTGCCCAATCTTGACGCTTTCTTCTTTCTTTATGTATCAAAATTCTAATTTATTGTCTTTTTAAGCCTATTTTGTACTTTTTGAAACTTTAAAAACTCGCACTTCATTTTATAAAATTGGCTTTAAAATGGAAAAAGATCTTAAGCTCAAAAAAACAATAGACACTTCGTGGGACTCCACATATACAAAAATCGTTTATGAACGTAGTGAGCCATACAAAAATTATTTAAACTATTCGAATAAAATGTGTTCAAGTTAAAGAATTTTCAAATATATATTAACTGTTCAACTTGTAGAGTTAGTGATGAAAAATTTAAGCTACCGAGCCTTGAAAATAGCCTGTTCAAGTTATATATAGAATACCATACATGAGGGAAATAGCACGCTCAAGTTATTGGATTGCTCAAGTTATCGTATGTTCAACTTTGCGAGAGTCCACTGTATATATAAATATAATCATCGGAGAACCATGTCTCAAATTTGAAGAAAATCGGTAGAATAGTTTAGGTTCTAGCTCGATGTTAAGTGGACGTTAAGACGCAAATTTTAAAATGTAGTTACATATCATACTTCTCCCGAACACCACAGTTCTTACATATATTGTTGGTTTTCGTATCAAGGATATTTGTCAAGAGGGTGGGGGCAAATCATGGACTCGGACAAAAAAGGGCATAAGCATTTGTCAAAAGTCCATAATAAAAAAAACATAAAAAAAAAAAAAAAAAAACAAACATAAACATGTTTGTTATGTTAATTCTATCTTGAACGTAAATCACGGTCTTCCTCTACTGCTCGGTCCCTCGGGGTGTTAATTTGTTCTAAGCTTTTGAAGCAGCCATCGGTTTGATCTCAGCGCTGGTTCCGTTTTCTTTGTTTATACGAGCAATTGTAGCCAGTAAAAAAAGGGCACTTTCTAGCTTAAAGAAATGTAAGATTGATTCATCTTCATACATCACACACTCTGATTCAGAGTTGATTTTCTGTGTCTGATTCAATTTTTTTTATTATTATGCATGTTAGACGTGTTTTGGAGTGCATTTTCATCTCCGCTTAAAGTAAATAGTATATTAAATAAAACAATAATAAGGTATAGTTCCGAGGATGTAAAGTTCTATGTCCCAAGGCTATACAAGTTATTTGTATCATAATTGAGTATGAAGAAAATTTAAAAAGAAAATTCGTCTGTTTGAGTGGATGACGGAATTTATAATTCAAGTTAAAAGTTAAGTTGAGCTCATTTGAACTTTTAACTTGAGTTATTTGTATCAGTTATCTTGCCATAGATAGAACTGTCACGATTCAGGACTTTCATTTCTGACGGTGGAAGAACACTTGTCAATCGATTTGAACAGGAAGCAGCTGTGCACCGGAAGTCTCCCTATTATCCACCAATTGGCTATTGAGTTAATTTAAGGTTTTTCTATTGGCTATTGAGTTCATTTAAGGTTTGAGAGGCTTATCCCTCACTGTTTCGATCGAGGAGCCTTAATCATTGTAAACATAGTCTCTTCCTATAATCAGAATGTACCTGCAGGATGGGCCAATTAAGACCTATCAATGTCCGTTGACAAGAATAGAAACAAAAATATAATATTTACAGTTGTTATGCTTCCTCTATCCATTATAAACACAACAACACGTTGAAATAGTCTTATTTGACTCGGTAAGTCTTATTGCCCACCCTGTAATAGGAAGATTGAAACGTAAAATTTAAATAACTTTCGTTCTGATCAGAAGGGATGGAAAAGACATACATACATATGTATATGTAACTGTTTATCCAAATTGGAATGAACAAAGAAACAAAATTAAAGCAAAAAGAATAGCAAATAGTAGTTCTATTGTGATTATGTCTAAGCAATAGTGTTGAATATTTTCTTATTTTTTGTGAAGTCAAAATTTTAAAAAAGTTTATCGCTCAAATCGCGGTTTGGAGGTCCATGCACACTTTTTTCCTATTTTTTGGTAAAGAAAAATAATCCGACAAATCTGATTTTTTGTGAAAACCGTTATTTGATTATTTGATGCCCCGAAAAATATTCCTGGTTTCATCCAAAAACCTTCTTATTAGGGTAGTAAATGGGGCTTTAATCCCCTTTTTTTAGTTTCTCGAAATCTTTCAATAGAACAAGGAAAACTATCAACACAAAAATTAAAGCTTTTATGAAAACGGCTCCAAAGGTCTGTAACCTTTTTCCTAAAACAAATCGTTTCGTAGATATAGACTGAATTATGTCTTAATCAAAAATTTTACTTTCACATTTCCTTATTTTTTATAGTACGATAAGCGGGCATACCTGTCATTTCAACCTAAAGAGCCCGACTACATTGTCTTTTTACTGATGGGTGTATTTACGATTTTAAATGCGTTTAAAACAGATTGGAAGTCTACCTTTCTCTTTTAAACGCATTTAAAATCGTACGATCTTCAGTATCATAATATATAACGTTCTAACCTAACTTTAAGGAGTGGTGCCATAGTGGCAGCACTGTCAGAAGGACGAGATGAGGATTGTCAATTTCAAGGTTAAAACTCCGAAGTTCTATCAAGATTGGACTATAAAACGAGAGCTAGGGGTCGGACGATGACGCCTTAACATGACGGATTCAAAGTAAAATATTACAAAATTCCAACGGCTAATGATGGAACTTTGTCCACATGCTTCATTTGTGATAAAAAACAAAAATTAAATTAGCTTACAAAAATGTTTGTAGAAAAAGGGTGCTTTTTGTCAATCAAACATTTCTAACAACTCATCATTGTCCCACTTTCAAGAATGGTTTCGTGGTAGTAATTCAAAACTTTTCCGTTTCATTGAAAAACACCCTTTTTCTACAAATCCTTTTGTTTACTCATTTTATTCTTCTTTCTCATGACAAATTAAACATGTAGACAAAGTTTCATCACTATGCCGTTGGAATTTCATAACATTTTACTTGTTTAAGTAATAATTTAGATATCGGTTCTATAAAACGTACTATGAATTATTTTTGGGTGGTTGTATTGGGTACTTTTCGATTTCATAAGATAAGGCGTTAAAATACGTCATATGCTTAACTTATACCGAGCTAAATACTCGTACTTTAGTTTGATAAACTTTCATATCACCCACTCCCCACCTCAAAATGAATTTTTAGAAAGCCAAAGTTGGGTTTTCAAATAACTTTGGATATAATGTTGGTGGTGAAATTCTGCGTCGACTCAAATATTTAAATTTTATTCTTATAAATATTTTTCTTACTTTTCTTGAAAATGCCCTTCGTGTCTTGGGTTTGGAGGGGTGAAAACCAATAATGTGGTCCTATGGTTTCAAATGCGTTGAGTCCAATGATCGTTTCTGCATCATCGTCAGGCCTCTGGCATAGTCCAATGTTGACAAAAATTTGGAGTTTTAACTTTGAAAGTGGAAACCCTATCCTCGTCTTTCTGAAAGTGTCAGTGTTGCAACCAAATCCGAGAGCCATAGCTCCAGCTAAAAAATCAAATATTTGTTCTTTTGCTCTTATCTGACTAAATTTAACCGGTGCAATACTTGTTCGGTACATAAATCGA
The DNA here is from genome assembly GCA_946251815.1 of Dasysyrphus albostriatus. NCBI lineage: Eukaryota > Metazoa > Arthropoda > Insecta > Diptera > Syrphidae > Dasysyrphus > Dasysyrphus albostriatus. The sequence goes on along the minus strand of OX276335.1, from coordinate 104,148,067 downwards.
AAACGAGAAATATTCGTACACTTACATAAAATTTTTACCCAATATTTCGCTGGAGTTTCTCAGCATCTTCAGGGGCGTTAATTATGTCTGCATTTTTACTCTTATTGCATTTTATGTTTAAAAAATTGCATCGTGTCCCACATCCAACATCAACAAACGACATAGTTTTAATAAACAAATACAAAATTTAAAAACTTGTTTAACTTTGAGACCACAAATTAATCTTCTTAGGACACACATAGATATAGCAATGTTGTATACAGAATTGGTTCCGTCAATGTCTTCTTTTAAATTCACCGAAGTTGTTCTCTTTTGCTGAATTGTTAGGCTTTCTAAAGTGTATCTCGTCCCTCCTCTTCTCTCTTTGCTGTCGATGTCGATTAATTATTTAATAAGTTTCACTTTAAATATTGAGCAATGAAATCTTTGAAATGGTTGAGAAAAAATGCTTCACCGAAATCTTATGCCAGTGTTTGGAGAGAAATTTAAAAGTGAGATTTAAGATTGATCTGCGAACTGCAAGCTTCGTTCGTGTAAGTCCTGTCAAATAGACCGTGGGTCGAATCGACCGACGCGCACTGGCCGATTGTACACCAATAGCTGGTCAGAATGAAAAGGATAGTTTTTTTTTATTATTATTAAAACACCCGTTTGGTAAGAGATAATTACCCAACTAACAACTAAAGTACAACAACAAAAAAAACGCCAAATGTCCCAAAGCTTACAGGTGACTTGAGTTTTGCTTACTCTCGATTAGAACAATCGCGATCGAACAAATTTCTTTAAAATGATTTTGCTAGTTGAAAGTACGATTTTAGTAAAAAAAAATATTTCAATATTTCAGATAATGCCTAGGTTAGTACTGTTAAATAATATTTTGTTCTTGAGAGGAGTGAAATCTTATATTATACAAACTATAATAGTTCATTGAAATTTTGAATTGACCTTGCATTTTGGGTAGGATAAAATTTTTGCTTTCGGTGTGCATTGAGGTTTAGTGTTAGTATTAAATCAGATTTTCAGGATTGAAAGGACCCCCATTTGGCAACCATCTTGAAAAGGGGTGGCAAATGGCTTCCACGATATGTATCTTGACAACAGTTAGATTTATGAACGAATTTTTCAACTTTTGTGGCAGCAAATTAAATTATTTACAATTTATGTTAACATACTTTTTGCGTTAAATAAAGAAATTACAGGTAACAGATTTATGCCATTTTCGAATACGTTAAATAAAAGTCAATTTGATCGTCAAATGATCAACGTGAGTCAATTTACTTAAAAACGCATTTGACGTTTACGAACACGCTATCTGGCCTTTCAATATTTTGTTCGCCAACTAGATTTTTTTACTGCAAAGCTGCACCACAGATGATGTTTTGGAACATGTGACTTTAGCAGGCTGCATTATCGAACGCAATGCTAACGCAGTAAAATTTGAATTTGCGTTTTCGAACAGAAGACTTTTGCAGTTTGCGTTTAAGAACAATCTGCGGATGCATTTTTGACGCAGATTACGTTTTCGAAAATGGCCATAAAAAGACAAAAGATTTCCAGAAAAATGTTATGAAAGGGGTTGTAGCTTTTTTTTTTCATTATTTTTTTGGAGAAAAAACAAAATATATCTTCTTCGTCTAATTACAACATTAAATAATCATTTTATCAAATTCTCAAAATTTTTTTTATTAGTTGAGTTTTCCAACGATTAGTTGAGCTTTCCAACAACTTTTTTTTATATTGTCAACCTCATAATAAAAAAATCTGTTTTAAGCTTTTCAAAAATAGATAGCACAGTATTATAACAAAATCCGTTGTTTTTAAATAGCTAAATATTGAATATGAAGATAATTTGAAAAGAAAATTCTTCTGCTTCTGTTCTGTTCCGGATTCAAATGGTGATTTTATGAAAAAGATTGTGAAGCGTGTAGTTGTCCGATCAAGCAATACCGGTACTAATTATCATTGGCGGATACAAGGGGGGGGTCATGGGGGTCATGACCCCCCCCTGGGGCTTTTACCAGATATAAAATATTAGACACATGAATTCATCATAAACAATTAATCATAAACAAAAAATTTCACTGCTCAAAGGATATAATCCGCCTTCAAATTTATTTTAATTAAACGTGCGTATTTAAAGAGTTAAACACAAAAATAAAAAAAAAATATATATATGGTCGGCTTTCTGTCAAAACAAATTTCGAATTTGAAAAATTACTTAGATGACACAAAACACCGATTTAAAAGGTAATAAAATAGAATTTTAAGATAATGAAAGGTTTTAAAACTGGTTGATAGAGCCAAAAGAAACCATTACACAGTTACATTGTTATTGTGCATTGATATTCGAATTCAGTCATTCTTGTTGACCAAAAGTAAATTAAAATATCATTTAAGGACTTGCTAGGTTTTTAGAGAAAGCCGACGATATGTACATCGTTCGTGAAAAGTTGAAAAAATAATTCTTCTGCCAGAAAAATAATAAAAGTTTTCTTTTGAAGAATAATACAGAATTCTACTTTTTGCTTACTATAGTATTTTTTTTTATTTTTTAGTAAAAATAATTTGAAATTGATTTGAGGATTTTGTGAACATTTCTGACACCGTACACCGAATCAGTGCTTGATCAAAATAGAGTGCTGCAACTGGAGCTGGAGCTGCAACTGGAATAGCTGTCAAAAAATGCTGTACGTGATTTTTTTACTGGCCCACAATGTGCTGTACAGCTTTCTGACAGTTTTGGCATTTCAAGTCAGCTGTGCGAACTTAATTCAACACAATAATAAAAATTTAAACAAAAATTAACATGAATAATGATGAAATGGAAGCTAAAATGACTGTATGTCTTTATCAGAGATTAAAAAGAGTTTGAAACTCTGTTCAACCCCCATGTAAGCACTTGGTTGCGCTCACAATTTTGAAACGTCAAAAAAGCTGCATGCAAAAGTTAAAGGTTCGCCAACTTGTCCAGCTGCGTCTGCAGCTCCGTATGCAGCTGCGTCGTGTTCTGTTCGTATCATTGGATTTGTGTGTATTTTACATTTTGACAGCTATTCCAGTTACAGCTCCAGTTGCAGCTCCGTCTCCATTCTGTTCAGCCAATCAGATTACAATTTCCATAGCATCCCGTATGTGTACTCTTCGATCGGTCATAAAAGGACAGGTAGCAACAGTAGATAATTTTTCAGACATAGAATTTTCAAAAAGTTATACTGAACCATGAAAAAACTTTGACCTTTGATATGAAATATTTATTTCTTAAGATAACCTTAATATGGTACCTAAAAATTTTGTTCAGTGACCTGGAATGAATTTAAAAAAAACTTTAAAATCCTATTAAAACAAATACATAACCAATTAATGTAGCTAGTTGACCTTTTATCAGCGGCCTTTTGAATTGGGCACAAATTACAAAACCGTGCAAATGAAAAACTCGCATTCGAGATCTTGCAAATAAAAATCCCGATAACTATGTGACCACTCAATTTTGAGTAGGTATTCGAGATTTCAATTTTCGAGATTTTGGTTGACATTTGCAATGTTTTATTTTTACTTAGTGTGAGATATCATTTTTCAAGATCTATAAATAATGCAGTTTCGATATTTAAGATTTTAGTATCTTGCAAATTTCTCACAGTGAAGTGCGAAAAATTGGGCGGTACTTGGAAAAACTTTTACAGTTGATTCAAAATTTTCTAAGTCCAACTCAACAAATTTCTAAAATTAAACTTTTTACTGATCGCATACATTCTTTGCAAATATCCTAAATGACATATCGCTTGCTTAATCTCAAAATCAAGGTCTAGCAACCGTTAGGCAACTAGGCTGTAAATTGCGATAACTTTTAGTTTCTAGCACTATGAAGTAACTTTAAGCATAGAGCAACTTGAAGACATGAGTGGTAACAAGCCTTTTTTTTTATAAAAAACTTCCTCATTTTACTTCGTTTTCCCAAGACTGTAATTGCTTACGCTTTCCCATTAACTTGGGTGCACCATTTTGGGAATTCAAAGATTTTTGTTTCGTAATTTCGACGTTTCATGAATTTGTTTAGTTCGGGGGATGTCATTAACACCACGACTCCACAGGAGATAATTTCTATCAGAATGATTATCTTGACATGAAATATCCAATGGAGTCACTCCGTTTCATCTCTTGTTGGGATGACAGAAATACCTCTCCGCGATTATATCTTGACAGAGATCTCCGACATGAATAACATGATTTGCCCAGCGCAGACAGAAGACAATGTTAGATATAAATATCTGATATTTAGTTAGAGAGAAATTATATCCTGTGGAGTCGGGGTGTAAGGAAAGTGGTAAGCATAACAAAAGTAGCTTTAAGTTGCCAGGCAAAAGATCAAAATAGATCTTGTACAGTTAATACGATCTTATTGTAAAAGAGTTAAGATTTTAGGGGCAAAAATAAACTTTTCCTTAACAATATTTTTAGTATCTAGTGGCATGATGGTTCTGGCTTCAATTCTTTAATTAATTAATTTATTTTTCAAAAAATATTTTCAATGGAAATAAAATGTACGACTGTATTGCAGGTACTTGCTCTGATGTTCAAGTTGCCTTGAATTAAGAACTTTTAAAATATGCCAGTAATTACATATATAAATATATAAAAATATATAAAGTGAGGGCATTTAAATTGTTCTTTTAATTGTTTAACAACTTTTAAATAGCTTAAAACCGATTTGATAACTTGAAGAAATATGAATATAAGCACAAAAAAAATTAAAATCGTTGTAGCGATTTTCTTGAAAAACAATTTCTTATATTAAATAAAATAATGATTAATTTTAAAATACATTTATAAACTAGTTTCAAAACATTTCATCAACGCCGTTCTTGAAATATTGAATTTTCAAAAAAAATAATAATATCTTCTTGTATAGCAAGTACCGTAATTTTAAAAGGTAAGAAATATCCCCTCCGAAGAATTAAAAAAAATAATTTAAAAATTTGAAGAAAATCGCTTCAGTGGTTTAGGCTGTAGCTGTAGGTCAAGGAAAATATAGACAGACTACAAGACAGAATTGTGCAACCCACTTTGCTCGAATACAAAACTTGCCTTATATCGTAAGTACAATTTTTTTTTGGTGCAGTACTTTATTGAAATTTTAAGAAACGTGACCCTCCCCTGGGGCAAAGTCTGGATCCGCCCTTGCTAATTATGCAGACCTGTTGAAGTGATTCAAAGTTGAAATAAAGGGAAAAAGACCTCATTTTGTGAGAAAAAAATGTTCTTTTTTAACAAGACAAAGCTTCTGCGCATAAGTCCGCAGTCGCAATGGCAAAATTACATGAATGAAAATACGAGTTACTACCCCATGCAGCTTATTCTCTGACAATTTTTTTGTTTTTATGTTGAGGTTATTCAAGAAACAAGTGCTTATTTTGAGGCTTTAAAAAAAAAAACAAAAAAGGGAATACAAAATTAAAAAACCGTTGCATAAAGTGTATCGAGCTAAAAGACCCACCCTCGTATTTACAGAGTGTTCAAATTCTTTATATGGAAGTTATATTGCTAAAACAGAATGTGACCTTAAAACTTATTCAGATAGTTTCTGGAAATTTATAAATTGTAAAAGAAAAACTAGTGGCTACCTAAACTCTATGCCGAATTCAATGTCAACTAGCCATGAGCCTAAGGTTATCGCAAACATGTTTGCAAACTTCTTCAAAGAAGCTTTCGAAGACACAGACAATACCAAGTTCTTTCTCTTCTTCTTCTGAGGCAAATTTCCCTCACTTAAATTGAATTAATTTGGAAATAAACGAAGACACTGTTAGACAAATATCATGAAACTGGATAAGTGTTTTAGTCCAAACCCTGATGGTGTACCATCCTCTATCTTAACAAAATGTGTTGCTTATTTGTCACATCCGTTATGTGTTTTCTTTATAAGTCTCCATGCTCTCTGACTTAGGAGTTATTCTTGTTCCTAAGTTAACTTTTAATGATAATGATCATTTTAACTAAGGTAAAAATCTAATAAAATCTTAGGTTTCATAAAGAGATTCGGTCGTGGCCGTGACCCTTATATTCTTAAGCTCCTCTATGTTTCATTTGTGAGACTCATACTTCAATATAGTTGCTTAATAGGTCTTTCTTCACTCACTAATGGGAGTTTTGCAGTTTTATTTTATAGTTGGTATTATTAATAGATTTATATCATCTCCATCGGTTCTTAATCGTTTATATTTAAGTTTTAGTCGAACAAGTATAAGATTACAGCAACATTAATTTTTTTTGTGGAACTGTATAGTGTATACCGACTTAGCTTTTTTAAGATAAAACAAAACTAAAAAAAGATTTATTTTGTGTTGTTGTTCCCAACTCACCATTTCTGCTATAAAAAACTTTCAGGAAGGAGGATTTTTTATTGCTCCCATACAAAATCCTTTAAATTTGGCCAAAGTGTGAGGTACGTAACTCCTACTTAAATTTATGAAAATTGAAAACCAGACAAATTTTAGGACAAACGATTTTCAATGCAACATGGAAACCCCATTTTATTGCAACATCCACTTGAAATATTGAAAAAAAATCTCTAAAATGGTTAAGTGAAATTTCTTTTCACAGAAGAGAAAAGCTGTTTTCCTTGATATAATCGCCATCAAAATCATCTTTCAAAGTTTAACTAAGATTTTGGCAGGTGTTTGGAGGGAAATTAGTTTATAATTAGCAGCACGGCTTTGTTTTTGCCCCCAATCAAAAAATAAATAAACAGGTATTGTCAGTAATTGTGATATGTTTCATACTAATTTTCCACCGACTACTAAACAGATTTAATTGGTTTTACCCTAAATTTTTTTTTAATTTCGAAGATTTGTACACAGAATTATTTCTCTATTAGATTAAAAATTAATCTTGTATTCTTCTCACCACAGGGCCAATAGATAATAGATATTAGATATTCTACCCATCATCACTGATACCTCTGTCACAAATCACAAAAGTGTCACAAGTCACAACTTGTAAGAGTCACATAAACAATGGAATTTTGTATGTCCTTTAGAGCAGGTCACAACTCTCAATTTACTTGAATTTGTACATTAATGTCTACAAAAAATCTTTTTAGTTCAACGTATCCTTGCCTTTCTTACGCAATTAAGCTCAGAGATTATCAAGGCAATCCTCAGCTGTCAATTTGATTTGCCTACAAGCTGAAAGGAACAGCATCTGGATTGACTACGGCCAATTTTTTCACAAAAGTACTAAGCCAGCTTATTACCCAGTCTATCTAGACCAGGTACTAGTTCTGCTAACAAAAAGTTAGTACCTGAACATTTCTTCACATCACTAGTACCGGATCTAAGTCCACACATCGGTACTTGGAATTTAATACGTCTAAAACTGTTCTAGTACTGATTTTGACGACGTTTTGGCATATAAAATATTATTTTGATATTTATTTTATATATGCAATTTAAAATGTCATTGAGTTTTGTAGTTGTGTTCTTTTTTCAATAATTCAAAGCAAAGTTTGCGTATCCAAAAATTAACGCCCAATATACAACTCCAAAGGGGAATTGGCAAAAGTGTATGGGAACTGGTCTATTTTTCAACACAAATGTGTATGTAAAAATCAGTTATCAGGTCTTGTTATTGTTGCAATTCATATCTATTCTTCGACACGAAATGAAATTACAAATACAAACAAAGTAAACATTTTCTTCTTCATCATATTAAATCTTCTTTTTCTCCCTTTCGCACTTAAAATCTACTTATCTCACTGTATTCGCGTCGATGTGTTGCTTAAATTCGTTTGATTTCTTTTGATGTGTGCGCTCATAAGCCAACAAACGACTAACATACTAACACCTTGCTATGGTGAGTTTCGCTATGAGTTTTCTTGTGACGATTAACGGAGGGAAAAAAAATTAGCGTAAAATTTTACGGGACAACTCAAATATTGTGAAAATATGTGACAAAAGGTAATATTCGATTGGCCGAAAAGACATCTGATGGAGTAGGGTCTGACGGAAGTGGCTTTGGAGGTGCGTCCGGAACTGGGAACAACTTTTTTAATAACTTCCATATAATTTTTTCCATGATCTATAAATACAAAAACCTAAAAATAAAAATCACTAAAGCCACATTAAACATCCAATGTAATAAGAAATGCCTCAAAATGCAACTAACACCAAAATACACAAATAAACATACAAAATAAGTCAGCTTCAGATGAAAAAAAAAGAAAAAGTGCACAAACAACCAGGATCAAAGAAGAAATCAAGCTTCTTCACAGCAGAATAGTCCAACACAACAAAGAATTTCTTAAAATCCACCTACAAATACTAAACACCATGCACCCCATCGCCGCCAACCTCGCACTTAAAACAATAGAAAAACAAATATCTATAATAGCCATACAAATCCCCACACATCACAAATTGAAAATCGGAAAATTATCAGAAACACAAAACCGTACACCAAAACCAATTAACCAACATAAATTCTATCCCAGAGTAGTAAACTGCACAAACATTCAATTAACAAAACCAGAAACGAATCTTCTTAACAAAGGTCTAAAATTTAATATCCCTAAAATAAATAAAAACAGTATTATACGTGAAGCTACAAATGCAGAAGCAGCAGTAAAAACATTACCTACACAAGAAAGTCAAAACGAGGCCAGAATCCTAATCAACAAAAAATTTAAACATATATTATGAAGCAAAAAGAAAAATACAAAAACAAACAAACAAAACGGAGAAAACGTCACAAATCTAAAAAATATACCTATACAACAAAATAATGCTATCATCACAAAAGCCGACAAAGGTAACACAATAGTCTTGCTGGACCAACAAGAATGCATAGACAAAACTAATACATTTCTCATTGATAATAACATCAAAACAATACCAAATGATCCCACGAAAAAATACGCAAAAACAATAACCAACGCAATTAATAAATGAAATAATATCCTCACAAATGCAACAAAACATCACCTAAAACAAACGAATGCAAAAGCACCACAGTTCACGCTTCCAAAGTTACACAAAGAAGGTACACCTATCCGAACTCTTATCAACTACACATCCGCCCCCAGCTATAAACTCGCCAAAAAATTACAACAATTAATCAAAAACAACATCACTATTCATCACAATAACAGCATCAACAACTCCACACAATTTATTGAAAAATTAAAAGACATAAACATATTACCACATTACAAAATGATTTCTTTGACGTTACAAACATACCTATAGAGGATACCATCAAATTAATCAAAGAAAATTTACAATCAACAGCAAAACTAGACCAACAACAAATTAACGAATTAATTTCTGCACTACAAATAACAATACAACAAAATTATTTTACTTTCAATGAAAAATGTTACACAAGATAAAGGACTAGACATGGGCTCTCCTCTAAGTGGGCTAGTGGGCTACTTACATAAATGTTTTTGAAAACAAATACATTCTTTTACCCCGCAACACATATTTCAACAAAATAATAACATATTCCAGATATGTTGACGACACATTTATTATCTTTGATGGCACAAATCGACAAATTAACATGCTCAAAAATTATATAAACAGCATAAACAAAAACATTAAATTCACAGCCGAGATAGAAATTGAAAACTCGATAAATTTTTCTGGATCTTAACATAAGTAAAACCATAAACAACAATACCTTACAATATAAAACCTATAGAAAACCTACAACAACAGACATAACTATGCACAACGATTCACATCACCCGCAATCACAAAAAATGGCAGCATATAATGCCTTCGTTAACAGATTGTTTGTTATACCCGTGAATAAACAAGATTATCACAACGAAATAAATACAAAAAAACAAATAGCAATATCAAACGGATATAAAACAGGAATAATAGATCAACAAATAACCAAACGAAAAAGGAAAATAAACAATAAACAAAATAAAAGTAAAAACGAGGAAACTACATCAACAAAATACATTTCTATAGAATACACCAATATTCTACCTCATAAAATAAAAAACGAATTGAAAAAACGCCATATCACTGTATCATTCAAAACAAATAATAACATCCAAAAAATTCTACAGCCAAAAAGAAAAATAGAAACCAAACAACTCTCTGGTGTATACAAAATTACACCCCGACTCCACAGGAGATAATTTCTATCAGAATGCTTATCTTGATATGAAATATCCAATGGAGTCACTCCGTTTCATCTCTTGTTGGGATGTCAAAGATATCTCTCCGCGATTATATCTTGACAGAGATCTCCGACATGAATTTTGACAGATGGAGATATTTTTGCTTTGTGACTAGAAATTTCTTTTTTTGTCTCTTCATTTGTGTGTGGCAATTAAGTTTTTGTTTGTTATTTAGTGTAATTTTCGGTTTCGTGATTTGAAATAGCATTACATGATTTGCCCAGCGCAGACATAAGACAATGTTAGATACAAATATCTGATATTTAGTTGGAGAGAAATTATCTCCTGTAGAGTCGGGGTGTTAAATGCTACGATTGCGACAAGTAGTACATTGGACAAACAGGAAGAACATTTAATGAAAGATTTCAAGAACATAAACCAAAACAAAATACAAAATCAAATAATGCTAAAGGTGTATAGCATAGTTATTGACAATAACCACAATTATACAGATTTCGACGTAAATCTTCAACCTGTACACATATGTTAGAAAGGGAGCATACAAAAAAGAACAAGACAAAGTTCTAAATGACAAATTGTTTTTTAAATCGAATGCACTATATGACACTGCACTTCAACAATACAACTCATAAAGTGCAAACAAGAAAACCAATATAAACTACACAAACAATATAACCAAAGAACTAAACAAAAGATATACGACAAAAGAGACAACATCAGCAACCACCAGCACTACAAGGCATAATTAATTATATAGTGGACACCAAAAAAGAAAAACATTAAACAAAAATTGCGCCTGATGATGAAATTTTAATTTCGAAACGCGTCGCCACAATTCAAAAATATTAAGTTGTGACTGTTATTTTAAATTTTTAAAATAATAAAATTATAATATACAAATTATAATATTGTATAGACTTTCACATTTGTACTATAACGACTCTGGAATGAACTATAACCACTCTCGAATAAAAGAAACACGGAATTTCGGATTAGACGGGACACAAACCAACCTACGGAGAGTTTTGGTGAGCTTTCGAACTTCTAATACTAAACGTTAAATTGAAAGCTTTAGAAAGGGAAATTTATGGGAAATTTCTCATATGGAAAGCTCTAAAAGCAAATACTAGAACCTTCCAGCTTTTTCTGGAATCTTGTGAAAAGTATAAAAGCACATGTCTGACCGGTTGGTTGTAATAAAAGTAAAGTGTTGAATTAATTTCAGTGGTGAACAATAAATTGTTTTGTGGTTGTAAAAGTCAAGTGTTTTATTTTGTAAAATAAATAAGTGGAGAATTCAAATAGAGTGAATAAGTTTTATTAACGAACCTGAGAAAATATTACAATATATTCTTTTATTTTGTTTCATACGCAAATGTTTCCTGTTTCATTTTTCTCATCACTATAACTGGCCCCTAAAAGGGTTAAACTTTGTTACCCTGTGTTTCATTTTAGACTATCGTAGTAATAGCGACTACACGCCAACACCCCTATTACGATTGTCAAATATCAAATTGATAATTGACAATATAAAAATTCGATGTTTAAAAACCCAACTAATAAATTTTTTACCGTTGAGAATAATGCAAACCGTTGCGAAACATGAAAATAAAAAATTATAAAAGATCTTGTCGTGTCTTGTCGGAATTTACATTTTCTGTTGGGAGAAGGGAATAAACTAATAAAGTAATAAAAGATTTTCAACACAGTATATCTAGTTACTAGGATGCGTAAGAAAAAAATGTATTTCATTGTAATTGAAACAAGAACCTTATTTTGTATACACAATAAAAACATGAGAACCGTCAAATAGAGAAGTTATTCAGTTTTTTTTCGTTTTCCCAAAAGTAAGGTCACATGGATTAATTCCCTTCTTTCAACTGGTGATTCAATTTATTCATGGTATCGACTTTATTTATTTCCCCTCATATGAATGAATGGAAGATAACAACGTGCTAGCCATGGACGTATATAGATATATGGACTGCTAGTCTAATGTCAGTTTCATACAATGGCTGTCAAAAAATGTCGCCAAAATAAGCTTCGCGATGCTAGCCCTCAACACGCCACTCCAGGAAGAAAAATGAACTACAAAAAAATCTGTTTTTAAAAATTCAAAAAGTAAAGTTTATTTGAAATTTTATCCATAATAATGTGCAACATCTATGGTAATTTGTACATTGTTATCAGTGACCGCGTTTCCATAATGGCATTATAAGTGCTAGACACCCGTCAGAACTGCACTTCAGCGGAACTGCATGAAGCTGCTGATCTACAGCTACGAGACAGTACGTGGCAAATAGTGCTCTCCCTTTCTAGTTTTTACATTTCAAATTATAATTATATTTATTTAAGCCCATATGACACTACATTTTTCTCTCATTTTAAATAAACTGAAAATGAAACTAAAGCAGAACTTATACAAACTTTGAATGGTGTGGTGTCTATACTATATCCATAAATGTAAAAATGTCATCAAAAATGTATACATAATTTATATAAAAAGAAAATTTATATAAAATTTGATTTCAAATAATATTTGTCAGGATCTGGCAGGTTTTTCTGACATTTCAGAATTGAAAATAAAAAATAATTTCAAGGCACACTCAGTCGCAGAAGTGATCATACACAGGAAAACATTAGTTTATGATGTTTATTCACTTTTTGGGCACATTGTAATTGTGAAAACCAATTTAGGAAAATGCTATCCCTTTCTTAAAAACATTTTTATTACTTTTTTGCTCGGCTGACACTTTGATTGATTCCATGAGAAATAAAATGAGGAAATGTACGGGCCTTATAATTTTAAAATTTGTACTGCCAGTTTTCCAGTCGTGTTAATGCGGTATTAAGAAATTAGTGTTTTAGCGACGGAGTAAAATAACTTTGACCTTTCAACGCCCCTGCTCTTATCCTGAAAAACTAATTTTAAAGAAATACACGAAAAAAGCAGGTGGAATAAGCTTAAACTGGTTCATAAGAGGTATAAAGCCGTAGTAAAGCCGAGTTTTAGTATTAAATGTCATTTTGATATTTACAAAAAGGAATGTAAATTAAATTTGTTTTTACCTTTCTGTTACTAATATCGTTTTATTTAATTCATTTTTAATTACTTTGCCAAAATTCCTCCAAAATTTTTTAAATTTTTTCTAGATTATGTCTTTCGTGACTTTTATACATTCTAGATTTTCATGCATTAGAGTTATTTGGATTCGATGTTTTTATTTCGAAATTTTTTGTATTTGATATTTCTGTCATTCGAGATAGCATCTTGAGTCAAAATAGAACCATTCACATGACGTTGTATCATCTTTCACTGAACAATAATTCACAAAAAATAAATAAATTTTCTTTATATGAAGTCAATTCGAATGTATGCTGGCAGCTGTTCAATTTTTAAATGAATCAAAATATACTGGTTGAACATACGCTTTCGATAGAAACCGAATGCGAAAGACGTGCGTTGCTTCACTGTGTAACTGGGCTTAAACATTATAAAATTATAAATCTGGCAACACTAATCAGATATACAAATGTTATAATTGCAAAATTGCAGTTTTGAGGTTTAGTGTCGTCAAAACCAACTTCAGATTGGCAACTAGCAGTCCATATATAATACGTCCATGTAATTCTTATTAACAAATGTGTTATAGTCTGTGACGTGTGATAACGTACGGATAACTTTAACTCGCCAAATTCCGCGTGTAATGAACGGACAACTTCTTAAAACATACACGCACACGTGTGATGTTAATACTCTCAGTATACAATTCGTATGGCAGTGCTGCATGCACTGTGTGACATGACAAATGTGTTAAAAAATCACCACAATTCGATGAAGTGGTGAATTTGGTGAAGTAATAAGTTCCTCTTTCACACGAAGAAACAAGTTGCTGGAGAATTTTTTGACGTTTTCTTTTAATTTTCTCAAAAATCTCTTATACTTTTCACACGAGGAAACAAAATCTAGACAATTTTGAGATTTCCTGCAATTCTATTGGTTGAACGCACCTTAACCGTAGATGTGAAAGAAAATGTAAAAAAAAATCTCTTCAAATCTTCGAACGGGGAGATTTTCTTCACCCCTCTTTCCTTCTGCCCTTCTTTCCCAGGAAAAAAGTGCAGTAGACTCGATTTAAAAATCCAAAAATTTAAATCCATTTCCATATTATTCAGCCTAAACATGCCTTAAATCCAATGGATTTAAAATGCCCTTATTCATATGTACAATTTTTTAATCCAGATGAGCAATTAGCGAACTCTGTAGGTTTAATAATCTTAAAGTTATAGCGTATCAAAATAACACTTTTTATTTTGTACTGTAAATGGACAAAAAATGTTTTTTTTTGTTAATATCCCAAATTTACGGAACTATTTTAGTATAGTGAAGAATGTCGATGGAAATAATTATGTATAGTAAATTATTGATTATGGATGGAATAATTTATTAATGAGTTTAATTACTTCCTCTTGAGAACATTTCCATTAAGAAAATTTTTTAATTTTTTTCGCGTGCAAAACGCAAATTCAAACAAATAAAATTTAGAAACTCCATAACAAAGTGAAAAAATGAAATGCTATAAAGCAAGCGATGAATAGCATGCGTAAAAGCATACTACCTATCATATACTAAAAATTATATAGTTGCGATGTAGGTCTCCACTTGCTATAATGAAAGCATTCTTTGAATTTAGCGCTAGTGGAGACCGCATATTAGACCGTGTTTTGATTTGTTGGTTTCACTACAGCATGGCAGTTCGGTGGTGAAATCGGTGATGTAGAAAGGGAGGGGATTCAGGAAGAAAATATAAAAATTTAAGTGAGCAGTCACGTTTCACAACCAAATTAGTCCATTTTGTTCTATCTTGATATGTAGTTGGACGAGATCGAAATATGCTACCCAAAATCGAATGCTCCAATTTGCAAATATTCCAGCAGCAGAGATAAACTTGTGTGAAAACTACAAGTTTATATGTTACCGTTAAAGTGCGAAAACCAGTTAATGTGCACATTTACTATTTAATATGCAAATTAACTGGTGCGACCCGTTAAAGTGGGAAATTTCACTTCAATGAGCAAGTTTCCGCACTTAAACTGTTAATGTACAAAATTCAGATATCGTGGCATTTTCGCCTATTTTTCTTGGCTTATTTTCTTTCTGAACTCGTTAAAAAACATAGTATTTCGTGTTTGAGCTTATACTTTGCAAGACAACGAGGCACTTTCGTATGTTCCAAATTAATCAACCCCTTAGCAAAAAGTATAACAACAACAAAATTACCCAAAGAAAAAGGATAGTGAAATAAAAAAACTCACGTGAATTTTTTAATTTCACAATCCTTTTTATTTTGGTAAATTTGTTTTCTTTGGTACAACAACAAAAAATTAACCAAAGAAAAAGGATTGTGAAATTAAAAAATCGCGCGAATCTTTTAATTTCACAATCCTTTTTCTTTGGGTTAGTATCTGGTTGTTATATTTCTCGCCCAGGGGATGATTTATTTGGATCAGATGAAAGTGCCTCGTTGTCTTGCTAAGTATAAATTCACACACGAAACACGATGTTCTTTTAATGGAAATACAATGGAAAAAAAAGTAAGCCTTGAATAATAGGCGAAAGTGTCACGATATCTAAATTTCGCACTTTTGCGGAATTAATTTGCTAACGTTTCTTTGAAAGCTTGCCAACTTAATAATTTTCTTCCTTTGCTGCCAACAACTCTCCTTCAAACTTAAGTTGAATTGTATGTGTCTCTTGAAAAATAGTTCCTGTTTTTATTATACCTGTAAAATACAAAAGAGATTTCTAATGGGAAAAGTTTATATTTTCAAAAACATTTTGTATGATTTTGTTAACGCTAGCTCCAGCAAAATTTTATTTGCATCAGATTTCTTTGGGTTGCAAAGGTTGCTTTTATTTCCGCAGTATATGCGATTTGAAAAGTTATGCATGGTATTCCTACAGTAATGTTGCGTTACGTTACGTTTGGCGTTCCAGTAGTGCATTTGGGAATTCAAGCATTATTTGTTATGCAATTTATTAGATAGACACCAGAATGTGAAACTTATCGATCAGGTATATCGAATATTTTCATTCACGAAAGCAAAATAATTGTGTTTTTTCCTAATTTGGTTTTATATGTTTGAAAAAATTATTTTTTCCGTTTCATTCTTCGTTCCTTGTGAAGTTTTTATCTTAAGGTTTAATAAAAACATATCATTAATTATATAAAAAACAAATATATTTGCTTCCATATAATAATTGAAAACTAATCAATATTTTTTTTTCTTATTACTATTTATTCCTATTTCTCTTGCACACATGTAGTAGTAGTCGGTAAGCGTAAATTTGATGGAGGTCACCAAAATCCAGGAGATTCAAAGCGACGTTACGCAAGCGGTTTAATAGGAAATGGTGGTGGGAGTTGGAGTAGCTTACCGTTGCCTCAACAACCTTTGGGCACAAACGGTGAACAATGGTATACTGATACTTTTCCAACATGGAGTTAAAAACAATAAAACAAAAACCAACAACAATAATAATAAAAACAATTATACGCAACAACTTTTATATATATAACTACGTCAGAAGAAAAATTCAAACTTTTAAAAATCGTCCTTTGAAAATTTTACTATTAAAAAAACTTTTAAGATATAAATTCTGATAATTTATGCAAACAAAAATTAAATAACAAATATTCTTAATCGCAAACTAAAGGTATACAAATCCCAACAACTTAAACAATAAACTTAATGTTTAAACCTTAAATAATTATTGTTGATTTTTAAAACAATTTGTTTTGTTTATAGTTTCATTATATTTTTTTAACAAACAAAACAAATTTAAAAATTCTATTTGAGAAAACTGTGCGTGATAATCCAGTTTTACAAAAAATAAAAATGTACGCACTCTTTTTTATAAATAACTAGATAATTGCATAAGAGATATTGTATATAGAAATTTAAGAAGAAAATGATAAAGCTAAGATGAATTAAAAATGACTGACTATTTCTTTATTCAAAAAAGAAAATCGTTTTCTACTTGCTAGAGTAAAAATATTGAAATCATTAAAGAAAATTCTATATGAAATTATATGTAAAATATATATCGGGGTTTATGGGAAAGATGGTGCATTATTATATAATGTTACCACATCTGTCATAACAGAGTAACATGAAAAAAATGATTATAAGAAATTATTTCGTTCTGTTAACAAGAAAGTAATCAAAAAATACAAAATAATTGTTTACGTTTTATATTCTGTTGAAATTGGTAAAACTAAAAAGTTAAGTACTAAACAAACATTTTTTTCTTGAAAATAACAATAAAAGTAAGAAATGTATACATCTATATTTTGTAATAAGCAACCGACTTAGCAGCAACGAATTCGAAACATCACAGATTTACACTTACACTTACACTTATTTGGTAACAGTAATCTTAGGCGTATTATAAATACATACACTGGATCGAAATATTGTACGTACATTTAATTTTCTTGAATAAAATAACGTTTTTGTAAGCAAATTGATATATTTTGATAAAGCTTTTGCAATTTTCTGTGGTTTGTTGAAAGTTTAATAGAAACAAGACAAAATTATATATTTTAAAGCTTTTTCAAATAAAAAAAATCAATAAACTAAGATGAACGAAAAAAACACATCAAATAATTGGCCTTAAAGTCAAATTTCTTACAGATTAGTAAAGGAAGTGCAATTTTTTGGCTCTTGTTATATATCTGAGACGGTGGTTTATTAAAAACATAAGCTTAAAGGTAACTTCTGTTGATATTGTGTTCCATTTCTCTAAAATTACAGCTTTGAGGGGATTTTTGCTGGTTAGATGAGTTTTCGAACTTTTTTTTACCAAAAAGTCCTTAATGGTGTTGGCGATTGTGGTAGATGAGGCAACTAAGATTTCAGACTAAAGCAGCCACTCTCCTACTATTATAGACGAATGCTTCAGATCATTGTCCTCTACCAGTATGAAATCATTCTGTAACTCAATTCTTCTAGCACTGGCCTTAAATATTTCACTCAAATCTGCAAATTTTTGTGTTTTCCATTGTTATTTTAATAAAAACAAGATTGGGGACACCATTTGCATCCATAACTCCCCAAACAACAATGCTTTAAAGTTAACGTTTCCCCGTAGTCTTTAAATTTTGTACCTATACGGATGTGTTCGGTTTTTGGTATACAAATTTTCGACCGTTAAATCCTTAAATGTTGAATTTTTTCGTCAACAAAAATAAAATTAACTGTTCTTACAAACAGAACAGGATTTATTACTTAGCGGTCGAGAGTAAGAGAGTAGCTGCCTTACAGTGTGAAATCTTAGTTTCCTCACCCAATAAAATCCTCAGACTTTAACCCCATTAAGCATCTGTGGGACTTTTTGGTAAAAAAAAGTTCGAAAGACTCATTATGTAACTAGCAAAAATCAACTCAAAGCTGAAATTTTAGAAAAACGGAACACAATATCAACGGAAGTTACATCTTTTTAATAAGCAACCGTCTTGTATATGCATAACAAGAGCCAAAGAATGGCACTTACTTTACTAATCTGTAAGTAATTTGACTTTAAGGCCACTGTACGTGCAATTATTTTATGTATTTTGTTCGTTTATCTTAATTTCTTGATTTTTTATTTAAAAGAGCTTTGAAATATAAAAATCTTATTTCTGATAAAACTTTCAATATACCACAGATAAATTGCTAGAGGTTTAACAAATTATTCAAATTTGCTTACCAAAATGTTTTTTTATTCAAGAAAATCAAATGTGCGTACAATTTTTATATTTAGTGTATGTACGTTTATCTATCTATATATATATATATATATATATATATATATATATATATACACATATATATATATATATCCATTTTATAATAAACAAACAACAAATAAATAAAAAAAATCTACTTTTGAAATCAGCCCTAGCCATAGTTTGTAGCCAATTTCTACACTTTATAGTTGACAATTTAATAAATAGTTGTAAACGGGGTAAACAACAATTGCAAAACCACTCCACACCACCATATCTGTTTTGTTAGAAGTTAAAATTAATTCTTAATGCCTACAGTTTTTAAAGAAATATATACTTAAATATATGCAGTTGAAATATAATTTGTAACACTGAAAAATTTGTTCTTTTTCTCTCTATATTCAATTCCCACTAAAGACTAAACAGTTAAAACATTGCGGATGTCAAAAGAAAATTAAATCTATAAAAAAATAATATAATTGTATAAGAAAAATTGTAAAAAAAAATCGACTGACATTTATTATTATGTATAATTAATATATTCCTAAATTTGGCAAACTTAAAACTTACAATTTGTTTAAGTATACTGCCTTATTTACGGTGAAATGTAATTTTGTGTAAAATTGAAAAAAAAACGAAATTTGTTTAAATATTATTTCCATCTTTTTTGTTTTTATATCTTAATTTTAATTTGGCAAAAATAAAAATTAAAAATTATTTGATCTAAGCTTATCTTTTTTGTTGTAGAAAATTGTCTTTATACTTGTTTAAAGTATGCATGTAAGCATGCGTACTTCTTTGTTAGTTCGTGTTATTAACAATGTTTTGTGCATTGCAAATGGTGATAGAGTATCGTAAAAAAGGAGAAAAATACAAAGTAATAAAAAAAATTAAATTCAAATATAATGTTTGGACTCGAAATTGTGATGATTTCTTTTTAAAAAAGAAAATTTTAAACATTTTTGTATAAAATTTTATAAAATACCAACTTAAAAATATTAAACCCATGTTGTGAAAATAAATTTTAAAAACATAATTTGGATCAAAAAATATTAAATTCAAATTCAATACAGAAAAAAATCCGACGGGTTTGTTAATGTATGTGTACACATATTTATATTCTAATTCATATAATATTTATACAAAAAAAAAAACAAGTGTGTAGAGAAAAAGGACAATATTTTAATTTTTCATTTATTTTAATGTTTTCAATATTCATATTTCAATTTTTAATTAATCCTTAAGTATACAATAGAATTAAATATAAAAAAAAGTAAAATAGAAATATAAACAAACACATTAAGGACATTATCGAAAGAAAAACAAAACATTTATAATCCATATTAAACAATTACACAAAAAATTAATCTAGAAATAATTCTTAATACATAATTTTAAAGAAAAATATCTATTATGTTTGTAGTATTCAAAAAAAAATAAATTTAAAACAAACGAAAACCCAATTTAACTAGAGGAAAACATTACTAATAAAAAGTATAGAAATACAGAATTCAAATTCAAAAGCTAAACATACATAATGGTATAAACAACATACAAACATGACCTTCCAATTTGGATTTTTGTTTTTCTATTCGAGCTTTCGGGTAATGCATATTGCTATACTCCAAATATTTTTAATTTAATTTTTTATAAAAAGAAATACAAGAACTCCTTCAAAAATGAATTCTAAAAAAACAAAAATTTTAAATAATTTGTTTTAACTTTCTCACATAGTCTTTGCATTATCAGCAGAACGCAGCCACTCACCACATGTTTCACTTTTAATGAAAATAAAAATAAAAAACTATAAAAAAAAATTGTAAAGTATTTTTTGTTTGTTTAAAGGTTCATAAGAAAAACAGAAATAAATATCTAATTATGTAAAAAATGCAATACAAATTGTTTCAAAAAACATTATTTGTATAAATTTAATAGATCTGATTCCTTATTTGTGATTGCACTTACTATTTTTACCCTCTGTATTTCAAAGAAAAATATAAATGTTTTATTTTTTTATTATTTATATTCCTACATAAACCTGTCTTATTTTTTGAAATAATTAATTTCATAAAAAAAATTAATTCATGTTAATTAAGTAAGCCTTTATATAAACAAAATAGAAACAAAATACCAGAAAAATTAAACCGCAGCTTTATATCTCTGATGACCTCTAGATAAAATTATAACACAAAAAAAGGACTAGAACAAGAACATGATGATGAATATTTCCAAAAATTACTGACTCAGATGTAAAAATATATTGTTCAAACAGCAGACAATTATTTGTTTTGTTAATAAAGCTCAGTGATAACTAACACAAGACACGACCGAAAATAAAATTAATAAAGCATTCAGAAACACGAGCAAGGTGGAAATAAAACAAAAGGCAAACATTAAAAATCGTTGTTTTTATCTTCATTATTTTGTTTGTTTGTGTCTAAAAATGCATATTCTCCAATATTTTTTGTTTGTTTTACTACAATGTTTTATGGATTTTTATATATAAATAAAAAGAAAGTTCTGTTAATGTTATTTTACCTTTTATTGTTTGATATTTTTCACTGATACTCTCTTAACGCATAACCGCAAACTTCATAAGTAGACAATTTTGTAAAGTGTTAAAAACATAAATTTTTTGTGCAGGTGTGATTTAAGTTGATAAGGTATAATTTTTCTAAAATGTTACACGGATCACTTCTGCTTAACTACTCAACTATCGAATGTATTTGAGAACATGCATTTCATTTAGTAAACATTTTAAACAAGTAAAAACTTGTACGATTTTCCTTTTTTATAGATTTCTTTTCCCCCTGTGACAATATTTTTTTATAAAACATTTTACTATTTTTACATATTATCATTTTTATAAAAACATTGATTCCCTTATGTTAAATATCTTTATGAACATATTTTTTGAAAAGGATTATTTTATATTGGAAAAATATTCTAAAATGAAAATAAAAGAAATAAAAGTAATATTATCTGTTTATAGTAGTATTTGCTTGGCATTTTTTGCACACTAATGCAAACAGTGATAGAAGTCTTCCCAATTAAAGAAAATCACCATATTATTTAGTTTTGCACAACATCGTGCAGGATGAATATATGCGGTGGGATCGCGATCGATCGGCCGATAGATAAAGATTTTGTTGAAATTACCGAAATGCAACTCGTGCCTTGATCTTAATTTCTCTTGCTTATAAAAAAGTTTTAACACTCTTACCAATAGTGTTAGTGAGATCAAAAACGAACTCTTTGATCCTAAAACCATAAGGACCGGTTGTACAAACATGTTTCAAATTTGTATCCGTGGTTCAAAAAATTGTTTTGGCTGATTTCGGTGGAGTTACTTATAGTCCAAGAGCCAATGGCCGGCAGACTTACGGTATTTCATTAAGTGGAGGGTGGAGCCATTGTCCTGGACCTCCTGAGCATAGAATGGGCATTCCTAACCCAGAGTCATAGTTCCTCTGGGAGCACGGAGGTCTCAACAGTCGAAAAAATCGACCTCGATACCAGCACGTTTGCCTCTTTGAAATGTTAGACTACATAGTTTTTGCTATTTAAATATCGTAAGGCAGACATAGGGTGTAGTACTTCTGGAGTAACGGAATTTAAAGAAAAGGCTAAAAATTCCTTTTTTTAAAGGAATATGTTAAGATTTTTTATATATTAATATTAACAGTCCATTAAACTAAAAAAATAGTTTTCAGTCACCTGTTGTAGTAGTAAAAATCTCTATTAATTTTTCACTGTTTTCTTCAATTAAAAATAAATGGGCTGCCTATTCGCATTCGCCTGCCTCTTTAACATAAAAAGTAGCATAGCTTTAATAAAAAAAAATATTGACAGGTACATGGGAAATATAATTGTTTTTAAACGGATTTTTGAAAAAAAGTCCAAAAAACTCCATGCAAATTCTGCTGTTTTAAAAAACTTAAACAAAAATTACCAAAGGAATATGTTTGTCTCTTTGATATAATAATTATTATAGTTTATAATATTAAAAAAAAGTTATGTTCAAATACTTAGTGCAGTACCCAAATTTGTAACGGAATTAAAAAAAAAAAAGTTTTGAAAAACTCGATACAAATTTCGCTGTATTACTAAAGCAAAAAACAAATGTTTTAACTGAAGCAATATTTTTGCCTTTCTGTTATGCTAATTTGTATACTCTTTTTTATTAAAAGAAATTATGGCTGACCAGGTGTCTGGTGCAGTATATGCATTTATAACTGAATTTTGAGAAAATACTTTCAAAAACTCCCTACAAATTCCGCTGTTTTTTAAAAGCAAAACAAAAATGTTTTAACAAAAGCAATATGTCTGCATCTCTGTTCCGTGAATCCTTTTACCCTATTCTATTAAAAAAAAAAATGGCAGACTCCTAGTATAGTACCTGCATTTACAACGGAATTCTGAAAAAAAAGTCTTTGGAAAACTCCATACAAATTCCGCTGTTTTTCAAAAGCAAACAAAATGTTTTAACTATATGTCTGCCTCTCTCTTCCGAGAATTCTTATATTGTATTCAGTACCTGTACCTGTATTTATAAAGGAATTCTGAAAAAAGTCTTTGAAAAACTCCATACAAATTCCGCTGTTTTTTAAAAGCAAACAAAAAATGTTTTAACTAAAGCAATATGTCTACCTCTCTGTTCCGAGAATTTTAAGGCAAGTCGCGGACATGCAACTGCTGACGCAGCAAAATAGTTTAATCACAGTTGAGCGTTTAGTGCCCACATGAGCAACTCCACAAGCAATCGCAACGAACCTCTATAACTCACTGACAATGTTTGTTCAGTTTTTCTGTCTCATACATACAAAGAAAAGTATCATAGCCTTTGTCCTTTCTCAGCAAATAAAAGAAAAGAAACATTTGTTCTCTTTCACACAGAGAACATAATTGCCCCTTTGCAAAGAACAAAATTCAATGATGTGGTTAAATATCCGCAACTATTTGGATGAATGTTCGCGCAGCTACATTGTTATTTCATATCACACAAACTGAAAAACTAATTTCGGGCAATCGTCCAGTTTGTGCCAAAACACAAACTGAAAAGTTGCTGGAATCGACGACTGAATAGTTTCTGCATGTGCGCGGAGTTTCATATGAGTCCATAGAACTCATTTTTGCAACCAATTTCCCATTCTGATGCATTTCAACTGTTTTAGATTTCAAAACTTAGTGGGTGCGACTGAGAAAGAAGATCTCCTTCGTATTTTCCAAAACAATCTGAGCTCTATCTTGGCTTAGATTTTGCCAAATTGTAAACGTTTTCTCCTGCCATTTTGTAAAGAACAAAATGAAGACTATGAGGGACTTGTACTTCACACTGTAAAGCATATGATGGCTCTTGAATCTGTTTTAAAAATAATTGTGGAACTTTTTTTCCTCTTAAGCCACAAACCAACAGCGAAAATCTGTAAACGTACGATGGTAAGGTATTTGTAAGTTATTTAGTTGATATTTCCGAAAAACTAAAATTCTTATCAATTCAAATACGAGAAAAATTGGTTTCGCTACCCTTGTCAGACATATCACCTGTAGGTATTAACAAAACAAATTTTGACAGGTTTCCCTGGCTCAAAAAAATGTTAAGTAACCGTTATAAATTCTTGATCATCTGGAAAATTTATCGCCGCATTTAAAGAAAAATTCTCACTCTGGTTATTTCGTCGTCATTTTTTATCGTTCAAGTTTTTCTACAATTTTTTGAGTGTTTAAAATTGTATGAAAATATTTTTGGGGGGACATGAGAATTTTTATAAGATTTGATTGGGCATAGCACAAAAAAAATTGGGAAACACTGCTCTGTTCTATTAAAAGAAAACAATGGCAGACTACTATTGTAGTACCTGCATTTATAACGGAATTAAAAAAAAAAACTTTGAAAATCTCCAAATTGGGGTACTGCACCAAGTATCTGAACATAATTTTTTTTTAATATAATAAACTAAAATAATTATTATATCAGAGAAACAAGCATTTTACTTTAGTAAAAACTGAGTTTTTTAAAACAGCGGAATTTATATGGAGATTTTCAAAATAACGTTAAGCTACAATTATCTTTCCTATGTCTCAATTTTTTTTTAAAAAAGCTATACTTCTTATCATGTCAAAGACGGAGAAGAATTGCTCAGTAGAAAGCCTATTTATTTGTAATTGAAGAAAACAGAAAAATGTATGGAGATTTTTTTTTTTTAATTTTTGTATTTCAAAATTCCGTTACAAATCCAGGTGCTACAACAGGTCTCTGAAAACAATTTTTTTAGTTAAATGGACTTTTAATATTAATATATGTATACAAATAATCTTAACATATCTACCAAACAAACGTATTGTAAATTAAGTTTTGGAATTGTTTACCCAGGAAAAAAACAACGCTTGTGTTGTTAGGAGGCTATGTATACTACGAGAAAAAGCAAATTTTTGATACCATGTCTGTACCATTTTGCTCTCGTGCTTTAAGCATGATATTACGTGACACGCTTAAATTACGAATAGTTACGAAATGAGTACACTCACAAAGAAGGGAAATTTTCGTTTTTAATGTGAAGCTCCCAATAGAAAAGTGAAATGTTAATCGGCCTTATTGTGAGTTTCACGTGAACAATGAAAAACGAAAATTCTCCTTTGCTATGAGTACTCATTTCGTAATTAGGTATTCGTAATCAAGATTGTAACTTATTTTTTGACGGCGAAAGTTTGTTGTTGATTTTAGGCCAAGAGAAGTTCAGATGAAACTCATAATGGCTTTTAAAATTACTGGGGAGCAAAATTTGTTGAGTAAGTGATCTGTGCTCAAAAGACATAATCCCAAAAAAATCCCCTAGTCGAAACCTAGTAAATACAAAATCTCCAAAACAAAATCCCCATTTGTTAGATTTGCAAATTTCCCTTTTGTGTGCAGCTCAGAAAGACAATCTCGTCACGACTAAACAAAGCGTAGAAGAATAATTAAATTATAAAGGTTTGTGTACAACAAAGCTACAAGTAAACATGGAACTTTACAATTGAAAATCCATCTTTAGCAATAAGGAAATTGTTGTTAACAAGTTAGATTTTAAAAGGTTTCATAGGGAAATTTCAATATTTTGTCTCACAGAAAGACAGCATAACATTTGTTTTGCTTTATTAAAGTACAGGGTGGCGCACGAATCGTGCTATAAAAGTAAAACATAATAACTTTTTTTCTGTGCGAGTAATCGGCTTATTTTTTTTTATTTTGTAGGTTACTATTTAGATTTATAAAAATGGATGCTTGCGATACGGAGAAAAGAATTTGGATAGTCCAACGGTAGCATGCTTTGCAGTCCGTCATTTCCGTCCAAAGGGAATTTAGGCGGGAGTTTGGCGGTAATCCCCCGAGTAGATGGACCATTATGAGGTTTGTGAACATGTTTGCCGAATCTGGAAGCATCGCACGAAGACCGTACCATCGAGATGCCAATGTTCGGGTTGAGGATACAATCGCAGCAGTAGCATCTGCAATACAGGCCAATCTGAGCGTTTCGACCCGAAACATATCGGGGCAAATTGGAGTTAGTAGACGGTCATTACAACGGATACTTCATGACCATTTAAACTTGTTTCCGTACAAAGTCCAAATTACTAGCAAGTTAAACCCTCAGAATTTGCCTGTTCGCCTGGAATTTTGCCAAAAAATTATATCAATGGCCGAAGAAGACAACACATTGATCAATTGTTTGTTCATGTCTGATGAGGTCCATTTTGATCTTAACGGCAATGTAAACAAGCAAAATTGCCGTATATGGAATGAGTCTAATCCAGAAATGCTCCATGAGACGGAACTGCACCCAGAACGAGTCACTGTGTGGTGCGCAGTTTCATCAAGGTGTATTGTCGGGCCGTACTTCTTTGAAGAAAACGGTGTAACCGTTACTGTCAATGGGGACCGTTATTTAAAGATGTTGAAGGAGTTTTTTTACCCAGAACTGCGCCGAAGACGTATACCATTCAACAGCGTTTGGTTTCAGCAAGATGGAGCAACTGCACATATAGCCAGACCAGTTATGGCGGAGCTAAACAAAAAATTCGCAAACAAATTAATTTCTAGGAACTCCACTCTTCGCTGGCCCCAAGGTCACCTGACCTGACTGCACCAGACTTCTTTTTATGGGGTTATGTCAAGCAAGAGGTGTATAAAACGAAGCCCAGGAATTTAACTGAATTAAAGCAGTCCATAACGACAATAATTGAGGCGATCCCAACTTCAACTCTTCAGGCCGCAATGAATAATTTTTTGATCAGGTGCCGCTTATGCTTGGGAGAGCGTGGAGGTCATTTGCGGTCTATAATCTTTAAAAACAACTAACTATTTAAAATAAAATTTAGTTTTCTAACCAATAAAAAAAAATAAATGAAATACATCGATTAAAAAAAAAGTTATTTGAATTTCTTATTGTAGCACAATTGGTGCGCCACCCTGTACTATTTTTTTATATAAACATGAGATATCATTCGGAAATACCATTGACAAAAAAACTTTAGATCTTAAATTAGTCATTCAAACTTGTTTAATGATCTCGGCATTCTAAAATTTGAAGTTTTAAATCAATTTGTGAATGATAATTATTAAGAATACATAGGTAAATGCAATGCGTGACTGCATTGCATGTTTAAGCGCCTTGGAATTAACAACTTTTAAAATATGAAGAAAATATAAAAATATTTTTTTAGTTTTCTAGCTGTTTAAGCAAATAATAAAATAATTAAGAGCCCAAAAACAAGTAAATTACTTGAACAAATATAAATAATGCAAACAAAAAATTTTAAAGCGTTGGAGCGGTTCTTATTAAAAAATATTTGTTTATAAATACATGTGTATTTAAAATTTTGGTAACATTTAAAAAACAAGTTTTTATTTGCCAATTTTAAGTATATATTAAAATACATTTATAGACCAAGTTTCAAAAAATTCAAAACTTATTTTTTTAATTTTGATATACAATTTTATTGAAATTTAAAAGGAGCTTTTGCATAAAGTTTTGATTGAAATCCTTTGAGACAATAAAAGAAAATCGATAGTAAAAAAAGATGTTATATGGCAGGTACCGCTAATAATAGTTTTTGATAATTTTTTTTACCGAACCTACAGTAAACAGCTTATTTTTTTTTTCAAATCAAAATCGTTGGAGCCGTTTTTGAGTTTAATTAAATTTTGCTTAATGGTTGCAAGTCAAGTACCGTTATTTTTGCAGCTAACAAAAAATTTCAATTTCCTATGCAAAGTTACAAAAAACTTTAAGTTCGAAATTTTAAGGGAATTGGTTCAGTGGTTTAGGTTTTTTTTCGAAAATTCAATATTTAAAAAACAGGTTAATGCATTTTTTCAACTCAAAGTTACTTAATTTTTTATATACTATATATTAATTTTTGAAAACCGTTCATATGTTTTATACATATGCATACTTTCTCAAGTTATCAAATGGCATACTTGTTTTTGAACTCAAAGTTGTTTACGGGTTGTTTAAAAAAACGATTAAAAAACTTGTTTGGCATTTTCTATAATTATTTGCTTATTTCATAAGCTCCGAAGTTCCAAGCAACTTAAACATTAGAGCAATAACGTGCGATCCAGTAGTGCATTTTATTTTTATACTTTTTCTTTGATTAGTTGCATATTTTAAAAGCCCTTAAGTTCCAAGCAAATAGTTTCTTTTTGCTCGTTGATTTTAGCTAAAACGCTTTCTTTACCAGCTTTATTTAATTGCAAGCGCATTGTCTAGCAGTAGTGAGGTTACTTTTACAACTGAATTGTACGAAAAAGGGAAATTCGCAAAAAGAATGGCCAAAGTGGCCCATATGCTCAGCACAATTGTGTCATACATTTTTTAAAAAGTTATTGTAAGCACATCATTTTATTGTATCATCGTTAAGCTCTTAACCATGGGGTTCAATGGGAAACAATAATGGAACTCCGTATTTGGACATTGTCATCCTACTTAACATCAATGTGTCTTATATCGTTGAAAAGGTTAATACATGTAGTTCATTTTGTTGTTATGTAATCGTTAAGCTGTGGATCAAGGTGCTCGAGAGATATTTGGCATCAAAAAATGGTAAGAGAACATTTATGCAATTTTGTATTGGGCGCTGGTCTGTCAACTCAACAGCAATGTGTCATAATTCATTGTAAAGGTTATTGCATGCACCTCATTTTCATTTATGGATGTTAAGGAATAAGTAGTGGGGTTCGGGAGATATTTGATACAAATGGGTCATAGAAAAATACTGCAATTCTGAATTGGAAGCAGGTCTACCAAGTCAACACTAATGTGTTGTACATCGTTGGAAAGGGTGTTGCATGTACTTTATTTTGTTATATGGCCGTCAAATTGTAGGGCAGGGAGTTCGATAGATATTTGGCATACTAAAAGGTGGAGAGAAAAATCTATTGGGCCTCCTTTCTCCAACTCAACATGTATGCATTTTTGAAAAGGGTGTTATGAGTACACATCATTTCATTATATTGTAATATTTTCTCAAATTCGAAGATAAAACTTATTCACTTTATCTAAATTCTTCATTTATTTACTTCACAATATAAAACACTTAACTTTTCTTACAACAAAACAATTTATTGTTCACCAAACTGAAATTAGTTCACTAACTTGACTTTTATTAAAACCAAATTTACGCATTCACGATTAAAAATAAACTGTCAGACATGTGCTTTTATACTTTTCACAAGGTACCCGAAAAAGCTGGAAGGTTCTAGTATTTGCTTCCAGAGCTTTCCATACGGGAAATTTCCCATACATTTCCCTTTCCAAAGCTTTCAATTTGACGTTTAGTATTGGAAGCTCGAGAGCTCACCAAAGCTCTCCGTAGCTTTTTTGTGTTCCGTCTAACCTGAAACTCGGTGTTTCTTTTATTCGAGAGTCGTTTTAGTACAAATGTGACAGTCGTTACACTGCCCCCTCCTTAAGAATGATCCATCACATCCTTCACCATTATAACGGTGTAAACGGTCACTGTGAACTACTTTCATTTTGCCTCTAAGTTCTCTCTGAATGCGGTAGACGACATCGTTTATTCGAGTTACAACAGTATACAATTTTGTTGAAGTTTCGGTGAAAGTCCCTTCCGACGGTGGGGATTATAAAACCACACAAGTTCTCCCGCTTGGAATCCGTTCGTTGTTGCTTTTGTGTCGTATCGTGTTTTCGTCCGATCACTTGATAGCTTTATATTTGCCCTTGTCCTTTCGTGAATGTCAAGTTTTTCTTTCAGGTCTTCCACGTAGTCGTCTATTTCTTGGGGCTCATTACCATAACATCCAAATTTTATTTCACTTGGCAGTCGTATTGTGTTCCCGAGCAGGATTTCTGATGGTGTATGTCCTGTTGAGCTATGTACTGCATTTCGATAGGCCATCAAGAATAATGGAATATGCCGATCCCAGTCTCGTTGGTTGTCGCTTACAACTTTAGAAAAGTGTTCCTTAAGGGTCCTGTTGAATCGTTCAACCATTCCATCAGATTGTGGATAAAGCGGTGTTGTCCTCGTTTTTTAATGCCAAGGAGTGTATAAACTTCCTGAAAGATTTTGGTCTCCAAGTTTCTTCCTTGATCTGAATGGAGTTCCATCGGTACGCCAAACCTGCTTACCCAGTTGAAAACAATCTGATCCACGACTGTTTTGGTTTCCTGGTTTGGGATGGCAAATGCCTCAGGCCACTTGCTGAAGTAGTCCATTACTACCAGGATGTATCGGTTTCCACTTTCGTTTTCTGGAAAAGGTCCCGCAACGTCTATTGAAATCCTCTCAAAAGGCGTGTCCACGTTATACTGCTGCATTTTACTCTGGATTTTTCTGCCTGGTCCCTTGCTTGCAGCACAAGTATCACATTTTCGGTACCATTTTTCAACGTCTTCTCCTGCATGTAGCCAGTAGAATCACTGCCTTACCTTCTCTAGTATCTTATTGATCCCTAAATGTCCTCCGGAAGCGCCCTCATGCATCATTGAAGAACTTCATTAACTTTGGATCGAGGTACGATTAGCTGCATCACATATGATTTGCCATCTGTGGACTCCCACTTACGCATTAGTACTCCTTCTTGCACATGAAGGGAGTCCCATTATGCCCAATACGCCTTAAGAGTTGGACTTCTATCGGAGATGTCACCCCATTCTGGTTTCTCCTGGTGTTCTTTCCATGCAAGAATGGGTTCAATATCCGAGTCTTCTTGTTGGGCGGTCCTCAGTTCTTCATTACTCCAACCGTACATGGGATCGATTCTCAATCGCTGGATGGCAGCTTCCTCCTTTTCTTCTTGATGTGTACAATGCTTGCAGTCCGGCTTCGTGGGTCTCCAAGACAAGGCATCTGCGTTTGAGTGCAAGTTTCCTCTTCGATGTTTAAACCGTGTAGTCGTATGTCTGCAATCTCTCGATCCACCTTGCCACTTGATCTTCTGGATTTTTGAAGTTCAAAACCCAATTAAGTTTGCCATGGTCTGTTCGAAGAAGGAACTTCTGTCCATAGATGTACTTATGGAAGTGTTTTGTAGCTGATACTAGAGCTAGAAGTTCTCGTCAGGTCACACAGTAATTTCTTTCTGGCTTTGAGAGTACCTTGCTGTAATAGGCAACGACCTTCTCTTCTCCATCGTGAACTTGTTACAGTACGGCTCCAATTCTCACGTTACTTGCGTCAGCGTCGATGATGAATGGTTTTCCTGGTGTTGGATAGGCCAGAACAGGTGTATTGCATAGGCGCTGCTTGAATAAGAAAGCTTTTCTCGCACTCACTTGACCATTTGAATGGTTTGCCTTTTTCGGTAAGCTGATGCAAACTTTTCGCGATCCCAGCAAAATCTTTAACAAAACGACGATAGTACGTGGCTAGACCAAGAAAGCTCCGAAGTCGATGTTTATTTTGTGGAGTTGGCCAATTCTTACCATTATCCACTTTCTCAGGATCAGTCTTCACTATTTGGGACAAGATGAAATGTCCCAAGTATTTTGCCTCAGATTTGAAGAATGCACACTTGTCTGGATTTAATTTTAAGTTTGCTTCTCGAAGCCTCTGAAACACGGCCTTAAGGTTTCCACAATGCTCCTCAAATGTTTTACCATACACGATGACATCGTCCAGATAGACTAGGCATTACTTCCAAGTAAGTCCTTGTAAAACGCACTCTATTAAACGCTCAAATGTTGCCGGAGGAGCGTTGCATAGTCCGAAAGGCATTACTTTGAATTGCCACAGACCATTTCCTGTGGAGAATGCCGTCTTTTCTCGATCTTCTGAATGGATTTCTACCTGCCAGTAGCCACTCTTCAAGTCCAATGTTGAGAACCATTTAGCTCCTTCCATCGCATCCAAAGTATCGCTGACTCTTGACAGAGGGTAGCTGTCATTCTCTGTCACATCGTTCAGCCTCCGATAGTCTACACAGAATCGAGTACTTCCATTCTTCTTTTTGACAAGGACGACTGAGGATGCCCAAGGGCTTTAAGAATTATCGATAAGCCCATCTTTCTAAATCGTCGATATTATCTCTTCAACTTTGGCTTGTTTGGCTAATGGGAGACGTCTTGCTGGTTGTCGAATTTATCTAGCGCCTCCTGTGTCGATTCAATGCTGCACCAGTTGTGTTCGACCATACTGCCCACTGGGTGAAGAGAGTATATCAGCGTACTCGTGAAGGGTGCTTCCAGCGACACTAAGCTGTTGTTCACTTAAATTGGATGACTTGAGAATTTCTGCCTTCATAGAGTTCAATTTCCTTGGGTCCACAGATTGTTGAGTGTCCACTTCTGTGATCTTAGTTATAGCGGACACTGATTCACACTTTCCCACAACTGCTCCTTTTCTCAGCCTGACTTCGTACGGTTTGGTGTTAAGTTTCCGTACGGGCACCATATTGTTGTTAGGTGCCAAAAGAGTCTTCCCTAGGATGATGTTTTGGGAAGACTGCTCAGAGTCTGGCTCCACCATAAGGTATCGATGGCTACCCAAATCACCCTTTATTTTTGTCCAAACGAACACTTCTGAAGAAGGTGGCAGGCATATATCTTCCTTTATGACAGTCCTCAGAGTTGATGTGGTTTCATTGCCATAAACCATAGGAATCTCCACATTTCGATACTTAAGAACTTGCTTTCCAATATCAAGGATTACTCCGTGCTCTTTCATAAAGTCGATTCCAACGATGCACTCGTCATAAATATTTGCTACCAGAAACAGATGTGAGAACTCCAGTTCTGCCAAACGGATCGTAGGACGAACCTCCCCGTACACTTGGCTGCCTCTCCTGTTGCAATTTTTAGACGTTAGGGGTTGGAATTATGCAACCATGTCATCTTCACCAAGTCTCTTCGAATAATGGAGGCAGTGGCACTGGGGTCGATCGTATTCACTTGTTTCTTGCCGTTTAATACTGCCCCCACAGTCAGACTTTTATTGTTTCGGTTAGTCTCCGCGACCACCAGAAACCTTCGAAGTTGGTTCTTACGCTTTCTCGATTTCCCGTTTGGGAAACAGGTAGAGTTGGAGTATTGGTGTTATTATTTCCATTTCTGCATCCACAATGTTGACATGCAGGTCTTTTAGGTGGTAATCTGCACTGACATTGGAGATGTCCTGTCTTGTTACAATTCCAGCATCGAGCAGCTCCATCTCACTGGTTGTCTTAATCGTCCCAGCCATTTGTTGCCGCAGCTGCCCCAAACTGTTTCTTATAGATTGACCAAGAAGTTTTTCCATCGAAGGTTGGTGGATGCATCTCCTTTCTTCTTGGACAGTCGCCAAAACTTTCTTGAATCTTCATTCTCTTTACTTTATCCAATTCCATTGTAATGCATTCGATTTTATCTTCGACCTTTTCGAACTTTGCTTCTACTGTTGTCAATTGCTTATTGACAATCAAAAATTGTTTATCGGCACGCTCATCAAGAGCAATAATTCTGTTGTCAAAGGGTTCTAACTTATCTTCGAGAAGATGTCGAAGATTCCTTTTGTTCTTGGCCTTGTTGTTCTAGAAGATTCTTTTGTTCTTGGCTTTGTTGTTCTAGAAGATTCTTTTGTTCTTGGCTTTGTTGTTCTAGAAGATTCTTTTGTTCTTGGCTTTGTTGATCAAATCGTTCAAGAAGATTCTTTTGTTCATTGCGTTGATCTTGGCTTTGTTGTTCGAATCGTTCGAGAGGATTCTTTTGTTCATTGCGTTGTTGTTGGCTTTGTTCGAGAAGATTCTTTCCGTTGGCGGGCAGCTGAGACATCAAAGTTGTTATGTCCGGCATACTTACTTGTTCTAGCCTTTCCTCCATTTCAATGTCGAATATAAATGTGTCTGGGTTTTCTCCACATTTTCTTAAACCTTCTTGCAGACGAATTATAAGATCGTTCTTTGTTCCAGCAGTAGGAAGACCTCGCTTGTTCAGCTCTGCCTTAAGTTCAACTAAATTAAAATAATTTAGAGTTTTACCCATTGTCTTTTCTTATTTTCACTTTCACAGTTACGTTAACTTTTTGTTATTATTGTCTGTTAAAGCACAATAAATTATCTAAACACAAATAATTAAGTTTTATCCCACTTCCGACACCAATGTAATATTTTCTCAGATTCGTAGATAAAACTTATTCACTTTATTTAAATTCTTCACTTATTTACTTCACAAAATAAAACACTTAACTTTTCTTACAACAAAACAACTTTTTGTTCACCAAACTGAAATTAGTTCACTAACTTGACTTTTATTAAAACCAACTTTACGCATTCACGATTAAAAATAAACTTTCAGACATGTGCTTTTATACTTTTCACAAGGTACCCGAAAAAGCTGGAAGGTTCTAGTATTTGCTACCAGAGCTTTCCATAGGGGAAATTTCCAATAAATTTTCCTTTCCAAAGCTTTCAATTTGACATTTAATATTGGAAGTTCGAAAGCTCACCAAAGCTCTCCGTAGGTTGGTTTGTGTCCCGCCTAATCCGAAATTCGGTGTTTTTTTATTCGAGACTGGTTATAGTTCATTCGAGAGTCCTTTAAGTACAAATGTGACAGTCGTTACAATATTGTCAAGCTCTAAACCAAGAAGAACAATAATGCAACTCCACATTTGGACTTTGTCTTTATACTCAACATAAATGAGTCGTATAAAGTTGGAAAGATTATAGCATATACTTCATTTATGTATATAACCGTTCAGCCTTAGGCCATAGTGTTTCATAGATATTTGGTAAAAACTCGTTTTAGAACAATAATGCAACTCCGCATTAGGAGCTGGTCTACCAAGTCAACAGTGATGTGTCGTACATCGTTGAAAAGGTTATTGCATGCACTTTTTTGTATTATGTAGCCATTATTTTGTAGACCATAGAGTTTGAGAAATATTTTTCATCAAAAAAAGGCAAATCGAAAAAAATGTAATTCTGCATTGAGCGCTGGTCCACCTGCTCTACACGAATGTGTTATACATCTATGAAAAGGTTATTATGATAACATCATTTTATTATATGACCGCCAAACTATCGACCATGAGACTTCAGAGTTATTCAGCTTGTAAACACCCAAAAGAACAATAACACAATTTAGCTAAGAAGCTCCCCATAATTCGGAGATAAATAAATACATAAATAATTAAAATATATGGCGTTTATTATTTAATAATCTATGAATATTAAAGGTATAGTTATAACTGTTGAAGGATCACCTAAGTGAAAACAAACTCATGCAAGGAATGAACTCTACCATTTCAACATAGTCACTAGCCATGAATGAAAAATTGCATTATTGTTCTTTTGGTTCTCACAATAACCTTTTCAACGATGTATAATACATTCGTGTCGAGCAGGTAGACCAGCGCCCAATGCAGAATTGCATTTTTTTTTCTATTTGCCTTTTTTTTTGATGCCAAATATCTCTTGAATCCTATGATCTACAATTTAATGGCTATATACTCGTAACAAAATGAAGTACATGCAATAACCTTTTCAACGAGGCACCACACATTACTGTTTATTTTGTAGACTAGCTGCTAATGCGGAATTGCATTATTGTTCTAAAATGTTTTTTGACAAATATCTCTCGAACCCTATGGTCTACTGTTTAATGGTTATTAAGTGCATTCTATAACCTTTCTAACGATATTCCATTCATTGCTGTCGAGTAGAAGGGCAGTGTCCAAATGCGGAGTTGCGTAATTATTGTTTTCGATGTTTCGAAGCCGAATATCTCGCAAACTCCACGGCTTAAAGCTTAACGAGAATATAATGAAATGATGTTCTCATAATACGCTTTCCAACGATGTATGACGCATTCGTGTTGAGAAATGGACCAGCTCCCATACATTTTTGCTCATTCTCCTTTAACAATCGTAACTGTTTTCTTTTGTGGTAAAATATTTATAATTACTTGTTAAATATCCATAATTGACATTTGCTTGTACAATTATCAAGTCTCTATTGGTCTCTTTTTCAATACTTGTAGTTTCGTGGTACAGGCCCCTGAACCTCCTTTTTTAATGGAATAAGAAAAGTTTAATGATGTGTTTTACCTTAACTTTGATTAACAAATAGATAGAAAGTCACAGGTCATTTATCTCATTCAGGCAAACTTCGTTACTCCGCTAAGGGTGGCCTTATTTCAGGTTGTGGCCTTTTACATTTTATCATCTAACGAACAACTATAGCCTATTTGCAACATTACTCAAAAAAAATTTATTTTGAACTAAGTATAACATTGTTATTATGACGTTGTATGCTTTCTTTTTGTTTCATCATACATCGATGTCTCTTTTCAATATCAAAAAACAAAATCATTATTTGGTACACTACAGTCGTTTTTCCATATATTTTTCACAAAAACGAAATATATTTTTCATGAAACGCATATGTCTCGAATCAAGAAATATTGAGCCGCGTAAAGTAAGCATGACAACTTTTGAAAAATTATTTTTGAAAACGCCATTAATTGCCGTATTATGGTTTGCCCTCAAAGGGCCATAACGCTAATTTTAAGCATGAATTTATAATTTTTGGTCAAAAATTATTTTTGAAAACGCCATTAATTGCCGATTAATCGCCATAAGCATACCGTGAAACTGAAAAAATTGCCACAGTTTGCAAACAAAGGGCAATAACGTAAATTTTAGGCGTAATTTTAGAATGACAACTATGTATTCATTTTCGATCAGCATCGATTAGCATATTTTATCCAATTCTAAGCACATTTTATTAAAATATTTTGATCCATGTGCGAGAGTTTTCACTCTGTGAAAGCATAGGATTGCAGTGTCCGAACAATCTCCATAAAACAACTGTTTAGGTGAGGATTATTTATTCAAGTGCTCTCGACTTATCGTGATTAGATCTCGCAACAAACTGCCTTTATATTACATTATACAAGTAATACATCATTGTGACTTATATAAACAATATACATACACTAGTATACTTTTACGTAATGCAATTGTTGTGTATATTACAGCACATTCCCCTTCTTAAGTTTTTAATTTAATAGGTAATTAGATTATATTCTGAAAAATTTGTGAATATAAATCAAGAAACAAATCAAAATTAATATAGACATTACAAATTTCATATTTTACCTAATTTGTATTGAAAGTATGTAAGTAAAATACAAATAAATTCAATTTTAATCCAATATAGCGTATGCCCACTATTCTGCTTCTCTTACTACTCACCCACTTTTGGTTTCATACGTTGTTTTCGGAGTCTTCAACTGGTAGCTCAGTTCTTCGGACATTTGTATATTATTTTCAGGATCAGCAGTTGAAATCACTTGCTTTTCTTCTAACGGGTGATCTTTTAAGAGGTTTAGAACTTAAAAAAAAAAAAAACACAAAAAATTCGAAAAAATGAATGAAATATTTATTTGAATCGATAGTTTGAACCTTGCAATTTAATGTTTAAAGATAATTTCATGCAAATGTTGACCGCGGCTGCGTCTCAGGTAGCCCATCCGCTGAGTCCAATTTTGGCATACTCTTTCACACATATCGGCCGGTATCTCACGAATGAATGCATGGATGTTGGCTTCCAGTGCGTCAATCGAAGCGGGCTTGTCCCTATAGACATTAGCTTTGACATACCCCCACAAAAAATAATCTAATGGTGTCAAATCGCACGATCTAGGCGGCCAATTGACCGGCCCGAAACGTGAAATTAACTGTTCACCAAACTCGCCTCGCAATTGCGCCATTGTTTCGCGTGCTGTGTGGCATGTGGCACCGTCTTGTTGAAACCACATATCATGCAAGTCAAGAACTTCCATTTCGGGCAAAAAAAAGTTTGTTATCATCGCTCGGTAGCGTTCACCATTGACAGTAACGCTGCGATTCGCATCATCTTTGAAGAAATATGGCCCAATAATGCCGCCGGCCCATAAACCGCACCAAACAGTGGCTTTTTCGGGATGCATTGGTAGCTGTTGCAATGCTTCTGGCTGATATTCACTCCAAATGCGGCAATTATGCTTATTTACGTACCCATTCAACCAAAAATGAGCCTCATCGCAGAACACAATTTCCAACATTTTGAACATTTCGAACCGAGTACGAATTTTGATAGTAAAATTCAATAATTTGCAAGCGTTGTTCATTTGTAAGACGATTCATGGTTAAATTGCAAACCAAACTGAAGCTGTTTGACAGTAACACAAGGTACTTAACACACGTCAGCTGTCAAAACCAGTGTTGCCAAAACCAAACCAGCTAAAAAATCACCCTTTACATTTGGCGTCTGCGGGTCCTCTTGTGATAGAATCACTTCTTCTCTCGGTTTGTATGGTGGGGATTTGCAGTTCGATTTTGTCAAATGAAAAGAATTTCGACGAAGACCTCCAGTCTGTGTTTTCGCAGTGTTAGATCTTGGAAATGGCCCTTTTTGCACTACTGTTCCATACTGCTTCACATCTCGAACCCAAATTACATCGCCTGGTTTCCTAGTTGTTTAAAGCTTTCGGCTGAAGGTTGGATCTCGAAGTTAGAATAAACGTTTTTATGCCCCT
Organism: Dasysyrphus albostriatus; assembly: GCA_946251815.1. NCBI lineage: Eukaryota > Metazoa > Arthropoda > Insecta > Diptera > Syrphidae > Dasysyrphus > Dasysyrphus albostriatus. The sequence continues at coordinate 104,109,140 of OX276335.1, read as the reverse complement.
TCCCATTAACAATTCAGCGGGGCTGTGACCATTTGAAACCGGTGTAGCTCGATATTTCATCAGTGTCAAGTACGGATCGTGACTCTTTTTTACCTGTGATTTGATTATTTTTACCATTATGCTTCTATAAATCCTTTCCTTTGAGAAAACCGGGGACTTGAAGTGATATGGTTGAAGTTCCATCATTGAGAAAACATTTTAAAATCTGACGGGGCAAATTGAGGTCCGTTATCACTGCGAACCGTATCAGGTAATCCACTAATCTATACAACTTAAACCAATGTGCTAGGTGGCGTATGTGGAATTTTCTTCCAATAGTTTTTTTCAGATGCTGCAAGTGTTTTGTTATAATTATTATGAAAGGAAGTACAAATTTAAAAAAAAAAATTTCATTTATTTCTTTTTTTAAGTTTTTTTTTGTGAAAAAACATAATCTTTTGAAAAAAATCAATTTTGTTTCCATTTTACATATATAAAAAGCCGAACATCAACACTATATCGGTCCTTTTGTCGAATACATTTGTCTGATTTTAAGTCATCATACACTAGCCAATGTTGATTACGTAGAAAAATGGCTTTGTAATGTGCGTTGTCACCTGACGCATACGCTCCGTTGGTGTACTCAACTAACCCAGCCAGGCTGTAGGTTCTTAAGAAGCCATTAGCTAAGAGTTATTGTACCTACTAACAAAAGTTACTTCTAAAAGTCGTTTGTCCGCTGTCCCATACAAATTTCTTTGAAACATTTGCACTTTGTATGCTGTGCCCCGGGCAGCAGCTTCAGCAGGGACGCCAAATCCATGTCCCTTTAAAATAATTGAAAATGGCTGACACATTATTAAAACATATCAGATCAATACCACCTCGAAGTCAGCCGGCGCACTTTCGATTTTCGCGAAAAAAAAATCATAGGCGATGTATTCCTAATTGCACATTTCAAAAATCAAAAAAATTTTTATTACACACCTGTTTTTTTTTAAATATAAACAAATTGCACTTTGTATGGAAATTTCAAATGCTCATATCTTTGTAACCAAGTCGAATATCTAAATGCACAGGAGCTTAAATAATTGCTCATTTTGAAACTTAATTTGCACACCAAAAATTTTTTTTGTTACATGCTCCCCCACTTAATAAATCAATAATTAAAATTTCGTCTAAATTAATTGTTTAATAATCCAAGTAGATGTTTTATAAAAAACCAACCAACAGAATTTATAGTTATCAATAGCGCGATGGAAGAGTATCCGCCTGGCAGCCGATTGTCATGGGTTCAAGTCCTGTGTGGGCATAAACTTTTTTTTTTTTTTGCATCTGCTCATTGTTATGTTGCATTTTTCAATTAATAAGCAGATAAATGATCATTAATTACATTATAGACTAAAGCAAATGTGAAATTTGCTTTGTTGCACATATATGTACCTAACTCCTTTCAAGGGATAATACATACATAGTATGTAATATATGTGTTTGTAATAGGGAAATTAAATTAAATTTCGAAAAATTGTCCATTTATGAATTAAATATGCACCCAATGATAATTTGCATATTAAAATTTTAAATTTCCCTACCCCCCACTTTTTTGAACTAAATATTAAAATCATAAAAAAAACTACCAAAAAGACATTTTCGTGTCTGACTAAAATTGAAATATCTCGATGGAAAAAAATAATTTAGAAATTTTGGTAATTATTTTCAATTAACAACGTCAAAGTCGAATTTGCACACCAAAAGATTTTTTTTCCCCACCACCCCTTCTCCATAAAATTGATATTGAAAAACAATGAAAAAAATATACCCAAATGAAATATACATGTCTAACTAAAACTGTTATTACTCGTTGGAAAAAAATAATTTTGAGCTTTTAGTAATTATTTTCAATTAACAACGTCAAGGTCGAATTTGCACACCAAAAGATTTTTTTTCCCCACCACCCCTTCTCCATAAAATTGATATTGAAAAACAATGAAAAAAATATACCCAAATGAAATTTACATGTTTCACTAAAACTGTTATTACTCGTTGGAAAAAAATAACTGAGTTTTGAGTAACTATTTTCAATTAACAACGTCAAGGTCGAATTTGCACACCAAAAGTTTTATTTTTCCCACCCCCCCTTCTCCATAAAATTGATATTGAAAAACAGTGAAAAAATATACCCAAATGAAATTTACATGTCTCACTAAAACTGTTATTACTCGTTGGAAAAAAATAATTTTGAGTTTTTAGTAATTATTTTCAATTAACAACTTCAAAATCGAATTTGCACACCAAAAGTTTTATTTTTCCCACCCCCCCTTCTCCCTAAAATTGATATTGGAAAACATGAAAAAAATATAGTAGGGACGTTAGTGCACGATATGTGGGCATACCTTTCATTTTGACCTGACAATTTCAGACACGAAAATGTCTTTTTGGTAGTTTTTTTTATGATTTTAATATTTAGTTCAAAAAAGTGGGGGGTAGGGAAATTTAAAATTTTAAAAAAAGTTTATGCCCACACAGGACTTGAACCCATGACAATCGGCTGCCAGGCGGATACTCTTCCATCGCGCTATTGATAACTATAAATTCTGTTGGTTGGTTTTTTATAACGTCTACTTGGATTATTAAACAATTAATTTAGACGAAATTTTAATTATTGATTTATTAAGTGGGGGAGCATGTAACAAAAAAAATTTTTGGTGTGCAAATTAAGTTTCAAAATGAGCAATTATTTAAGCTCCTGTGCATTTAGATATTCGACTTGGTTACAAAGATAAGAGCATTTGAAATTTCCATACAAAGTGCAATTTGTTTATATTAAAAAAAAAAAAACAGGAGGTGTGCAATTAAAATTTTTTTGATTTTTGAAATGTGCAATTAGGAATACATCGCCTATGATTTTTTTTTCGCGAAAATCGAAAGTGCGCCGGCTGACTTCGAGGTGGTCAGATCAACAGACATTTTCAGTCAATTTTTAAAAGTTTTTTTCTACCATTTCACTATTTAATTTTACAATTTTATACAAAAAATCAAAGAAAAATTAATATTTATTTGCTTATTTACTGTGAAACATCTTTAATTTGAGTCTATTTTCGGTTCAAAATTCTTCAAACTGGTCTTCCACCCTTCTTCAAAAATCTGGGGAGATTGATGGAATTTAAGGATTGAAGGGTTGTCTGTATATCTAACCAGTATCTTAAAAGCTGAAGGGGCGATTGAATCAAGTTTCTGCGCCGGTTTGGAAAAATCTGACTGATATCAACGTATTATATATATACATATATATATATATAAATTAAAATTATTCTCTTTTACTTTATTAAAAAAATAATTTCTTTATTACTTAAAATTCTAAACACAATTTAACAATTAATAACTAGGTATGTACTTGGGGAGAGTACTCTGCTGCACTGGTGATGATGATGGACTGACTACCAAATGTCCATGCAGTTATATTTTTGGATGCAATGCCTGACGGCTTGGCTGTGGTGTTGATGACAATGCTGATCATCACTTTTGGGGTGTCTGCATAAATGAAGTGTTGCGTGGGTGTGGTGTTCTTGCTTCTTGGTGGCAATATGGTTACACCATAATACGCTGATTTAGCTTTTGGAGTGTCTTATTATTGTAATGAGTGGATATTGATTTCAAATTAATGCTGCGATGGGTGGAGATTGATTTCCTTGTCTTAACTCCCCTCTTAGTTCAAGTTTGAACGTCCTCGTTCAATTTCTTCTGCTATAGCGTGATTTATGCGTAAGCATGCCTGCTCCATCAAATCATCTTGCGATTCTTGGTTTTGGTTTGTCTTGTATGCTCTTTTTAATATTATTAGTGTGATAACAATTAAAAGTGCAAATATGGTTGTATATGTTGGATTATCATACACTTCTTGCTGTAGAAAATTTAAAAAGTTAATGTTTTGTATTTTTAAATCTTCGTTTAGTGATTCAATGTATTGTCCAATTTCATAGTTTGAACTTGAATAACCTTTTAGGAATTGTTTTATTTCGTATGATGGGTTCTTGTATATAACTTCATCAATACAAGTTTGGTTTTCAAAGGTAACTAAATTTGTTCCGTGATAAGTGATGTTATCAACAATGTGTTCTCCAGTAATTAATATGGATCCTTCCAGTATGACTTCTATCGGTGAATTGTGTTCTTTGATTTGGCTGCAAGTGGTTTTTCTGTTGTTTAATAGGTTTGATAGGCAGTTGGCGTTATGATCTAATTTACAGTAGTAGTTGTTTAACTCTATTTTACATTCTTTAATATTTGTATAGTTATTTTTGCAGAGGGCAATTTGATTTGGTATGATTATTTTTCCGTCAATATGACTTATTGCTCTAACTTCAAAAAGTTTACAGTTCAATGTTATAATAGGATATTTAATTAGAATTACAATGATATCCTGTTTTTGCATAATTTTAAATTTGGATACATCTAATAAATCTGAAATAGATAGTGATACATTTTCATGTTTGATTATATTTTTAATTTCTTTTAAACTTAGTATATTAGGATTTAAATTTCCAAGCTTAGATAGTGATATAGTGTTCACTAAGTTTTGTAATTCTAGGATTATAATTCTACATTGTTTGGTTACAATATCATCTATATGGTTTTTTGATATACTTTCCATTAATTTGAATAATTTTGAATTAATCATAAATTGTTTGTTGTTATTCTCGACTAAGTCGTTTATCTTATTTTCGATTATTATTTTATCTTTATGATCAGGAGATCCTGCTATATATTTCCAAATAGTACCGATTGTTTCGATAGCTCTTTTATTACGATTAGTTAAAGTTAATTGGTCTAATAGGGTTTCGATGATAGAAAAATCTATTTCGTGTTTTTCAGTGTATGGAGTACCAGGGTATTCCGTTTGATCGTGGTGCTTTATCAAAGCTTGTTTGGATTCGCGTATTATTTTTCTTATATTAGTTAGGTTTGTAACATGAAAAAGATTTGCATCATCTTCGTATATTAAAACATTGTTATTATTAATTAACAAATAGTCTTCTCTTGAATAATCGATTACTTGAGCTGCACAAGCTGTGATTGTTAACAGTAAGAGGAACATTTTCTGAAATTATTGAATTATTTTTAAATTATCTTTATGAATTTCTCTTCCATTTCTTAATTTAATAGTATGACCTAAATCTTCTTTTACAATAATTTTCTTGAATTTGGGTTTTATTTTTCCCCATCTTTCATTAGTTGTTTTTTCATATGCAATACGATTTTCTTCTAGTGGAATTTGTTTTCTTTTTTATTAAATGTTCTTAAAGTTTTTTCTTGTGCTGTTTTTAATTTATTGAAAGTGTCTGAATGGTCAGTTTCGTTAAATAATATATTCATAGGTTTTTCATTAATAACAGAATGTATAGTTTTATTATATTCTAAAGCTGATTTGATAAGTACTTCTTCTAAGTCTAATATTTTAAATTCTTCTCTAATGCATCTAGCTAACTCTTGGATTGTGCTGTGCACTCTTTCTACTTGTCCATTTGATAATGAATGTTTTGCTGGAACATAATACATGTCTATTTTTTGGCGTTCCATTAACGTTTTGAATGGTTGGCTTGTAAATGTCGGGTCATTGTCGCAAGTTATGTTAGTGCAATTAGGAAATGTTTGTAAAATTTCTAAAACTTTGATACCCATGTTAAGTTTGTTTTCTATGATTTTTATTACTAAAAATTTAGAGTATGCATCTATGCAAGTTATGACTTTCAATTTTTCGAATAACATTACATCTAAGTGTAAGTATTCCCCTTTGTTCTTGGGAATTGGTGCCTCACCAATTGGTTCAATATGGGGTTTCCTATTGTATTTATTCCTATTGCAAATTTCACATGATCTAACATATTCTTCTACCTCTTCTCTTATTGAGGGCCAGTAATACATTTCTTCTATTTGCTTTATATTTTCTTTTGAGCCTCTGTGTGCCCTTGTATGAGTTTGTTCTATAATTATTAGTTGGTCGTCTTTTTTTGTTATATCATTGACGAAATGTTTGCAACGAATGAATTTATTTGTGAATGTTTTAAAAACATCTTTTAGTTCATAAACTACCTCTGCATGAGTAAATAATGCTACTGTTCCTGGTTTAAGGAATTCTTTGAACAATTGTATTAATTGTGAAGAGTCTGAATATTCTATTAAGTGCCTTTTTTTGTTAGGAAATGGATTCAGTTGTTCATGGATGAATTCTGAAGATTTATTAACAATAATTTGTTGGTTAAATTGGTTTACAGGTTTGTTTAATATTTCAATTATATCATGCTCACTGCTTTCGGCTGAGTGTGTTGTAGCGTGGTTTGATGAGGAATCAGATATTTGATTAAGATTTTGTCTAGATAATGCATCTGCTACTATGTTTGTGGTTCCAGGCTTATAAATGAATTTTGGTGCATATTCCTCGATTATACTATGCCATCTTTTCATTTTCGAATTCGGGTTTCTTTTAGAAACAGCGTAAGTTAAGGGTTGGTGATCCGTGTGGATCTCGAGGTTTGTGATACCGTAAAGGTAATTTCTTAGATTCTTTAGTGCATAAACGATAGCGTAGAGCTCTTTCTCGTTTGTGGCATAACTTTGTTCTGTTTTGCTTAACGTTTTCGATATGAAGGTGATTGGTTTCCCGTCTTGGGATAAAACTGCACCAATTGCATCGTTAGAAGCATCGGTTGTTAAAGTAAATTTTTTTTCAAAATTTGGCTGTGTAAGCTCGACTTCGTGCATTAAATATTCTTTTAATGTATTAAATGCTTTGACCGCATTTTCATCTAATATTATTTCAGTTTTTTTTGCTACATGTGTAGAAATTTGTCCATTTTCACTTTTTAAATAATTTGTAAGGGGTTTTGCTATATCGGCAAAGTTTTTTATAAATTTTCTATAGTAACCTATCATTCCGAGGAAACTACGAAGTTGTCTTAGTGTATTTGGTTGTGGATACTCTTTAATAGTTCTAACTTTTTCTGGGTTGGTTCGTATTACGTTTTGTGCTACGATATAACCCAAAAACTCTACTTGATCTTTGTATAACTCTGATTTTTCTATCGAAATTTTCATATTTGCCTTTTTTAGTATATTAATTATTTCGTTTAAGTGTTTCGTGTGATTTTCTAGAGTATCTGAATATACAATGATATCATCAATGTATACATGGCAAATTTTACCAATGTATGGACGCAGTATGTCGTCCATTGCCCGTTGAAAAATAGAGGGGGCATTTTTTAAACCAAACGGTAGTCGTATGTATTCATACTTTCCGTTATTTATAGAAAAACTAGTTTTTTCTATGTCTTCTGGTTTCATCATTATCTAATGGAATCCAGATTCCAAATCCAAAGTTGAAAAATACTTTGCTTTCCCTAGGTTAGAGAGTATAACACTTGTATCGGGTATTGGATATTTATCCGATATAGTGTGTTCATTCAATTTTTTGAAGTCAATTACAAGGCGGTTTTTTGGTGTTCCGTCTTCATTTGTTCCTTTTTTAGGAACGACCCAAACGGGGCTGTTTTAAGGACTTTTGGAAGGCCTTATTATATTTTTATTTAATAAATCGTGAATCTCGTTATTCACAAATTTATTAGCGCTTAAGGGGTAAGGATATTGTTTCGTCCATATAGGCTTTTCTGTATCTGTACGGATTTCAGCGATAACATCGGTCCTAAATGGCAAAGTCATATCAATGCTTGAGTGGATATCCGTAATCCTTTTAGTCATTGATTCAACCAATCTTTCTATGTCAATATCTTTTATATTATTTACCTTATTACTTAATTCTTTTTCGGTAAAAAATATTTTTTCACATTTTTCATTATATTTAATAATTTTATTTTCTAAATCAATTTTTGCATTTACATCACTAAGTAGGTTGATGCCTATAAGCGCATCGAATTCTAAATTGTTTATCACGTAAAATCTCGTGATTGTATTAAATATTAATACTTCGTGATATTTTTTATTATTATTTCTCCATTTGGAGTGAGGGCTCGTTTAAATATAGGGAGGTTAATTTCTTCTTGAAAAATGTTTGGTTTACAATAGTTACTATTGGCTCCGGTATCTAACAGAATACGCAATCCCGTCTCATGTCTAAAAAATGATCCGAATCTTCGTTTAAATTGTTGATTCTTTCAGTTTTGTTTGGTGGTGGCCTATTCGAATGTCCACTATAGTTATCTTTTTCTCTCTTGAATAGAGGTCTTTGGGGATTATTGTACAAGTTTTGATCAGGTTTTTTCCATTGCCAGTTTGGATTTTTATTGTACTGTTCAGGATTGTTTCTATAGTTACTTGGACCTGGTTGCACATTGTATGTATTATGTGCTGTATTAGCGTGTATTTGTTTATAGTGGTTTACGTCACTTTTATTTATAGGTCGATTAACTGAAGACCCAAGAACCATTGGTTCAAATCGTTGGGACAACTGTCTATAATCGTTATTTGGATATCGAGGGAAATCATTGTGTGTTGTATGTATATTCCGTGGAGGAAATCTTAAAATGTTGTTAGGTAGTTTCTTAATATCATTTGGTGAACTATACCTTTGTGCAAAGTTAGCACGTGATTTATTTGATTCCAGCTCTTGAGCTTTTGCTAGAGCACTCGGTAAATCTGGGGGGCAAATTGAGAACAAAATATCTGAGAGATTTCCAGACAAGCCGGATATGAATGTTCTCAACGCGTTTTGCCTATGAATCCTACATAGTTCATGTGAAATGGCTGACTCATTTCCATGGGTCATCATGGTCTTATTAATGATTAACGTAAGTTTTTCATTTACTTTATTATAGTAGTCTAATATCTCCATAGACCCTTGTCTTAACACACTTAGCTCCTGCTCTAACATATGAAGCGGCCTTTTATCGGCGTAAGCAAAATCTAATCTTGCCATAATTGCTTCGAAGTTTAGTGTTGTACCATGATTGGTCAAAATATCATTTGCACTATTCAGAATCTTATTTCTGAAAATGGTAAGTGCTGCGAAAAATCTCCTACTGCCTTTCGTATATAGGCTAATTGAGTTGTAAGCGGCTTCTCTCCAACTTACATAGGAACTTGCGTTACCAGAAAATTCAGGTAACGACTTTATAACATCTAACCCTTCGTTATCTTGTATTGTTACATCTATAGTTTGCTTTTCAAAATTCTTAACTTCATTAGATGCTCCTAAATCTTCTGATTTTGTATTTAAGTCCCTAATTTCCTTAGAAAATTGTGCTTCTAGCAAGCTTGTGTTATTAAATAATGCTTTCGCGATTAAAGCTTCTACTTCCTGTACGTTTGACATTCTGTTATTAATAATTTCTTCACTTTTGCTTGAATCTAAATTTTTGTTTGCACTTTGTATTTTCACTTTTTTTTGTTTCTTATAATCACTCATAAATTTTTTAAATATATCGGACATTAATTCATCTTAAAATATAGGTTCTTACTTATAATATGTTTTCTTGCTCTTTCTCCAATCTTTGTTGAATATTTGGCTGTTTGTTTTGGCGAAGACACTGATTTTAAGATTTTACTTTGTTTTTTCAAATTCTATTTAAAATTGGCCTATCTCGCCGGGGCCTCCAATTAAAATTATTCTCTTTTACTTTATTAAAAAAATAATTTCTTTATTACTTAAAATACTAAACACAATTTAACAATTAATAACTAGGTATGTACTTGGGGAGAGTACTCTGCTGCATGGTGATGATGATGGACTGACTACCAAATGTCCATGCAGTTATATTTTTGGATGCAATGCCTGACGGCTTGGCTGTGGTGTTGATGACAATGCTGATCATCACTTTTGGGGTGTCTGCATAAATGAAGTGTTGCGTGGGTGTGGTGTTCTTGCTTCTTGGTGGCAATATGGTTACACCATAATACGCTGATTTAGCTTTTGGAGTGTCTTATTATTGTAATGAGTGGATATTGATTTCAAATTAATGCTGCGATGGGTGGAGATTGATTTCCTTGTCTTAACTTATATATATTTAATGTATAGTTAACTACACCTAAAATATTGCCCTTTGTTTGCAAACTGTGGCAATTTTTTCAGTTTTACGGTATGTTTATGGCAATTAATCGGCAATTAGTGGCGTTTTCAAAAATAATTTTTGACCAAAAATTATAAATTCATGCTAACACATAGAATTAGTGTAATGCCCTTTTTGGGCAAACAATAAGAGTGGCATTTTTTTGTTGTTTACAGCAATAAATTGGCAATTAATAGTGCTTTTAAAAATATTATTATCAAAAGTTGTCATAATCGCGATCGCGGCCTGCGGTTTCGTGATAAAAATAGAATTTTTTTTTCCTTTTCTTATTTTTTTTTTTTATTTATTTGTTTCTTATTTTATTAACGTTTATTATTGTATATTATAATGGAGTCTTAAAGGAGGCCGCTGTCTTCAGCTAGGCTGCACCTCACGATTAGATGATTGGAATTAGACTGCCAAAAGATTCTTACTTAATTTTGAATTATGATTCAGGTAAATAATTGTAATGTGCATTCGTTTGCACAATTAATATTGTTGCTGAAATATTCATATTTCGTCTGGGCTTAACGAAATATGATGAAGCTTCTGTAGGTGAATGGGAAAAGGGGTGTTTCCGTTTGTGATTGGAATTTGGATAGGTAAGCGAAAATGGCATGGGAAACAGTTACGTTTTATGTGAGTGCCGTTAGGCGAAGGGGCGTGTGGGGAATAACGGGTTTGTGGTTTTGTAACTCCTCCCCCCTTAAGATTCTGCTCCGGAGAATCATTACTCTTTATATTTAATTGAATGCTTGTTTTATTTTTAAAAATGAAGATAAAAATGATTGAAATGATAGTAAATGTTATGAGGAATGTTCCAATATTCATAGAAAAGTGGGTAATATTTTTACTTTTTATTTCTTCTATAGCCTTACGGTTTTCTAATTGCTTGAAGTGAAGGTCCTCTGAAGTATAATTCATTACAATTTTTTTAATTGTTTCATTTTTATAATTTGGTATGATAAAATTATCATAATAAATAAAATTTGCATAATTAATATTATATATTTTAAATTTACAATTTTCAAATCTTATAATATTTTTTCCGACTATATTTACGTTATAATTATGACAATTATGTAATATTTCTGTTTGCGCTATATTTTTTGTTATAACAATATTATTTGCCATTTGCTTAATTTCTATATTTTTATTTTCTTTAATTTCACATTCAGCATTTTCTTTTAACAGATTTGATAAGCAAGTATCGTTAACAATTTTTAAGTCTTTTAACTTTAATCCATTCTCCGTATTATGAAACATTAAATTTCCGTTTGTAACAAAGTGATTACTTGATATCAAAATTTCTAAATTATTTTAGTTGGAATGGGTTCAACTATTATTTTGTAAAAAATTTCTTCGGAATAATTTGGTACAAGTAAGATAAATATTATTTGGTCCTCATGAATTATAGCAGAACTTTTTATGTTTGGTATTTTATTGAGTAAAATGTTAAACTTTTGAATTTCTTTTGGAGTTAATAGATCTGTGCTTAGAATTCCTAGCTGGCTTAGCATTAAATTTTCTTTAACTTTCTTTGCTTGATCCCTTAGTAGATCTATGTCATAGTTTAGTTTATTTAGTTTAGATATTTATTTATTAATGAGTTGCTTACATTGTAAGATATAATATCTTATTTTTAGTGAAGCATTATAAATCATACCAAAGCTACGTAAATGTTTACAAAATGGCAAGTTTACAAATTATTTTGAAAGATACAAAATATTTAATATTAACTATTTTCTATATATTCTTTAAATGAAGTTTAAGTTTTTGTTTAAATAGTACTGTGCTATCTATACTTCTAATTTCTCGTGGTAGTGTATTCCAAAGACGTGTTGCGTTGACAAAAAACTGGCGTTCAGAGGTAAGACAACTAAAACGAGGGTTCACTAAGAGGCTTGATCTATTTGAATTGAAAAAAGTTATTTCTCTGAAGAAATCGGCAAGTTGGTGTGTTAGAAGAATATCCGAGAACAAAATTAAGGTCCAAAAATAGAGCAGATTTTCAAATGACATCCCAAGAAAGTTGTATGCGTGTTGTGAAATTCTGTCAAATCGTCGTAGTCCATGAACATATCGTATTGCACTATTGAAAGCAACAGTGAGCTTTCGTTTACTTTCATAGTCAAGTTTGCATAATATTTCACAACCGTAAGTGACCAAGGGTATTATAAGTGTTTTTACAAGTAATGCACGGATTTTTAAAGGGGTGTAATACTGTGTAGACCAAAGGGTGTGGAGGACACCGTATGTTTTACCAAGAATATATGAAATATGAATACAACTCTTAAATTTTTCGCTGAATCCACATATTTGATAGGGGAGCCATATAACAAAATTAATGGGAAGTAAGATACGTCTTTATTATTCTTTGACAACACTAAGCATTTAGATTTTTTAAAGCTATTTTGGTGTGACCAACGTTGAATCTCTAACAAATCTTCATTTATACAGGTAGCAAAGTGTTCAATTAATCCCAACAGACAACTAAGATATAACTGAGCATCATCAGCGTATAGCCGAATTGAGCAATGCTTAATAGTTAATGGAAGCTCATTAACGTAGAGGGAGAACAACAAAGGTCCAAGTATGGACCCTTGGAGGACACCGCTTTTGTTTAATAAAAAATTGGAAAGGACTTTTTTAAGTTCAACAGCTTGTGTCCTTCCAGTTAAATAAGAAAAAATCAATTTGATTGCATCAGAAGAGAAGTTATAAAATAGGGAGAGCTTTTGGCAAAGTGTGGAATGATTCACCATGTCGAATGCCTTCGAAAAGTCTAGAAGTATCAAAAAAGTTACATAATCCTTATCGATAGATTTTCTTATGTCCTCTGAAACACTTTTTAAGGCAGTAATGCAGCTATTTTTCTTATGGAATCCGGATTGTTTTGATGTTAATATATTTTCGTGATCAAGAAACGTACTAATTTGCTTTTGAATAATTTTTTCAAACACCTTCGAGAGAAAAGGTAGTATTGAGATTGGTCTAAACTCGTCTCCTCTTGAGGTTTTTGGAACAGGTATTATTTTCGCCTTTTTCCATTGCGTAGGAAATTCATTTGTTGATATGATCGAATTGAATAAGTGGGTAATATACGGCAAAAGAACTGGCAAAAGAAGTTTCAAGAACGATGGATGCATTTCATCCAACCCAATAGCGTTTGATTTAATAGACAGGACACCTTCAACCACATCCTCAGGAGATATAATAGAAAAGGAAAATGAATTATAAGTTGGGGAAAGACTATTGAAAACATTGGATATAACGGGACCTGGAGGTATATTAGTGGTAACAAAATTACTCGAAGATACGAAACTTTGATTCAGATCATTGACGTTAATATCTACAGTAGAGCAACTGCGAGATTTGGTAACACCTATCCTCTTAAGATTTTGCCATGTTTGTTTACAACTTAGTGTATCATTAAAACGTCTGGAATATAAGGCAACCTTTGCATTGCGAATAGCTAATACAGTTCTATTTCGAAGAGCACAAAAATGTTGATGAAAACTGTCAAGGCGAAAAGTTTTCCAGCGTTGATAGGCGATATCGCGTTGTCGCATCAATGATAGAATCTCATTGGTGAACCAGGGTTTGTTTTTTGGAATACAACGTTTAGTTTTTAATGGCACCTGTATTTCAAAGAGCCTAGATACATTAGAGTTAAGAAATTCTACTTTATCGCTAGGTGAGGACTTTGAAAAAACTAAATCCCAGTAAATATAGTGCACATCTGAGTGAAGCGAGGTATAGTCAATATTTGTGAAGTCTCTGTATTCGAATACATCTGTTTAAATCTCTATTTGAAAGTCGAAGGTCAAGTAGAATAAGGTATGCCTCGAAAAAGCTGGCGCCGATAGCTGATCATAAAGAATGACCTTAGTTCTGTCGGTGACGAAAAAAATATCCAATAACGAGGGATCAGAATTGGAAAAGTGGGTAGGGGTGGTAGTGTTAACGGAGTGGAGATTAAAAGAGAGAAATTCATACAAAAAGTTATTTTCCTGCAAGAGGTTAAGTTGAAATCCCCACATAATAACGGGTGATTTTTTAAGAGGTTTAGAACTTTAAAAAAAAAAAACACAAAAAATTCGAAAAAATGAATGAAATATTTATTTGAATCGATAGTTTGAACCTTGCAATTTAATGTTTAAAGATAATTTCATGCAAATGTTGACCGCGGCTGCGTCTCAGGTAGCCCATCCGCTGAGTCCAATTTTGGCATACTCTTTCACACATATCGGCCGGTATCTCACGAATGAATGCATGGATGTTGGCTTCCAGTGCGTCAATCGAAGCGGGCTTGTCCCTATAGACATTAGCTTTGACATACCCCCACAAAAAATAATCTAATGGTGTCAAATCGCACAATCTAGGTGGCCAATTGACCGGCCCGAAACGTGAAATTAACTGTTCACCAAACTCGCCTCGCAATTGCGCCATTGTTTCGCGTGCTGTGTGGCATGTGGCATTCACCGTCTTGTTGAAACCACATATCATGCAAGTCAAGAACTTCCATTTCGGGCAAAAAAAAGTTTGTTATCATCGCTCGGTAGCGTTCACCATTGACAGTAACGCTGCGATTCGCATCATCTTTGAAGAAATATGGCCCAATAATGCCGCCGGCCCATAAACCGCACCAAACAGTGGCTTTTTCGGGATGCATTGGTAGCAGTTGCAATGCTTCTGGCTGATCTTCACTCCAAATGCGGCAATTATGCTTATTTACGTACCCATTCAACCAAAAATGAGCCTCATCGCTGAACACAATTTTTCGATAAAAAAGCGGATCCTCGGCCAGCTTTCCAAGAGCCCATTCACCAAAAATTCGGCGTTGTGGTAGGTCGGCTGGCTTTAGTTCTTGCACCAGCTGTATCTTAAAAGGCTTTACGCCCAAATCCTTCCGCAAAATTTTCCACGTAGTGCTGTAACAAAGGCCTAACTGCTGGGAACGGCGCCGAATCGACATTTCGCGGTCTTCTGTCACACTAGCTGATACGGCCGCAATATTTTCTTCACTACGCACAGTATGTAAACGTGTTGGTGGTTTAATGTCCAATAAAGTAAATTTGGTGCGAAATTTGGTCACAATCTTCCGAATAGACTGCTCAGAAGGTCGAGAATGCCGACCATAAAATGGAAGCAGCTCGCGATGAACATTTCGAACCGAGCACGAATTTTGATAGTAAAATTCAATAATTTGCAAGCGTTGTTCATTTGTAAGACGATCCATGGTTAAATTGCAAACCAAACTGAAGCTGTTTGACAGTGACACAAGGTACTAAACACACGTCAGCTGTCAAAACCAGTGTTGCCAAAACCAAACCAGCTAAAAAATCACCCGTTATTTGGATAAGAAGCTGAAATTTGTTCAATGATAGAAATAAGTGGAGAAATACAAATGTTTCTGTTTGGTCTATACACAGCACCAATCAAAAGCTTCTCATTTAAATTTGACAACTCAACAAAAATGAATTCCACTTGGCTATCGTTGGCGGAAGAGTTCTTAAGTCTGCATTTTAATCCTTCTTTTACATAAATAGCGACACCCCCACCTCTGCAGCGCACCCTATTCAAACGAAAAAATCTTATAACCCCCAAGCGAACACAGCTGATAATTTTTCTCATCGGTAAGCCAGGTCTCAGATACGCAAATAACATCAACCTTAGATTCCTCAAATACATAACGAAATTCATCCATCTTAGCCAGCAAACTCTGTGCGCTTATGTGACACACCCGTAGGCCAGCTTCTTGACCACCCAACACGTTAACCATGGTGCGTAAGCTAAAATCACCCATTGTACGAATTGAGAAAGAAAGAAAAAAAAAAGAAAATTTAAAGAAGAATAGTGAGCACAGACTGGAAATATGAAAGAAAAATAAAGAATGAAAAAATAAAAAATAAAAACAATAATAATTTAAATTGAATTTGATTCTAAAAATGAAGTTTAATAAAAGAAGAATGAGATTAAAAAAAAAAGGAACTATTATTTCTAGTATAATTTATAAAGAAAAAGAAAAGAAAATGAAATTAATAATTGGTATATAAGGTTTAAATAGAAGACGAAAGTAGTTATTTGAAAAATGTATAAAAAATAAAAATAATTATTTATGTAGGCAAGCTAGAGTTGGCATCCCTATCCAAGTTCTCGATGCAGTCGATGGGTTCAGCTGTTTCATTCAAGTGAAGTTTTACATACACTATTCCACGAGATGTGTAAACAGATGATAACCGTTTTTGTTTTTTTTAAAGCCAAGGCATGTTGAAGGATGGTATAGTTGTTCTTAGTTAATGGATCGCGCATGTGAAAAGAGTTTGAAGAATTTAAATCAACATCTAGTAGGCTCAGTTTCCTTTGTTTTTGTTTACGAAAATCCGCAATTGACCTCAAAACGAAATTACGATCATACGGTGTGTGAAATTTGACGAGGATCGGTTTGTCTCTGTGCGGGCGCGCTTTCGATAGATTTTTTTTATTGTTGGTGGTTTGATTTGTAGTGCATTACACAGAAGATTAAAAGTGGTCTTAGGATTTTCGTCGGGTAAAAATGGTAAGCCGAATATAAATGAGTCGCATGCCACAGTACGATTCTCTTGTGCATTTTGAAGTGTTTTTACTGCATTTAATTCGACTTGCGCGACGGTGGATTGTTTGTTTACATCCGCGAGAGTGTTTTTAAGTTGCGATATCTCTGATTCAAGAGTTGTGATATTGGATTTAGCGTTGAAAAGGAGTGATTCAAGTTCATTTACTTTAACTATAGTGTTATCAATAGAATTTTGCAATTCTTTAATTTGATTACTCATTTGATCAGAAATTCTTTTTTCGCAGTCGGTATTTTTTTTTGAAAGCAGGTCAATAATGTAGTCGGACTGTTCTTTAAACCGTTGGTCCGTTATTTTGCACTCTTCACTAAGTTTTGTGTCGATTTGCTTAGGAGGGGTCGGAACGGATCTAGCGGGAGAGTCTGTTGTTTTAGTGTTGGTGTTTTTGTATTTACTCCCGAGACGTGTCGCCGACTGAGACATTATTATTTAAGAGTAGGTGGAATCGGAACACTAAATTTAATTTTTTGATTTGATTTTGTGATTAAATTAATAACACTTCTCAATGCAAAAATATTCAAGACGTTCAAGGAGTATGTAAACAACTTTTAGGTAAGTCTTTTTTAATTCTTGATCTATAAATACACTCGAGAATTTAAACAAGATTGCCGGACTCAAATGTGCGTCTACTCTGTAGCTGTCATTCGAAACGAAAATGATAACCTGGAATAATAATAAATAATTAACCTGGAATGCATGTTGCATCATTTTTATTCTAATATGTTCTTCATGTAAGCATTGGCTAAATTCTCAAATTGTTTCTTAATGTCATGTTGTTGCTTATTAATATGTTTAGTAATGTTGTTTGTTATTACGTTAAAGTTATTACTTATCTTTATTTGGTCATTTAGTCCGTCTATTAGGTTTTTGTTGTTCCTTTCGTTGATTTCTAAACTCTGTTTTATTTCCTGCTCATCTTCATGGTCCACAGTACCAGTTAAGTATTTAAATCCCTTTCCTAATATGTCAAATAATCCTCTTTTAAATTTATGATGGTGACGTTCTAATGTATGTAGGTGGCGCACGAATCGTGCTATAAAAATAAAACGTAATAACTTTTTTTCGGTGCGAGTAATCGGCTTATTTTTTTTTATTTTGTAGGTTACTATTTAGATTTATAAAAATGGATGCTTGCGATACGGAGAAAAGAATTTGGATAGTCCAACGGTAGCATGCTTTGCAGTCCGTCATTTCCGTCCAAAGGGAATTTAGGTGGGAGTTTGGCGGTAATCCCCCGAGTAGATGGACCATTATGAGGTTTGTAAACATGTTTGCCGAATCTGGAAGTATCGCACGAAGGCCGTACCATCGAGATGCCAATGTTCGGGTTCAGGATACTGCAATACAGGCCAATCTGAGCGTTTCGACCCGAAACTTATCGGGGCAAATTGGAGTTAGTAGACGGTCATTACAACGGATACTTCATGACCATTTAAACTTGTTTCCGTACAAAGTCCAAATTACTAGCAAGTTAAACCCTCAGGATTTGCCTGTTCGCCTGGAATTTTGCCAAAAAATGATATCAATGGCCGAAGAAGACAACACATTGATCAATTGTTTGTTCATGTTTGATGAGGCCCATTTTGATCTTAACGGCAATGTAAACAAGCAAAATTGCCGTATATGGAATGAGTCTAATCCAGAAATGCTCCATGAGACGGAACTGCACCCAGAACGAGTCACTGTGTGGTGCGTAGTTTCATCAAGGTGTATTGTCGGGCCGTACTTCTTTGAAGAAAACGGTGTAACCGTTACTGTCAATGGGGACCGTTATTTAAAGATGTTGAAGGAGTTTTTTTACCCAGAACTGCATCGAAGACGTATACCATTCAACAGCGTTTGGTTTCAGCAAGATGGAGCAACTGCACATATAGCCAGACCACTTATGGCGGAGCTAAACAAAAAATTCGCAAACAAATTAATTTCTAGGAACTCCACTCTTCGCTGGCCCCCAAGGTCACCTGACCTGACTGCACCAGACTTCTTTTTATGGGGTTATGTCAAGCAAGAGGTGTATAAAACGAAGCTCAGGAATTTAACTGAATTAAAGCAGTCCATAACGACAATAATTGAGGCGATCCCAACTTCAACTCTTCAGGCCGCAATGAATAATTTTTTGATCAGGTGCCGCATATGCGTGGGAGAGCGTGGAAGTCATTTGCGGTCTATTATCTTTAAAAACACCTAACTATTTAAAATAAAATTTAATATTCTAACCAATACAAAAAAAATAAATGAAATACATCGATTAAAAAAAAAATTATTTGAATTTCTTATTGTAGCAGAATTGGTGCGCCACCCTGTATTTTCTGTTTCTGAAACTAAACTATTAAAATTGTGTTTTACAGTTGGGAATTCATTATTCTCATTCAATTACAAGGTGTCCGCTGTGTTCTAAAATGTTAAGGTTTTCTGTCTATGTGGTTAAGTTAATATTGTGTAATATTTTTGCATAATTTTCAATAATATTTAAATTTTGCTCTCTGATTGTTCAAAATCCGTTTCCTGTGTTTAAGTTTCGTACGTAAAGTCTTTGTCCTGTTATTACTGTCAGTGGAATTACCAGAAAAATAATAAGTGTTGCCTGAAAAACATAAATTAGGAAGGTTGTTCAAATTTATAATTTCGCTTTAGTTGAGTTTTATAATATTTTTGTCCTCTTTCGTTTATAACATGGTCTTGGTCTAAATTGTAACGGCTTTAAGGACTTTATCGCGTAAAGTATCGTTATTTTCTTTATCAGCCTTAAATGTTCGTATGTGCTCGTTCAGAGTCGAATGGAATCTTTCGATATCCGAATTTCCACTTTTATGATAAGGTGTTGTTATATGTAAGTCGACATTATTTATTTTGAGGTACTCTTCAATAACTATTGATGAAATTCCTGTTTCACCATCGGTTATTATTCTTTCCGGGACACCATTTTTTACAAATCTATATTTCAAAGTGTTTAGTAATTTTGGCCAAGTTCTATGTTTTATTTCGTGAACTGTTACAAATTTTGAAAACTTATCTATCATTGTAACATACATCAAATTGATGTTGGCATATCAAATATCAATATGTATAACCTGGCTTGGTTTAGTAGGTGTTTCGGTTAATTTTAAGGGGATTTTGTAAGGGTTTCGTTCGTTCTTTGCTTCATTACAAACTTGGCAATTGTTTATAAATTTCTGATTTTTTTCTTTTAGATTGGGACAGTAGTAGACATCTTTGATTTCTGCATACGTTTCATTAATGCCTCTGTGGTTTAATGAATTATGCGACTTGGATATCACTAATAATTCTTTCTCTGTATCTTCGAGATTTCCTAGGAATTTAGTGCATTTGATAAATTTTTACAATTTGTTATTTATTTATTTATTTATATTTGTTATTACTGAAATATTTTAAGTATAATTCTTGGAATTGTGCAAATAGGTGGTCATCTCTTGAAAAGATACCAACAATTCCCTTAGGAGAAATAAACTTCTTCATTAAGTCTAAGATCAGTTTTTCATTGAAGTTTTTTATTTCAATAACGATTCTATTCTTTTTAAAAGATTTATATATCCTGTGATTACTTGCATTTTCTGTATTGTTTGGAATAATTTGGGTTTTATAAATATTAATGGGTGTTTCTACAATCGGAATATGACTACTGCTATCCTCATTTGTACTGTGGATAGTAGCAATCATAGATTGTTCGTCTAAATTTTCTGCTGGAGTGTCATCGGAAGTATGAATCGAATTTGCAATAATTTCGTCATGATAGACTTCTACTCTTGAGAGTCCGTCAGCGACTTGATTATCCTTTCCATTGACATACTCGATGTCGAAATTAATTCCTCCAGTTTGATCTTTCATCTTTGTAATTTGGCATTTGGTTCTTTTAACGAACGATGGTCAGTTCTAACTGTAAATTTTCGTCCGTAGAGGTACGGTCTAAAATATTGTGTTGTCCACACTATGGCCAACAGCTCTTTCTCGATAGTCGAATAACCAATTTTGTGTTCGTTAAATGTACGGCTAGCGAAACACACTGGGTGGTTATCCTGTGAGAGAACGGCGTCAATCGCAAAATTAGATGCGTCCGTAGTAAGAATACTTTTTTTTTTTAAATCGGGATATTTTAGGATTGGATCGGATACAAGAAGAGTTTTCAAATTTTTAAAGCTTTCTATGTATACGGAGTTATTTATATTTATTTTGGCCCCTTTGTTGGGTACGCCTGGCTATAAATTTCAAATGCTGGATTCTCATCAGAATATCTGAAAAGAAGGGAAATAAGACTCAATAATTAAATGGAAGATTGTTAAAATTATACTTACAAGAAAACGGCAGCCATCTTCATCCGACATTAGGTACAGGCAGTTGAGAAATGACAAATAAAAATAATGAATGAGTGAGCTCGTTCAATGCATAAAGCATAAATATAGATTTGGAATACTGGAAGAATGTATACAAGAGACAATAGTGCTTCCAATATATTTCGTAGAAGTAATCTCCTGAACGTATTAACGTTTTCGTCATTTGACATAACTTCTTTTATGTTCCTTCAATCGCACTCCGTTTTGGATCCGCAATCTTAGGGAACAACGTCTACGTTTTCGAATCCAAAGGTGGACCTCCCAACCACTGATCTCTATAATACGCTGGATGGTGTATTCCTTATAATGTATAACAGTTATTTTGCTTCCATTTGAAGATGACAATTAGGTGGTCGGCTTCATAATTTGACGTCTTAATAGGGGATTATTTTGGATAAATTGTTATACAGTCATATTGTTATACAAAAAAGTGGTCAGCTTCATAATATAACAATTCTTCAAATGGAAGCAACTTTCTTATGTCGATACGCTATCCGGTGTATTATAGAGATCAGTGCTCCCAACTGCGTTGTACGCCTCAGGCTAGTAAGGAAATTAGAATCGCCGCTGACCCACTGGCAAGTACCGAAACCAAAATGAGACTTTAGAATAAAACTAACTTATTTACATTTTGATGTTAAAGTCCATAAGTCAGCGCTTGCACTTTTCCCAATATTGTAAAATGTTGTTGAAAAATTTGATTTCTTTTAATTGATGGGAAAAGAAAAATGAGAATTCATGGTAGTGAAAACAGAGTTTTAAAATTAACTATAATTGCTTAGCGCCATCTCGTAGTCGTAAAGCGTTCTAAAAAGATAAAAGAGGTATTTCGAAATGTCTATTATGCCGGATTTACACGAGTGATAAATTGATTGATTGCCATAGTAAGAAAAATAAAATGACCCACCATTACATTGACATTTCGAGATGAAAATATGTATGAGTATAATATGATTAGTATCGGATGACCCAAATAAGGTAGGAGGAGGAATAGCCGAAATAAAGTGGGATGATTCTCGTACCGCAAAGGAACCTGTTGACTTACGGTCATACTGACAATTTCCTCCGACGATCCAAGAAGAGCGATACGTCTTTTAGCTTTACTGACATAGTCAGTTATCGAAGTATAAAAACAAAAAAACAAAATTAAATAAAGTTTCAATTAATTATACTGTGCGTGGTGATATTTCTTATTGAATTAATTAATTTATATCTGAAGTTAAAGTTCAAACTAAGTGAAGTTTAATCTTTTTTTTTTATTCAAATTTAGAGATACATACATTACTTTCGATTGATAGTCAGAACTTTATTACTAAAACCAAAAAAAAAAAAAAACACGAGGGTGAGTTTTAAAAGTGTTATTTTTAATCGATAGTTATATGCTAAAGGTGGAAAATTTTATATAGGTTACCCTACAAACATAATAGAGATTTCAGGGCGGTCCCAGATTTCCAGGATACTGGGCCGCCACATGTTTTTGTTGTATGGGACCCGGTGCTTTCTACTGGATACCTTTATTTCTGAATCCTATCGTGGACATCATTTTTGTTAATAACCATACTGGCCGTTGGGTTTTTTTTTGGAGGTTCCTTATCCAACATAGTCGATAGCACTGCCATAATCTAGTATACCTCGGACTACAGAGATATTGGTGATATTGATTGACCCATACTTATAAGCACCCGAACGAGGTAGCCGCCAAATTAGACCAGCTAGGATGAGTGCTCCAACGTCCGTTTTTGCGATAAAAAGGTTGTATACTCCAACCGCATCAAAGTGAGTCCTATAAAAAAAAAACGAAATAAAAAATAAATATACGAAGGAAACAAAAGAAAAACTACACTAAGAAGGATACTTGCTCCAATTTTCTGTTTCGATTAAATTGGTTAGTTAAGTAGCCCAAATCAAAGAAAAAAAATAGCTAAGCTTTTAACTACAAATACCACCGGAAAGGTTTTCCAGTACTTGGGTATTTGGGGTTATAGTGTAATCCTCCGTTGATGATCAGTATAATTAATTTATTTATAATTTGTTAGATTTTAAGTGGCGTTAGAGTTTTGTTTCAATGTTCCTTTTTTTTCATATATAGTGTTAATTTATCTCATCTAAGATTAAATTTATTTTTTTGAAGTTTGCAATACTTTTTGTAAGTGATAAGGTAGGATTTCCTGAGGTTCTTTCTTTTTTATTTTGATCGCGCCTTTTACACACCTTTTTGGAGATACATGTCCTCCTCTAAAGAGCTCTATCGGTAGGGAAATTTGCAAATCGAGAAACTAACTCCAGCCAAAGTAAGTACCAAAAAGGGTACATTCAGCATCTCTCTTAGGAAATTCCTCCATCGCATTTAACTTATTAGATACCTTTGTTTCTTGGTTTGTTTGTTAATTATTTTGTTTTACTTTTAATGACACTCTAAAAAGTGTTATACAGAATTTATTGTGCAGTAACAAAGATTTAAGGATTTATTTTACTTTTGTTCTAATTCTTATTATTTTGTTTTTTTTGTTCTTTATCAAAATACTGTTAGATGTTACCTCTTAAAATTTGTAATAAAACTCACTTTAATGCCTTTTTGGTTGAAAATTTCGTGTTTGTTTGTTTCGACTAAACGAAACATGACTTTTTGAGGAGCCTTTTCAGGGGGTGTGGATGGTAGCCCAATCCTTTCGGTGAAGATGGTATGACCGGAAGCTGGTCATCGGCCTTTTTGGGAGAATCCAAATACAGCCACCGGATTCCCAGGTTGGGTGGGTAATGGCAACACTGTCAAAACATCAGCAGTGCCCTTGAAGTGGTGAGAGTCTGTTCGCTGTCTTTTTTGGTTTTTTTTTCTACTCTGGCCTGATTTGTGTTTTGTTTGCAGGTGAGGTCAAGTTTCGAGGGCAAGATCCCCCCCATTCCGGCGAGCTAATGCCGTGCATCGCAAGCAGGCCGCGTCCTCAGAACTTGACATTCCTTTCCACATTCCAAACTCTTCCTTTCCCATTTTCCTAGCCTTTCCCTTTTCAGTTCCTTCTTCAATACTGACTCCTCTCCGCACTTCCTCTTGCCTCGCAACAAATGGCGCCCAACGTCTGAGCTTTTTAGCGAAGATTTTTGTTGTCTACGTTTTTGTGAAAGTCCCCAACCAAACTTGATGTAGATTTTCAAGAATCGTAAGTCTTTACCAAGAAGGTCTTGGACGTACTTAGGTGAATTGCGACGATTCCTTGGAAATTCACAGTGACTGTGGTTATTTTGTGTTTTGGTGTTTTCTGGAGTTGCTGAAATGTTTCCAAAGTTCGTAAGTCTGCACCTGGAAAGTCCCTGACATACCGGGTGTATTGCGACGAATTTTTGAGAACTTACAGTAGCGATAGATAACATCTTTTGTCTAGTTTTTCCTCATTCCTTTCCCAATCCTTTTTTACTTTTCTTTCTTCATCTTCAATTTCTTTCCTCTTTTGTCTAGGTTTGTTATTTTTCAATTTGGAAGCAGTGACCGTGTTTGACAAGTGGTCAAACATTGATGCACCTTCCAACTTAATTGAGTTTTTTTCTCATTCTTGTGCTTCGTTTCCGTCACCGTTTCAACTCTTCTTGCAAAGTCCTTGAGACAGACTAGAATTGCAGGAACGGTGAAGAAAACAACCCCATTTTTCGTCATTTTCTACTTTTTGTCATTCCTTTTCTACCTCACCACTTCAAGGGATTTAGTACTACGTCCGTCTGCAGTCTTATCTTGTTTGTAAGATACCACTAGTAAGGTCATACCATATCGAAACAGAAAAATCCATCGAAAATGCTACCTGAAGCACCCCGCATGCTTATGAAAAACAAAACCCAAAACTACGCTGAAAAGTAAAGAAAACATAATTTTTCTTTATAAAGCAAAGTTTCTAAGAAAAAACTTAATCAATTCGCCAAAATAAAAAAAAAAAAACATTTATTTGATCTGTCGTTATTTATATAATATTTTTGTTTATTGTTACCATCAAATTTTTCTGTTATCAACAAATTTTTCTAATATCTTAATCTAATCTTATAAATTATCTTATATACTACTTATTTAAATTACTCCTATATCGTTAGCTTTAATAATATCGTTTGAGAAAACACAAAAAAAAAATATTTTCTTTGAAAAACTCATCCTTTAGTGTATGATTAAAATTATATCGTAAGTTATTTTGGTTACAACTGTTAATTTTTTTTATTCAGTGTAATTATTTTTTTTCTGAGTAATTTTTTTTCTATCAAAAGTTAAAAATGCCTCTCATTGACAGAGATGAAGATGATCGCGTAAACCGACTCATTAGAGACTCCGAAATCGAGGAAAATCTTAGGTTGACTAGGTCAGTTAGCCAAAATTTAGATCCAAGTGAGAAGCGCCGCGTAATGCATTCTCCTCTCACATTTGAAAGATCATATCGATCCACATCTAATTTACCTGCTAGTTCTGGTATTCCAGTGCCAGTAAGTAATAGTCAAGTCAATAGTTCCATAGAATCGGTTTCCACTCCATCTTATAGTAACCTCAGTGGCATGGGAGCGGGAGCTTTACCACTTCAACGTGATAGTTTAGGTTCTCTTAACGAAACCGTTATGCCAAATGTAGCTAGGATTTCAGAATCTAGACCAACTGGTAGACAAGGGCTTAACAATGGACTTAACTTAGGCGGTTCTAGAGATATTTTAGATAGTTTGGCTCAACGAATACCAACGAACAAAAGAAAAGAAAAAACAGTCGTTTCCGAGGACTTAAAGGCCTATATTAACCTAGCCATTGTGGATGCCTTTTCCTCTTTTAAGAATTCTGTCCAAAATGAAGTGACCAGTTCTCTGAAAGATGAGATCCAGCAACAGCTTGGAGGATTTCTCAAAAACTTGAACTTGGGACGGTC
The DNA here is from genome assembly GCA_946251815.1 of Dasysyrphus albostriatus. Classification (NCBI taxonomy): domain Eukaryota; kingdom Metazoa; phylum Arthropoda; class Insecta; order Diptera; family Syrphidae; genus Dasysyrphus; species Dasysyrphus albostriatus. Next base: position 104,083,257 of record OX276335.1, on the reverse strand, counting down.
TACTCCCTCCACGAACACTCAAATTCCGAATACCTCCGCGTCTTCCTACAACGTTCCACCACCAGTCCAGCCACCAACGTTTCAGCGTCCTCAGTCTGATCCCAGGCGAAGTGCTTTTGTTCCTTCTGGTCAGCAACGACAGAGGCAACAGGAGACTTTCGCACGAAATCAGGATAGGATGCCCCAACCCAACGATTTCCGCGAAGCTTTTCAGGGTACCGCCAGAAATCCACCGAATCCGTCAACTTCATACCCTTACCAACTTCCTTTTCCACCTCACTTGTTTAATTCTGGATTTAAAGTTCCAATAAAAATCAACAAATGGGGTCTTAAATTTGAAGGTCAGCCTGCAAGTATGACCGTTGAAGATTTCATCTTTCGTCTGGAAACTTTACAGAGCCAGTATGATTGTTCATGGGCCGAAATACTTCGAGAATTTCATCTCTTGCTAGCAGGAAATGCCCACGACTGGTTCTGGCAATTCCAGCGAAACAATCATCGACCTGACTGGCCTATGCTGAGAGATGCTCTGTTACGCCAGTTTAAGAACAACCGGTCAGACTATGACATAATGCGCGATGTTATGGACCGAAAACAAGGGTTTTCGGAAAGCATCGATGATTTCTTGGTGACTATCAACAAGATAAAGTCGCAAATGAGGATTCCGATTCCAGAAGTGGAATTGGTAAGGATACTCAAGAAAAATCTGAACGACAGAGTTGTGAACTTGGTGTATCCTATGCCGATCTTTTCCTTGGATCAGCTGAGGAATGCCTGTAAGGATGTGGAAGCAGCATTTCCGAGGAGAGAGCGCGAATTTACAAAAGCTCAAAGGCCAACAGGAAAATATATAGCTAATGAGTTAGAATACAAAGACCAATTCGAGCCTTCTGACGAACAACTAGCTGCTTTCCAGTTTAATGGTGCGCGTCCAAAAATCCCTCCTCGGAAATATGCTGATACTCCTAGTTTGGTGTGCTGGAACTGCAAAAAACAGGGCCATACATACTTTGAATTCGAATCTGAGGTTCTTAACCTCTTTTGTTATAAGTGTGGGCTTGAGGGAGTAAAAACCCCTCACTGTAATCGATGCAACTCGGGAAACCGATCGCTGAACGCGAAGGTTTCGGGGGATTCGCGTTCGACCCAAATTTAGAAACCCCTGCAATTCCAAAATACGAAGCCCAAATTGAAAAAGAAATAATGGAAAGTCCTCATAAGACCGGAGGTGAAGAAAAAATCACAATTTTAAAGAGAGAGGAAAGTCAAAAAAATAAAGCAAAACAAATCATGAGTCCAAATTTGTATAAAATTAAACCACTTCATGTTAAAATTGAGGAGTACTACCAGGCTAGAAATAGGATCTTTAATAGCAGTGACTTTCCACCTTCAAAAAAAGTGCTTAAAGCAAGAACAAGATTCAAGATAAGAAAGGATATTAAAAGCAAGATTTCCTCAACAATTATAGATTTGTCAACTGATCCCAGGCCTTACGCTCAAGTTAAAATCGAAAATAAGGAAGTTCTAGGATTGCTAGACAGCGGCGCAAGCGTCAGTATCCTAGGAAAAAACTGTATGCAACTAGTGGAAGAACTGAAACTCCCCGTAACAACTTTTAGGTCAGGAGTCAAAACGGCTGACGGAAAGAGTCAGTCAATAGTAGGAAAGGTACAAGTAAAAATAGAATACAAGGGTAGGAGAAATGAGCTGACCTTCTTTCTTGTTCCAAATTTAGATCAAGAAATCTACCTTGGAGTAGATTTTTGGAAACTATTCCAACTAGCTCCTAACATTATAGGTTCTATTTCATTAACTGATGAAGCAGATCTCTCGAACGCTCATCAGTTAAACCTCGATCAGCAGGCCAGATTGGATGCAGTCAAGTGGAAATTTCTTTGTTTCGACCGGGATGGTCTGGGAAAGACGGCGCTCATGGAGCACGTTATTGATACCGGAGATGCACTTCCTGTGAAACAGCGTCACTACCCTGTTTCACCAGCGGTACAAGCCATTTTGTATGAAGAGCTAGACCGGATATTGAGCCTCGGCGTTATCGAGGAAAGTGAAAATCCGTGGTGTTCGCCAGTGGTTCTCTTGCGAAAACCAGGCAAAAATCGACTTTGCCTGGATTCTCGTAAGGTGAACGCACTGACGAAGAAAAATGCAAATCCTCTCCCCCATATCGAGGGGCTCCTCAGCCGGCTACCAGATACTTTCTACATTAGTAGCATAGATCTCAAGGAAGCATTCTGGCAAATACCGCTGGAGAAACAGAGTAGGGAAAAGACTGCCTTTGCGGTACCGGGAAGACCCTTGTACCAGTTTACTGTTATGCCCTTTGGGTTGTGCAATGCAGCCCAAAGGTTATGCCAGTTAATGGATAAGGTTATTCCTGCACGGCTTAGGGATCGTGTTTTCGTGTATCTAGACGATCTACTTATCATGGCGCCGGATTTCGAGACGCATATCACCCTGGTAGGTGAAGTAGCTGACTGCTTACGCAGAGCTAATCTCACCATCAACATGAACAAATCCAAGTTTTGCTTTAAAGAGCTAAAGTATTTGGGGTTCCTAGTTGGTGGTGGGAAGCTTAAAACCGACCCTGCTAAGGTGGAGGCAATTGCGGACTTCCCAGTTCCCAAAACCACTAAGCAGGTTCGGCGGTTACTTGGTCTAGCAGGGTGGTATCGGAAGTTCATCAAGGATTTTTCGAGTTTGACTGCGCCCTTGACGGACCTGTTGAAGAAAAGGAACGAGAAGTTCATGATGACGGAAGAAGCCCTGAGAGCGTTCGAGGATTTGAAGAAATCGTTATCTACGGCCCCGGTTCTTACGCATCCAGATTTTAAGAAAAAAATTTACATACAGTGCGATGCGTCAGACGCGGGAATCGGAGCCGTACTCTTTCAGAAGAACGAGGCAGAAGAAGAAGTTCCGATCGCGTTTTTCTCCCAAAAATTTAACAAGAGCCAGAGAAACTACAGTGTAACCGAGAAGGAATGCATGGCCGCGGTAATGGCTGTGCAAAAGTTCAGGCCATATGTCGAAGGCATGGACTTTACAGTTATAACGGATCATTCTAGCCTTCGCTGGCTAATGAGTATGAAGGACCTTAGCGGTAAATTAGCCCGGTGGAGTTTGCTGCTACAGTCCTATGCCTTCGACATACAGCACCGAAAAGGCACCCTGAATGTCGTCCCAGACACTCTTTCTCGGATACACGTAGACTCGCTGGCTATTGAAGATGTAGCCTCACTCATTGACTTGAACTCCACCGAATTTCAGTCGGATGAATACCTGAGTCTAATAGACACCATTAACGATCATAAAGACGAACTCCCAGATCTTAAAGTTGAAGACGGGTAAGTGTATAAACGCGCATTTAGAAGGACCGGTGATGAGATCATGCAGGAACATACTTGGCTCCTTTGGGTTCCGTCAGGCCTTACCGTAGAAATCATAGAAAGAGCCCACAATCCACCACGAGTAGCTCACGGTGGCATCGCGAAAACCCTGTTTCGAATCCGTCAATATCTCCATTGGCCAAATATGACGGTGCAAGTACGCGAATATGTATCTAACTGTTCAGTTTGTAAGGAGTGTAAAGCGTCTAACCAAATGTCTCGCCCTCCCATCGTAAACTCGTATTGTTCAAATCGTCCTTTCGAAAAACTTTATATCGATTTCCTTGGCCCATATCCCAGATCAAAGTCCGGGAACGCGTACATATTTATTGTTTTAGACCATATGTCTAAATTCGTTTTCCTAAAAGCCCTGAAAAATGCTAACACGATAAGTGTTATAAAGTTTTTGCATCAAGAGGTGTTTAATATGTTTGGTGTACCCCGTATTATTCATTCCGACAATGGGAAGCCATTTCTCGCAAAGGAATTTCAAAACCTATTGCAAAAATTTGGAATTCAACATTTAAGAACAGCGAAATATGCACCCCAATCGAATGCATCGGAGAGGGTCAACCGCACGTTGTTAGCAGCAATCCGTTCTTATATCAAAACGGATCAACGCGATTGGGATTATCACCTCAACGATATCGCTTGTGCGTTGAGAAGTGTGGTTCATAACTCTACCGGTGTATCGCCATACTTCGCGTTGTTTGGCATAAACATGATTATGCACGGTAGTGGTTATGAACTAGCACAAAAGTTGAACGCGATGGACGACAGCGAGTTGTTGATCCTTCCTCGGCGGGATCGATTGGAGTGTATACGCAAACGCATACGAGAAAATATTTTAAAGTCAAATGAAAGAGCCGCAAAAATTTACAACACGCGCACCCGGACTGTAAGATTCTGGCCAGGTCAGGAAGTATTCCGGAGAAATTTTATCTTGAGCGATGCATCAAGAAACTTGTCAGCGAAGCTCTGCCCCAAGTACGTAAAGTGCCGCATAATTAAAAAAGTAGGTAATAATTTGTATGAACTTGAGAGTCAGAACGGAAAAAACATCGGAATATTCCACGCCAAGGATCTTAAGCAGTAGTTTGCAATAAGCAAACACTTTCCGAAAAAAAAAAACACACAAACAAGGGGCAAGCTCTTTAGGGGATCGATTGGTTTCATCACGAGCAACACAATTCAAAAAAAAAAAAAAAAAAACTTCTTGAACCACCTTTTTTTTCACTTATCTGTTTCTTAAAATCTTTACGCATCAATTATTCAAAACAAAACTAACTTTTGTATTGCGAAACAATAAGCCGTATCAAGTTTATATCAACAGCACTCCATATAACCCATTCTGAAGCAAACGCATTGTTAAAAGCTTCAAACAAAAACCTAACACTCATAAGTAGTTATTTAAAAAAAAAAAAATATTCACTTCTTTCTTGTTTCATCAATATGTAAATGTAACTCGTTTCACTAGTGCCTGATGCTTAAAGTTAGTACGTGGTATGCTACTTAACAAAAAAAAAAATAATAATAATAATAAAAACTTCTTTTTCACACAGTACCTGTTACTATAGTACACAGTTCGTAGAACCACCCTCAACAGTTTTCATAAATATTATTCACCTAGTACCTGATTCACCATGTATCCTCTATAGTCTTCAGTAGATTCAGATCTTTACTTTTGGGATTTGTTTATTTATTGGAAGCATATCATTCAAAGTATAAATTTGCTTAATGACTATACTTGACATATATCTCATCTGTGATTATTTAGTTGTAGTTCCGAATCTGTGATAATTTAGTAATAATTTGAAAACTGTGATATTTTCTTTTTATGTATCTTGCATAATTCTGTTCCTTGTTCCTATCAGAAGCGTATATATACTCCTATTAATTATTTATTTATGTTGTCCTTTTGTTGTCCCACAAAGTTATAAGCCATAGCAAAAATCTTTATTCCAAAAAAAAAAAAAACAAAAAAAAAACAACTTACAGGTATTTATAGAGATCAGCTGGGCGTCCAGTGTCAATGACCTCTTTGCTTAACAGCAAAAGCAAACTAATGTCAAATTTAATCCACAGATAGGGCAGGGAATACCGATTCCTTATAAACGTTGTTGGCAAATTCGTCTGAAAAAAAAAACAACAAAGCAAATTAAATGAATGAATTGAATGCCGTAGGTAGCTCATGGGAGGCCAAGCACTTACAGAAATGGTGATGATGAATATAACGTTGACACGGAAGCAATATCTATATTGAGAAGCTATTGATAATTGAATTCCACAATTATGTATAGGGATGGTTTGTTTATTAAGTAGGTAGGTACCTAGAAAAAAAAAAGAATCTAAATTAATTCATTCTTTTGAGGTAAGTGTACAGTATTGTTATTTACCGGAGTAAGGTACAGCTATTTCACTTAATAATTTTATATTATGTACCATCCAACATCAAGTACATAGCCCCGTTGTAGGGTAGGTATATAGGCCGGCTTGGTAAGCGTGGGTAGCTCACCACGAGGAAAGAAAAAAAATATCCAGGCTACTTTTTCTGTCCTTGCACTTGTATTAAACCTACAAGCACAGAAATTTTGTTGGGTACGCCTGGCTATAAATTTCAAATGCTGGATTCTCATCAGAATATCTGAAAAGAAGGGAAATAAGACTCAATAATTAAATGGAAGATTGTTAAAATTATACTTACAAGAAAACGGCAGCCATCTTCATCCGACATTAGGTACAGGCAGTTGAGAAATGACAAATAAAAATAATGAATGAGTGAGCTCGTTCAATGCATAAAGCATAAATATAGATTTGGAATACTGGAAGAATGTATACAAGAGACAATAGTGCTTCCAATATATTTCGTAGAAGTAATTTCCTGAACGTATTAACGTTTTCGTCATTTGACATAACTTCTTTTATGTTCCTTCAATCGCACTCCGTTTTGGATCAGCAATCTTAGGGAACAACGTCTACGTTTTCGAATCCAAAGGTGGACCTCCCAACCACTGATCTCTATAATACGCTGGATGGTGTATTCCTTATAATGTATAACAGTTATTTTGCTTCCATTTGAAGATGACAATTAGGTGGTCGGCTTCATAATTTGACGTCTTAATAGGGGATTATTTTGGATAAATTGTTATACAGTCATATTGTTATACAAAAAAGTGGTCAGCTTCATAATATAACAATTCTTCAAATGGAAGCAACTTTCTTATGTCGATACGCTATCCGGTGTATTATAGAGATCAGTGCTCCCAACTGCGTTGTACGCCTCAGGCTAGTAAGGAAATTAGAATCGCCGCTGACCCACTGGCAAGTACCGAAACCAAAATGAGACTTTAGAATAAAACTAACTTATTTACATTTTGATGTTAAAGTCCATAAGTCAGCGCTTGCACTTTTCCCAATATTGTAAAATGTTGTTGAAAAATTTGATTTCTTTTAATTGATGGGAAAAGAAAAATGAGAATTCATGGTAGTGAAAACAGAGTTTTAAAATTAACTATAATTGCTTAGCGCCATCTCGTAGTCGTAAAGCGTTCTAAAAAGATAAAAGAGATATTTCGAAATGTCTATTATGCCGGATTTACACGAGTGATAAATTGATTGATTGCCATAGTAAGAAAAATAAAATGACCCACCATTACATTGACATTTCGAGATGAAAATATGTATGAGTATAATATGATTAGTATCGGATGACCCAAATAAGGTAGGAGGAGGAATAGCCGAAATAAAGTGGGATGATTCTCGTACCGCAAAGGAACCTGTTGACTTACGGTCATACTGACAATTTCCTCCGACGATCCAAGAAGAGCGATACGTCTTTTAGCTTTACTGACATAGTCAGTTATCGAAGTATAAAAACAAAAAAACAAAATTAAATAAAGTTTCAATTAATTATACTGTGCGTGGTGATATTTCTTATTGAATTAATTAATTTATATCTGAAGTTAAAGTTCAAACTAAGTGAAGTTTAATCTTTTTTTTTTATTCAAATTTAGAGATACATACATTACTTTCGATTGATAGTCAGAACTTTATTACTAAAACCAAAAAAAAAAAAAAACACGAGGGTGAGTTTTAAAAGTGTTATTTTTAATCGATAGTTATATGCTAAAGGTGGAAAATTTTATATAGGTTACCCTACAAACATAATAGAGATTTCAGGGCGGTCCCAGATTTCCAGGATACTGGGCCGCCACATGTTTTTGTTGTATGGGACCCGGTGCTTTCTACTGGATACCTTTATTTCTGAATCCTATCGTGGACATCATTTTTGTTAATAACCATACTGGCCGTTGGGTTTTTTTTTGGAGGTTCCTTATCCAACATAGTCGATAGCACTGCCATAATCTGGTATACCTCGGACTACAGAGATATTGGTGATATTGATTGAGCCATACTTATAAGCACCCGAACGAGGTAGCCGCCAAATTAGACCAGCTAGGATGAGTGCTCCAACGTCCGTTTTTGCGATAAAAAGGTTGTATACTCCAACCGCATCAAAGTGAGTCCTATAAAAAAAAAACGAAATAAAAATTAAATATACGAAGGAAACAAAAGAGAAACTACACTAAGAAGGATACTTGCTCCAATTTTCTGTTTCGATTAAATTGGTTAGTTAAGTAGCCCAAATCAAAGAAAAAAAAAATAGCTAAGCTTTTAACTACAAATACCACCGGAAAGGTTTTCCAGTACTTGGGTATTTGGGGTTATAGTTGATTGATGATCAGTATATCATATCATAGATCAGTATAATTAATTTATTTATAATTTGTTAGATTTTAAGTGGCGTTAGAGTTTTGTTTCAATGTTCCTTTTTTTTCATATATAGTGTTAATTTATCTCATCTAAGATTAAATTTATTTTTTTTGAAGTTTGCAATACTTTTTGTAAGTGATAAGGTAGGATTTCCTGAGGTTCTTTCTTTTTTATTTTGATCGCGCCTTTTACACACCTTTTTGGAGATACATGTCCTCCTCTAAAGAGCTCTATCGAGGTAGGGAAATTTGCAAATCGAGAAACTAACTCCAGCCAAAGTAAGTACCAAAAAGGGTACATTCAGCATCTCTCTTAGGAAATTCCTCCATCGCATTTAACTTATTAGATACCTCTTTTTTCTTGGTTTGTTTGTTAATTATTTTGTTTTACTTTTAATGACACTCTAAAAAGTGTTATACAGAATTTATTGTGCAGTAACAAAGATTTAAGGATTTATTTTACTTTTGTTCTAATTCTTATTATTTTGTTTTTTTTGTTCTTTATCAAAATACTGTTAGATGTTACCTCTTAAAATTTGTAATAAAACTCACTTTAACGCCTTTTTGGTTGAAAATTTCGTGTTTGTTTGTTTCGACTAAACGAAACATGACTTTTTGAGGAGCCTTTTCAGGGGGTGTGGATGGTAGCCCAATCCTTTCGGTGAAGATGGTATGACCGGAAGCTGGTCATCGGCCTTTTTGGGAGAATCCAAATACAGCCACCGGATTCCCAGGTTGGGTGGGTAATGGCAACACTGTCAAAACATCAGCAGTGCCCTTGAAGTGGTGAGAGTCTGTCCGCTGTCTTTTTTGGTTTTTTTTTCTACTCTGGCCTGATTTGTGTTTTGTTTGCAGGTGAGGTCAAGTTTCGAGGGCAAGATCCCCCCCCATTCCGGCGAGCTAATGCCGTGCATCGCAAGCAGGCCGCGTCCTCAGAACTTGACATTCCTTTCCACATTCCAAACTCTTCCTTTCCCATTTTCCTAGCCTTTCCCTTTTCAGTTCCTTCTTCAATACTGACTCCTCTCCGCACTTCCTCTTGCCTCGCAACATCTTTTTTAAGAAAGGCTGTCATTGGTTTGGCTTCCTTGCCATAATATTTTATAAATTTTTGGTAATACCAGGTGATACCCAGAAATGACTTAATTCTTAATTAATTAGTTTTATTCAACTGTATTTTAAGGTCTACTTCTTTTAAACGTTTAAATATTTTCCTCAATGATGTGTTCCTCCAAAGATGTCGAGAAAATAATAATATCATCAAGATATACCAAGCAAATTTTTCCAATGAACTCTGACAGAACTGAGTTCATGAGTCTTTGGATAGTCGCGGGTGCATTCTTCAATCCGAATGGCATACGAACAAATTTATAGTGGCCACTATCGGTTGAAAATGCTGTTTCTTTATGTCCTCTTCCGCGATTTCGATTCGGTGGAACCCCAAATCGAGTGTAGTAAAGTACATTTTTCCCAATTTATCGAATATGTCATCCATATTCGGGATTGGAAATTTATCGTCAATTGAGACTTCGTTCAATTTTCGATAATCAATGACTATTCTCCAATTGTGTTTCCCAGAGGCATCTTCCTTTTTCGGAACAACCCAAATGGGAGCAGAATATGGAGATCTGCTTGGACGGATGATGCCCTGTTCAAGCATCTCGTTTATCTGCCTAGATACCTCTGATTTATGAACTTCAAGGTATCTGTAACTTTTAGAATATATAGGGATATCGTTGACTGTTCTTCTATTATGCTTAATCGCATTAGTGAAGGACAATTCGGAAACGAGGTTCATTACAGCTTTACTTTCCTCTTTATTAAGGTGTTTGATCCTGATTTGGTTAAAGATGTGATCTTTGCATACCTCTGTGTGATAGATCTCTATCTTCGGAATGGCTTTTTCGTAGTGATCTTCCGACATAGATTTTCCGTTGAAAGCTTCATTCGGTGTTTCCTTTTCCTCGCTATTATAGTAAATTGGTATTTTTATATCTTGAATTAATAGTTGTTTCTATCAATGTCTATGACTGTTTTGATGGGGAATAGTATATTATTCCCAATCAAACCATCATAGATGGTATGGAATTTGTATTCAAGAAACTCGGCAGTTTTATTAGGCATGCCGAATTCTTCGAACAATGGGATCTTCATTTTGCTATGTGCGAAGATAGGTGCTCCTGCTGTTTTATTTGAATGGGTTTAGCTAATTTTGTACGCCACTTTGGGTGACACAACCCCGTGTTAAGAATACTGGTTTCTGATCCGGTATCAATAAGTATTCTTAATTTAAATTTATTGTTTTTGGTGTTAATCACTATATAGGGAAGTCGGCCTGAAGGCTTTCTTCCTGAAAATCCTGGATGTTGTTTAATGAGTGAATCTTCCTTTGATAGGAAGCTGACGGTGTATCCATCGATTTAGGACCAGAATTTCTCTGGTTTTTTGAGTTATTATTATTATTTTGGTTATTACTATTGTTTCGGTCAGTCGATCTCGATCTGTGAAAGTGTGCACACGTTTTCGGCTTTCACAGTGTTTACAAATAAATTCGGAGTGTCCAGTACAAGTTAGTACCACAGCCAAGTTTTTTTAATAGTGCAATAGCACAAAGGAAGAGGTGGCAGACCGACCGTCAGTCGATCTCGTACTGTGGAAGTGTTAAGACGTTTTCGGCTTCCCCAATTTATTTAAATTTCATATATCGGAGTGATTAGTAAAAGCTTATCTACAGCCAAGTTATATTCAATAGTGCCAATAGCACACAGGAAGAGGTGGCAGACCCACAACCTGAGGATCACGGGTTCGAGTCCCAGTCGGGGAAAAATTATTTAGCTGCTTTTTTCCATAATCGAGAAGTCGAAAACTTCATCGAGTGGGAAAAACAGCAAATGGCATCGAACAACACGGCGGGGACATCGAAAGGTGTCCCAGCAACAACAATAAAGCCAGCTATGGCACCACCAGCAAAAGCCGTAGCAGCAATAACAACAACCAAGCAAGCGATGGTACCACCAGCCACGCCATCAACAAGTGCACACCCAACAACGGCACACCCACCAACGGCAACAACAGCCGACATTAAAAACAAGAGGAGGAAGAGGATTAGCTGTGCGCCGAACCTCGTGAAGCGCCGCTCCACCATCACCTCAGCCCAGCTGCCAGCTGGGGTGAAGGAGACGGCGCGCACAGCCAAAACCACAGCAGCAGCAAAAATACAAGAGCAACTGGATACCACGCCATCCGACGATGACATCGAATATATGTCAGAGGGTGGCGAGGGATTGTATACAACGGGGGACAGCAACAGCAATCTGCTTGTTGACCTCACATCACCAGAGGCGTCCTCCGAAGAGGAAAATGAGGTGCAAGACGCACTTGAAGAAAAGGCTATCAGCAAAAAAATCGATGAAATTCGGGGGGAGATGGAACGCCTTAATTCCATCGTGACCCCGCTGATCCAAGCTCTTAAGATCAAGCAAGAGGCTCGTCGTGAAAGAGAGAGACAGGAGCGCGAGCAAAAAAAAGTGGTACAGGCGCCGCAAAAAGCAAAGCCACAGCAAGAGCTGCCACCTAAAAACAAGCAGCCAGACATTAATGCTCAAGAGCAGCAGCAACAACAACAAATGCCAAAAGAACAACAACAGCAGCAGCCGAAGGAGCAACGAACGGGAAAACAAACACAACAGCAACAGCAGCAAAAACCACAGGAGCGGAGTCAGCAGCAGCAGCAGCAGGGAGTACACCAGCAGCAGCCACAGCCGCCCCAAAATAAAAAAGAAAAGGTGCCACCAATAAATACCTATAAAATGGAGCTACAGGAAACCATAGACCTGTGTAAGTCGGCCAAAGGCCAAAACTTTTTTATTAAAAGATTAAGCAAAGATAGACATGCTATCCACTGCTCCACAGTGGAGCAGCACAAAATAATAAAAGAATTACTTAAGAAATCCACGACTGAGTTCTTCAGTTTTACCCCCAAAGTGGATAAATACCAAACGGTCCTCTTGAAGGGCATAGATTCCTGCACGGAACCACAGGTGCTCTTAAATGAGCTCCGTCAAAAAGCGAGCGACGATCTCGACTTTATCGGGGTCAAGCCGTTCGCTACAGTCAGAGCCAGACGGGAGAAGCGGTCTTTGCCGTTCTTCCTAGTCCAGCTATCGCCCAGCAGCAAACTGGATAGGTTGAGAAGTATCTCCGTTCTCAACTACCAGGTTGTAACTTGGGATAAATTAAAGAGAGGCGGCGACATGCTTCAATGCAAGCGCTGCCAAAGGTTTGGCCACGCTGCAGCAAACTGCGAAATGCAGTCACGCTGCGTTAAGTGTGGTGAGGACCACATTAAGGGGGAGTGCAAGCTCGGTGAAGAACGGGTCGAAGACATGACCCAGCTTAAATGTGCACTTTGCGGAAAAGAGGGGCACCCTGCTAATTATCGGGGTTGCTCAGCTTTTCAGCAAATAAGAAACAACAAAGCGGCTAAGCAGACAGCGGTAGAGATACGCCCATCAACGCGTGCTCCTACAGCAACGCCCGTTAATCCCCAAATTTCCTACGCCCAAATGGCGGCAGGAAGGGGAAAAACGGTACAGCCTGCAGCTAAGGCAGCCCAACCGGCCCTAGTGCCAAAGGCGCCGGACGCTCAGGCCGAAATAAGAAGCATGTTGCTGGCAATTCAAGGCCAGTTAACAGGACTTCACAACCAGATAAAGGAGCAGGCGACTAGGGTAGACTATCTCTACTCTGTTTTGCCTAGCTTAACGCAAATTAGAGGTTAAAGGCGCGCTGTCGGAGAGGCCTCTTAGGATCCTTGCTGTGAATGTAAATTCACTGATTAGGACCGAACGTAGAGCAAATCTTTTCCAATTGTTGAAAGACCAAAGTCCAGATGTGTTTATGGCCAGCGAAACTAAGCTGAACCAGAAACATAAATTGACTAACAACAATTACAATATCGTTAGAAGAGATCGACCCAACTCCACTCAAGGGGGGGGTGTCGCAATCTTCATACGAAAAGGCATTAATCATAAAGTTATATATAATAGTGATCTGCGCAGATTTCGGCTGTTAGAGGCGTGCATCGTATGCATTCCTCTCCAACAGGGGAAGCGAATGTATGTGATCGCGGCTTATGCACCGGCATCACCTCAGCCAACTGATTTTATGACAGACCTTGAAAAACTTTTCGAATGTCTACGCTTGAGCCTGGAAGAAAATTACTTTCTCATGGCCGGTGATTTGAATGCCAAACACCAAGATTGGGGAAATCAAATTCAAAATCAAAGAGGTATTCATCTTTTCAATTGGATGAGTCGAAACAACACTGAGTATGGTGTCGACCTGCTGGCTACGGATCGGCCATCGTTTCCAAGAAGCGGTGCCTATCTGGACCTATTGTTAATAGACGCAAGACTGACAATTACTGACACTGTGGGTCAAAGACCAAGAAACTGCTTACGAACGATCGAGTACGACAGTGATCACTGCGGACTCGCCGCCGTAATACAGCTTCCGAACGAGCTCGTGGAGTTGGATGAGTATGTACCTGTGCATACATACAATTACAGTTAGGTGTGCTGGCCACGCTTTACCAACGCCTTATCGAGCGAAATCAGTTCGAATAACATATCCCCACCAAATGACAGGAATTTGACAAATAACGAAATAAACCAATACCTAGAACAAATGGATGAGACAATCAAACGAACAATGAACAGAACAATACCGAAATACAAGCAACGGGACGCAACCGACATGTATCGAAACGCAACCATTGACGCACTACACGGACAAAAAAGTGGACTGCTGACAAGACTAAAACTCTTGTACCGACGGTTTACTGACCCTCACCATCTGGAGATTAGGACACTAAAGTCGTCGATCAAAAACATCAACCATCTAATTAAAGAGAACTATCGGTTGTCAGTTAATTTGTATTGGGACAACAAAATTCGGGCCGTTAATGCTAGCGACCCGAGCATGTTTCCGCAAATTAACAAGATATTTAGAAGGAATGATCAGAACGATCTTCCGTGTCTCAAGCTTCAAAGAACGACAGACAACAGAGACGTACTTCTGACAGCAGGAATTAATCCAGAGGACGCCGTCTTGGACGATGACCTCTTTATCGTCGAAGATCCGCAGGAGAAAGTGGAGGCTGTGGGGGCTGCTTTCCAGCAAGTGTACAAGGTGAATGCTTGCATTCGCCCGAATCACGACCTGGAAAACAGAGCCTTGCTCCATCACTTCTACCTTCGAAATGACATCACGCAATGGCGATCAGAGAACCCTGGTTTCACCGGGTTCAATGAAGATCATTTGGCAAACGCCATAATCGCCGAGCGAAATGGGCCCAGTTCCCTGTTAATTACGAAGGTGGAGCTCCAGCTCATCTTCGATTCATTAAAGAAGAAGAAGCATATTATCCAGTGCGGTGGAGACAGCTGTGGTGCATCCTCTCCCGAAAAAGGGAAAGGACAACTCCAATCCGGCGAATCTCCGGTCGATAAGTCTTCTTCCGAGTATCAGCAAGGTATTCGAAAAAGTTATCAATAGAGCTCTGTCTAAGTGGGCAGAGGACAATAATATCATACCGGACAATCAGTTCGGTTTTAAGGCGGGACATGACACTATTCATGCCGCATCGAAACTCGTTTCTGATGTCCAATGGAACAAATCTAAGAAGCAGTGTACGGGTGCCTGTCTGGTTGATTTGGAGAAGGCCTTCGACTTCGTATGGTTAGAGGGTCTTTATCTAAAGCTGACCAGACTTGGCATTAGTAAACCACTATTATATATTCTTTATGATATGCTCAATGGCAGAAAGTTTGTTGTCAAGAATGGCAATGTAACTTCTGCCACAACCTTTAATATTAAAAATGGTCTTCAGCAGGGAGCGGTCAACTCGCCGATTCTATTCAGCATTTACACCAGCGATCTGATAAGTAGTCTAACTCAGGCAATTGCGTATGCCGACGATCTAATTGCGTACAGAACAGCTCCAAAAGTCGAGGTCATCAGGATTCTTTTGCAGCGTGACTTCGAGAAGATTCAGCAATATTGCGATGACTGGAAGTTGAAAATCAACTTTCAGAAATCAGAAACTATCTTGTTTAGGACTCCGTTGCGTGGAGCCACAAGGGATACGAGAAAGAACTGGCACAAGCTGGTGATCGTAGGGCCAAATGGACATCCACTGGCGAGTAAAAGTGTAGTAAAGTACCTTGGCATCTGGATGGATCAGTATTTGTATTTCGACAGACATATAAATGCTGCTCTGGCCATTGCTAGGGGAGCCTTTTCTCTGACGAAACGGTTGTTTTATAGCAGCCGGCTTGATAGCAGGGTGAAGGTGATTTGCTACATGGCCCTTATCCGGCCGATGATTGCCTATGGATGCCCGGTTTGGTTCAACGTTGCCCCATCTCAAATGGAAAAGATTCGGGTGTTTGAGAGGCAGTGTCTTCGACGCTGCCTCGGATTGCACAGAACACCAGAGTCGGAGTACAAACACTACTATTCCAACCTGGCTCTATACAACGGGGCCAACATAAACAGGATAGATAATTTCTTGCTGAAGCTTATCCGAGGTCACATTGCAAGAGCGATGTCCTCGTCTAACAGCTTAATTTTCGGGGCTTACTACCCCAACAACGAATACTACGAGAGTGTGCGTCTAAGCGGCTTTATTCCGCCCGATGCATTCCTCCACCTAGACAGTCGAGGGCTGATCCAGGATAGAGCGGCGCTTCCGCTAATCTACCACGTCGGCCGTAGAACTGTAGATCGGCGGCTCCTTTACAGTCGAGACGTCCTCGCACAAGACGGACCTAAGCACCTTCGGTTCAGTAGGACTGTGTCCAAACGGGACCGAAGAGATAGGGTAAAGCAGGAGAACCAGTTCTGGTGGTTGAAAAACGAAGATGAAGTTCCTTCAGATATTTAATAGTTGACCTTTTCTCTTGTATGGCCGACTTACATAGGTTAAGGTAGTTAGTTTTAAGTAGGGACAGTCAGGGTGGCACCAAAAAAAAAAAAAAAAAAAAAAAAAAAAAAAAAAAAAAATAATATACATACAAAAACACAAAGAAAAATTATAAAATCAACAAAAATACAAAAAAATTATAAAAACCGGAAAATGCTTGCTGTGGCTGTTCTAGTTTGTAAGTAGCTTATAAGTAGGTTGTAATTAGTTTAAAATTAGTTGTAAGTAGTTTTAAGTAGTTTAAATTAGCTTTAATTTAGTTTTATGTAGTTTGTAAGTTTTATATAAAACCAAAAAATTAAGACATAGATACCGAGTTTTTTGTGAAATTCTTCTCGGTAAAAAATAAAACCGACCTGGATTTAGTATTAAGATAGTTCTTAGGCCGAAAGGCATTAGCATTAAGTTATTCTAGTTTAACTTAGAGCGCCCGACTGGGGCCAGTAAGTTAGTTTTAAGATATTGATAAGTAGGCTAGTTCTTATGAATTTTTGTCTAGCTTCAAGATAGTTCTAAGATAATTGAAAAATAAAAAATGAATTTACAAAAAAAAAAACAGAGGTTGTGGTGGCGAACCGAGGTGCGGAGGGTATCGGATTCAAGTCCCAGCCGGGCAATAAATTTATTGAAGCTTTTTTTCACAATAGAGAAGTTGCTAACTTTATTGCGTGGGAAAACAAGCTCATGGAGGAAGAAAACATTGCGGGGTCATCGAAAGGTGCCCCAGCAACGGCAAATTTGACAACGGCAACATCAGGCGATGTACCAAAGAAAAGGAGAAAGCGGATTCGCTGTGTACCAAATCTTGTGAAGCGTCGCTCCACAGCCACTTCAGCTAAGCTGCCAGCTGGAGTGGAAGGGATAGAGTCCACAGAGACGAAGATAACGGCAGCAGGAATTCAACATCAATTGAATACCTCACCATCTGATGATGACGGCATCCAATATATGTCCGAAGATGGGGAGGGACAGTACACCGGAGACAGCAATGTGTTTGTTGATCTCTCAACCACAGAGGCGTCGTCAGAAGAAGACGACAACGAAAAAGAGGAGCAGGTTCTCCAAAATACTATTGGGGCAGTTGAGGAAGAAATCTCACGCCTCAGAGCTAAACTCGAACCCCTTGTTCTGGCCCTGAAAAAGAAACAGGAAGCGCGCCGTGAGAAGGTGCGAAAAGAAATTGAAGGGAAGCAGCAACAAAAAGTCACGCAACAACAACAAACGCAGTCTGTTAGGCAACAACAAGAGCAGCCACAGCAAAGACAACAACTAAACCAACAACCAAACCAACAACAACAACAACAACAACAACAACAAGTGAAAAAGCAGCAACAACCACTACAAAAACAACAACAGCACAATGCTCAGCTGTCAAAACAACAAAGAAAGCAGCAGCAACAACAACAACAACCACAACAACAACAACAACAACAACAACAACAACAACAACAACAACAACAACAACAACAACAACAACAACAACAACAACAACAACAACAACAACAACAACAACAACAACAACAACAACAACAACAACAACAACAGCAGCAGCAACAACAACAAAAGCAACATCAGGAGCAGAAACAAAAACAAAAGCAGCAGGGAGAACACCAGCAGCAGCCACAGCCGTCGCTAAACAAGAAAGAAAGGGTGCCACCGATTAACACCTATAAGATGGACCTTAAGGACACAATAGAAATATGTAAGCCGGCCACAGGCAATAATTTTATTATAAAACGTTTAAGTAGTGATAGACACGCTATTCACTGTTATACGGTGAAAGATCACAAAATAATTAAAGATTTGTTGAAAGCATCAACTACTGAATTCTTCAGCTTTACCCCGAAGGTAGACAAGGTTCAGACGATCCTTCTGAAGGGCATAGATTCCTGCACGGAACCAGAGGTGCTCCTAAGTGAGCTCCGTCAAAAAAGCGAGCGACGATCTCGACTTTATCGGGGTCAAGCCGTTCGCTACAGTCAGAGCCAGACGGGAGAAGTGGTCTCTACCATTCTTCCTGGTTCAACTCTCAGCCAGCAGCAAACTGGATAGTCTGAGGAGTATCTCCGTCCTCAACTACCAGGTTGTAACATGGGATAAATTAAAGAGACGCGGTGACATGCTTCAATGCATGCGCTGCCAAAGGTTTGGCCACGCTGCAGCAAACTGCGAAATGCAGTCACGCTGCGTTAAGTGTGGTGAGAACCACATTAAGGGAGAGTTTAAGCTCGGTGCGGAACGGGTCGATGATATGACCCAGCTTAAATGTGCACTTTGCGGAAAGGAGGGGCATCCTGCTAATTATCGAGGTTGCTCAGCTTTTCAGCAGATAAGAATTAACAAAGCGGCTAAGCAGACAGCGGTAGAGATACGCCCATCAACGCGTGCTCCTACAGCAACGCCCGTTAATCCCCAAATTTCCTACGCCCAAATGTAAAACGGTACAGCCTGCAGCTAAGGTAGCCCAACCGGCCCTCGTGTCAAAGGCTCCGGACGCCCAGGCCGAAATAAGAAGCATGTTGCTGGCAATTCAAGGCCAGTTAACAGGACTTCACAATCAGATAAAGGAGCAGGCGACTA
Organism: Dasysyrphus albostriatus; assembly: GCA_946251815.1. Lineage (NCBI taxonomy): Eukaryota > Metazoa > Arthropoda > Insecta > Diptera > Syrphidae > Dasysyrphus > Dasysyrphus albostriatus. The sequence continues at coordinate 104,064,514 of OX276335.1, read as the reverse complement.
GGGTAGACTATCTCTACTCTGTTTTGCCTAGCTTAATGCAAATTAGAGGTTAAGGGTGCGCTGTCGGAGAGGCCTCTTAGGATCCTTGCTGTGAATGTAAATTCACTGATTAGGACCGAACGTAGAGCTAATCTTTTCCAATTGTTGAAAGACCAAAGTCCAGATGTGTTTATGGCCAGCGAATCTAAGCTGAGCCAGAAACATAAGTTGACTAACAACAATTACAATATCGTTAGAAGAGATCGACCCAACTCCACTCAAGGGGGGGGCGTTGCAATCTTCATCCGAAAAGGCATTAATCATAAAGTTATATATAATAGTGATCTGCGCAGATTTCGGCTGTTAGAGGCGTGCATCGTATGCATTCCTCTCCAACAGGGGAAGAGAATGTATGTGATCGCGGCTTATGCACCGGAATCACCTCAGCCAACTGATTTTATGACAGAGCTTGAAAAACTTTTCTAGTGTCTACACTTGAGCTTGGAAGAAAATTACTTTCTCATGGCAGGTGATTTGAATGCCAAACACAGAGATTGGGGAAATCAAATTCAAAATCAAAGAGGTATTCATCTTTTCTATTGGATGAGTCGAAACAACACTGAGTATGGTGTCGACCTGCTGGCTACGGATCGGCCATCTTTTCCAAGAAGCAGTGCCTATCTGGATCTATTGCTAATAGACGCAAGACTGACAATTACTGACACTGTGGGCCAAAGACCAAGAAACTGTTTACGAACGATCGAGTACGACAGTGATCACTGCGGACTCGCCGCCGTAATACAGCTTCCGAACGAGCTCGTGGAGTTGGATGAGTATGTACCTGTGCATACTTACAATTACAGTAAGGTGCGCTGGCCACGCTTTACCAACGCCTTATCGAGCGAAATCAGTTCGAATAACATATCCCCACCAAATGACAGGAATTTGACAAATAACGAAATAGACCAATGGAACAGAACAAATGGACGAGACAATCAAACGAACAATGAACAGAACAATACCGAAATACAAACAACGGGACGCAACCGACATGTATCTGAACGTGATCATTGACGCACTACACAGACAAAAAAGTGGACTGCTGACAAGACTCAAACTCTTGTACCGACGGTTTACTGACCCTCACCATCTGGAGATTAGGACACTAAAGTCGTCGATCAAAAACATCAACCAACTAATTAAAGAGAACTATCGGTTGTCAATTAATTTGTATTGGGACAACAAAATTCGGGCCGTTAATGCTAGCGACCCGAGCATGTTTCCGCAAATTAACAAGATATTTAGAAGGAATGATCAGAACGATCTTCCGTGTCTCAAGCTTCAGAGAACGACAGACAGCAGGAATTAATCCAGAGGACGCCGTCGTGGACGATGACCTCTTTATTGTCGAAGATCCACAGGAGAAAGTGGAGGCTGTGGGGGCTGCTTTCCAGCAAGTGTACAAGGTGAATGCTTGCACTCGCCCCAATCATGACCTGGAAAACAGAGCCTTGCTCCTCCACTTCTACCTTCGGAATTACATCATGCAATGGCGATCAGAGAACCTTGGTTTCACAGAGTTCAATGAAGATCATTTGGCAAACGCCATACTCGCCGAACGAAATGGGCTCAGTTCCCTGTTAATCACGAAGGTGGAGCTCCAGCTCATCTTCGATTCATTAAAGAAGAAGAAGTCAGCAGGAGTCGATGGCATATCCAACGTTGTACTTCGACATTTACCTCAAGAAGCAGTAGACATTTATACCACTCTGTTTAACAACGCTCTGAATAATGCATATTATCCAGTGCGTTGGAAGACAGCTGTGGTGCATCCTCTCCCGAAAAAGGGAAAGGACAACTCCAATCCGGCGAATCTCCGGTCAATAAGTCTTCTTCCGAGTATCAGCAAGGTATTCGAAAAAGTTATCAAAAGAGCTCTGTCTATGTGGGCAGAGGACAATAATATCATACCGGATAATCAGTTCGGTTTTAAGGCGGGACATGACACCATTCATGCCGCGTCTAGGCTCGTTTCTGATGTCCAATGGAACAAATCTAAGAAGCAGTGTACGGGTGCCTGTCTGGTTGATTTGGAGAAGGCCTTCGACACCGTATGGTTAGAGGGTCTTTATCTAAAGTTGACCAGACTTGGCATTAGTAAACCACTATTATATATGCTCTGTGATATGCTCAATGGCAGAAAGTTTGTTGTCAAAAGTGGCAATGTAACTTCTGCCACAACCTTTAATATTAAAAATGGTCTTCAGCAGGGAGCGGTCAACTCGCCGATTCTATTCAGCCTTTATACCAGCGATCTGATAAGTAGTCTAACTCAGGCAATTGCGTATGCCGACGATCTAATTGCGTACAGAACAGCTCCAAAAGTCGAGGTCATCAGGATTATTTTGCAACGTGACTTCGAGAAGATTCGCGATATTGCGATGACTGGAAGTTGAAAATCAACTTTCAGAAATCAGAAACTATCTTGTTTAGGACTCCGTTGCGTGGAGCCACAAGGGATACGAGAAAGAACTGGCACAAGCTGGTGATCGTAGGGCCAAATGGACATCCACTGGCGAGTAAAAGTGTAGTAAAGTACCTTGGCATCTGGATGGATCAGTATTTGTATTTCGACAGACATATAAATGCTGCTCTGGCCAGGGCTAGGGGAGCTTTTGCCCTGACGAAACGGTTGTTTTATAGCAGCCGGCTTGACAGTAGGGTGAAGGTGATTTGCTACATGGCCCTTATCAGGCCGATGATTGCCTTTGGATGCCCGGTTTGGTTCAACGTTGCCCCATCTCAAATGGAAAAGATTCGGGTGTTTGAGAGGCAGTGTCTTCGACGCTGCCTTGGATTGCACAGAGCACCAGAGTCGGAGTACAAACACTACTATTCCAATCTGGCTCTATACAACGGCACCAACATAAACAGAACAGATAATTTCTTGCTGAAGCTTATTCGAGGTCACATTGCAAGAGCGATGTCCTCGTCTACCAGCTTAATTTTCGGGGCTTATTACCCCAACAACGAATACTACGAGAGTGTGCGTCTAAGCGGCTTTATTCCGCCCGATGCATTCCTCCACCTAGACAGTCGAGGGTTGATCTAGGATAGAGCGGCGATTCCGCTAATCTACCACGTCTGCCGGAGAACTGTGGATCGGCGGCTCCTTTACAGTCGAGACGTCCTCGCACAAGACGGAGCTGAGCACCTTCGGTTCAGTAGGACTGTGTCCGAACGGGACCGAAGAGATAGCATAAAGCAGGAGAACCAGTTCTGGTGGTTGAAAAACGAAGATGAAGTTCCTTCAGACATTTAATAGTTGACCTTGCTGTTTTCTTTTGTATGGCCGACTTACATAGGTTTAGGTAGTTAGTTTTAAGTAGGGACAGTCAGGGTGGCACCAAGCTGTGGCTGTTCTAGTTTGTAAGTAGTCTGTAAGTAGCTTATAAGTAGGTTGTAATTAGTTTATAATTAGTTGTAAATAGTTTTAAGTAGCTTTAATTAGTTTAATTAGTTTTAGTTAGTTTTAATTAGTTTTAATTAGCTTTAATTTAGTTTTATGTAGCTTGTAAGTTTTATATAAAACCAAAAAAATAAAGACATAGATACCGAGTTTTTTGTAAATTCTTCTCTGTAAAAAATAAAACCGACCTGGATTTAGTATTAAGATAGTTCTTAGGCCGAAAGGCATTAGCATTAAGTTATTCTAGTTTAACTTAGAGCGCCCGACTGGGGCCAGTAAGTTAGTTTTAAAATATTGATAAGTAGGCTAGTTTTTGTGAATTTTTGTCTAGCTTTAAGATAGTTTTAAGAAAATGGAAAATAAAAATGAATTAAAAAAAAAAAAAAAAAAAAAAAAAAAGTGGCTGACCGACAACCAGAGGGTCACAGGTTCGAGTCCCAGTGAGGCAAAAATTGTTTGGCTGCCTTTTTTCACAATCGTGAAGTAGAAAACTTCATCGAGTGGGAAAAGCAGCAAATGCAAACCAACAACACCGCGGGGACATCGAAAGATGCCCCAGCAACAACAATAAAGACAGCTATGGCACCACCAGCTAAAGCCACGGTTAGTGCCGTAGCACCAACAACAACAACAACCAAGCAAGCAATGGCACCAGCAGCCATGCCATCAACAAGCGCCGTAGCAACAACAGCAAACCCACCAACGGCACCAACAGCCGATGCAAAAAATAAAAGAAGGAAGAGGATTAGCTGTGCAGCGAACCTTGTTAAGCGCCGCTCCACCACCACCTCAGCCCAGCTGCCAGCCGGGGTGAAGGAGACGGCGCGCACAGCCAAAACGATAGCAGCAGCAAAAATCCATCAACAACTGGATACCTCGCCATCCGATGACGACATCGAATATATGTCCGAAGGTGGTGAGGGATTATATACAACGGGGGATTCCAACAGCAACTTGCTTGTTGATCTAACCTCACCAGAGGCGTCCTCCGAAGAGGAAACTGAGGCGCAAATCGCACTTGATGAGCAAGCAATTAGCGAAAAAATTGATGCCATTCGGGGGGAAATGGAAAGGCTCAATTCCATTGTAACCCTTTTAATTCAAGCCCTGAAAAGCAAACAGGAAGCTAAACGTGAACGCGAGAGGCAGGAGCACGACCTCAAAAAAGTGCTACAGGTGCCACAAAAAGCAACGCCACAACAAGAGCTGGCACAGCCAGAGCAAAAGCAAGCTCAACAACAACAACAGCAAATACCACAGCAGAACCAAAAAGAGCAGCAACAACAACAGCTACCAAACGAACAAACACAGCAGCAACCGAAGGTGCAACGCACGAAAAAACAGCAGCAACAGCAAGAACAGAAAGTCCAAGAGCGGGGTAACCAGCAGCGGAACGAGCAGCAGCAGGGAGTACACCAGCAGCCGCCCCAAAATAAAAAAGAAAAAGTGCCACCAATCAAAACTTACAAAATGGAATTGCAGGAAACTATTGACCTATGTAAGTCGGCTATAGGCCAAAACTTTTTATTAAACGTTTAAGTAAAGATAGACATGCTATCCACTGCTCCACAGTGGCGCAGCACAAAATAATAAAAGAATTATTAAAGAAATCTGGATAAATATCAAACGGTCCTCTTAAAGGGCATAGATTCCTGCACGGAACCACATGTGCTCTTAAATGAGCTCCGTCAAAAAGCGAGCGACGATCTCGACTTTATCGGGATCAAGCCGTTTGCTACAGTCAGAGCCAGACGGGAGAAGCGGTCTTTGCCGTTCTTTCAGGTACAGCTATCGCCCAGCAGCAAACTGGAATGTTTGAGGAGGATCTCCGTCCTCAACTACCAGGTTGTAACGTGGGTAAATTAAAGAGACGCCCAACTAACAATTTAACTTGTTTAAGTCTTAATACAAATTATTTTCTGGCTTGTGTAGTAACTAAAACAGGCCTTACACAAATCATTTTGGCTGACATTAAACAAGCTATTTGATTCCCTTAAAACTTGTCATCACAAGTGCTATACAATTCAATAGCCTCCCATCAACAGTGTGTTAAGGCCTTAAAAATATAAAATATTGCTCAACTAAACAAGTTATTATTTGACAGCATAGGGCTTGTATAATAAGACCTTTGAAAGGCCGTATGTAGACATTTCATTAAGGCCTTATAGGAGCCACTCAATGCAGTTGTATACAAAAAAACTTCTTGCATTTAATTTTAATTTTTATTTACATAATTTTATTTTGTTTGTTTATTTTCTCTTTATGAGGGGGGCTAGAACTGCACTTTTCTTTTTCCTGAAATGTGAAAAATTTTATTTTATTTGAAAAAATGTTACCTATTTCATGACTTTTCCGAGGTTTGAACTCACGTCCTTCCAATCACCGATCCAGCGCGCTACTCGCTAGGCCATTGCCAATTAAGAAGAGTCATATACAAATTTTAATCAGTTGATACACTTTAAGTATACTTCACAGCCTGAACAATTCTACTAGCAATATAAATGAGCAGTAAAGGCCATGTGTTGGAATTATTAAGAATCTAACTCGAGTTTTTAATCAAAACCTTATAGATTTAAAGATAAGTTAACTTCTTTATTGTATAAACCTCAACCTAGGCTAAAACGTGCTTGAACGATTTTCTTGAATCCTGGTACCTTTTTTTAAGTTTCATATGTGAATCAATTGATTCCTTAAAAAATGTGCAAGAAAATACGAGTTAATGATTAAACCTTACAAATTTTTTTCAAGATCTTTGGAAATAAATAAATGAATGATTTTAAAAGATCACAAATTATACTTTCATTTCTACTGAACCAAAACTTTAATATTAAATTTTTAGGTCGTTAAAAAGAAAAACTTAAATCCTTACAATCATTCATCTCGTTATTAAGTTTGTGGTACACGATTGAATTATAAAGTAAGCTTAAGAAACAGCTTGAATTATAACAGCAAGTACATGCGACTCATTCATGTTTATTATTAAATATCTTTCATAAGCAAAACAAAATAGCTCACGAAAAAAGGCAATCATTTCTAAAAGTTTGCTTTACTAACATTTTATAAAAACTATATATTTCCTTTCAGAGGGCAACCTCTGTGCATCTGTCAGAAGCAAAACGAAATAGCTCATGAAAGAGGGCAATTATTTCTTTAAGTTTGTTACCCACATTTTATGAAACCTTGATTTTCCTTACGCAGGGCAACATATGTCACACCCAAAAGAAAATAGCTCGCGAAAGGAGGCAACCATTGGAATAAATTTGCTTCTCACATTTTATAAAAACCATCTGACATAAGCAAAACAAAATAGTTCAATAAAAAGGCAATGATATTTTAATAGGTTTGTTTTAAACATTTTATTTGATCTCCTTAAACAATTAACAAAATTCCTATTGATCGTAGATCAATGTAGATTTGATACAAAAAACTAAACAAACTACAACAAAAAACTCATAACAAATATTTTAAAATGCTTTCATGTTTGTTTGTAAAATTGTAAGATTATAAACAAATATGTTTACGACAAAAATTGTTAAAATATAAACAAAAAATAGTTATGCATTCATTGTTATGCATGCTTTAAAGATAAAAAATTCAACACAAATTCCATTAAAAAACACATCCATTGGGGAAGACATCGGCGAGCGCGCGGTTTATATCGTTAATCGATTTTGGGCACTCGAAGTTTATTGAATATCAATACAATCATATCATAATCATAACTTCTTTTTAATTATTCACTTTTTTTTTATAATTAAGTTTTTTTTATTATATATTTGTTTTTAATCTATTAAAATGACCGACAAACACTTTCCAATATATGTTAAACCCGCTGCAGAATACGTTGAACTTAAGAGAAATGTCAAATCTAATCAGCTGGGTGTAACAAGCTTTTTTAAGCATGCCGTATATAAAATGTTTTTATTTACTTTCAGTAAAACAACTTGGACAGGCCTTAAACAGGCATTTTCATACTAATGCATACAAGTCTTGTATACACCTTGCCAATCTAAGTTTAAAAGTCATTAAACATGCTATTTTCAAAAATTTATATTGTAAAACGGTTGGCTTCTATAATAAAGCCTTATTTTAGTTTTATTCGAGCTATAGCTAACTATATTCGAAAAATTGGACCTTATACAAGTTAAATTGTTAGTTAGGCGCGGCGACATGCTTCAATGCATGCGCTGCCAAAAGTTTGGTCACGCTGCAGCAAACTGCGAAATTCAGTCATGCTGCGTTAAGTGTGGTGAGGACCACATAAAGGGGGAGTGTAAACTCGGTGAGGAACGGGTCGAAGACATGACCTAGCTTAAATGTGCACTTTGCGGAAAGGAGGGGCACCCTGCTAATTATCGGGGTTGCTCAGCCTTTCAGCAAATTCGTACTAACAAAGCGGCTAAGCAGACAGCGGTAGAGATTTTTTTTTTTTTATTAAATTCAGTTTTATTTTCCATTTTCTTAAGACTATCTTAAAGCTAGACAAAAATTCATAAAAACTAGCCTACTTATCAATATCTTAAAGCTAACTTACTGGCCCCAGTCAGGCGCTCTAAGTTAAACTAGAATAACTTAATGCTAATGCCTTTCGGCCTACGAACTATCTTAATACTAAATCCAGGTCGGTTTTATTTTTTACAGAGAAGAATTTACAAAAAAACTCGGTATCATTGTCTTTATTTTTTTTTTGGTTTTTATATAAAACTTACAAACTAACGGGTGATTTTTTAAGAGGTTTAGAACTTAAAAAAAAAAAAACACAAAAAATTCGAAAAAATGAATAAAATATTTATTTGAATCGATAGTTTGAACCTTGCAATTTAATGTTTAAAGATAATTTCATGCAAATGTTGACCGCGGCTGCGTCTCAGGTAGCCCATCCGCTGAGTCCAATTTTGGCATACTCTTTCACACATATCGGCCGGTATCTCACGAATGAATGCATGGATGTTGGCTTCCAGTGCGTCAATCGAAGCGGGCTTGTCCCTATAGACATTAGCCTTGACATACCCCCACAAAAAATAATCTAATGGTGTCAAATCGCACAATCTAGGCGGCCAATTGACCGGCCCGAAACGTGAAATTAACTGTTCACCAAACTCGCCTCGCAATTGCGCCATTGTTTCGCGTGCTGTGTGGCATGTGGCACCGTCTTGTTGAAACCACATATCATGCAAGTCAAGAACTTCCATTTCGGGCAAAAAAAAGTTTGTTATCATCGCTCGGTAGCGTTCACCATTGACAGTAACGCTGCGATTCGCATCATCTTTGAAGAAATATGGCCCAATAATGCCGCCGGCCCATAAACCGCACCAAACAGTGGCTTTTTCGGGATGCATTGGTAGCTGTTGCAATGCTTCTGGCTGATATTCACTCCAAATGCGGCAATTATGCTTATTTACGTACCCATTCAACCAAAAATGAGCCTCATCGCTGAACACAATTTTTCGATAAAAAAGCATTTCGAACCGAGCAGGAATTTCGATAGTAAAATTCAATAATTTGCAAGCGTTGTTCATTTGTAAGACGATCCATGGTTAAATTGCAAACCAAACTGAAGCTGTTTGACAGTGACACAAGGTACTAAACACACGTCAGCTGTCAAAACCAGTGTTGCCAAAACCAAACCAGCTAAAAAATCACCCGTTATTAGGGTGGTCCTTATATTGTTTTTTTTTTGAGATTCTAAGATGGATAGGCGTCAAATAGTTCTACATAGAAAAACAAATTTCTTAATTTTTCAAATTTTTATTTCACCCCCCTGGGGATCAATTCTCGATCTGTGAAGCTGTGAAGTAATAAAAATATTATCATTTCAATTTTCATAGAAGTTTTTCAATTTATCACTTCACGAACATACCATTTACTATTCTCGTACTCATTCTGATAAAAAGGTTTCAATATGGGTACTTAAGAGTTTGGCAGATCTTTTTTAAAAAATAAATTATTTTGTTCCTGTTTATTGGTTTGGTCTTGAAAATACGTAATGTCCGAACTTACTATGCATATAATAATTAATAACAGAAGACGTATTGGACAAAGGTAATAGCGTTAATCTACCCTTTTACTTTACTCATATATAAAGGGTATTCATGCAACTTCGTAAAACCCTAGATAAGTTACAAATTGGTTAAGTTTATCTTTTGGTTAATGAACTGTCAAATTTTGTATGGGAAATGAATTACACAATTTGGTTAAACTTATGAAAGGATTTTGTTGCGTAAAATTAACCAAACTGGTTAAACTTATCCAAACGTCACTTTTTGACTTATTCTGATTGAATTACGTAGCATTTTATCCAATGTTTAAAAAAGGTCGTTCATGCAAACTTTGCGTAAACTTATCATTTTACACAATTTGTAAACTTACGACGTTGCATGAACTTTATTGAAAATAAATATCTTCCATAATGCATAGCTTCTATTCTTTCTTAGAAATAATCTAACAGCCGTATTTATAAAGAAAATTTAAAGGCTTCGTAACTTTAAATTGACTCTAAGTTGCTCTTAAGTGCGAAATCGGTACCTATAATCAATTTTCACTTTTAAGCAACGTTACTTAAATGCATCTTAACTTAAACGCCATTCACCGCGTTACTTAAAGCCATCTTAAACATATTTTGATTTTTGCTGTGGGTACCTAATGAAAGTTTTAAGATTTGTGGTTTCCTTTAATAAAATGAATTGTAAAATAAATTGTTTCGATTTATTAACATATTTTTCTATCAAAAGGCCAAGGTGTGAATCAAAGAATTGAATAATAGAGTTTCTGAACACAAACAAGCATCAGAAACCAAAATGGAATCATGTTTCATTTCCTTTGCATTTAGTATACCAGTTGCTTCTCTTTTTTTCTTATAAATACATACATGGGTTCATCTTTTGTTTGCATTTGCTTTCAAGCTGTCAAAAAACAGCTGAAAAGAACATGTATTAGTGAGTTTTCTCACGTTATGTAACATTTCAATCGTTTAGTTAAGTAGCAATCGAAAATTGATTATAGATGAGAATTTAAGTAACGTTATTCAAAGGCAACTTAAATATTGAAGCAAACTTAACAAAATGACCTCTAAGAGGCATTTTAAGAAAATCTATAAATTCGGCTGTAAATGTTTTGTGGTTGTAAAAGCAAAGTGTTTTATTTTGTAAATTAAATAAGTGGAGAATTTAAATAAAGTGAATAATTTAATGAAAATATTACAATAGTTTTGAGAATTTTACTTCGGCTAAAAACAAAAATATCGATGTGAATTTGTTTAATGTACACAAACAATATTGTAATTGTTAATTAGTATTCATTGACAATTATAATAAAATACAAAAAATTAATTCATAAAATGTCTTCAATCACTCAGATTTCCGTCCATCTTCAATGCAACTTGCATATTATACGGGGTGGCGCTTTCTTCATCCAGAATAATTTTAAAATTATTGTTGGATATATTCTAAGGAAAAAAAAAGATAAGAAAATATGAAATAAAAAAAATAGTTTTTGTGCAATGTGACACCCAGATCTTCAATTTGTTGTTAAAACCCCATTTAACTCTCAATTTCCACTTTATAAGCATTAAAGTAGATATTAGATGGGTTTTATTATCTTCTGTCGGGATTCAGGTATTGATTTGGATTTACTTTTAGTACAGAAAAGAAGTAATGAGGAATTTTTTAAATCGTTTTCTTAGCACGTGTTAAAAGTTAATCCAGATACGGATCTCTATTAAAGATAATAAAACAGCAATTGCTATTTTTTATTTTTTTTTTAAACTTCATGACATCGAAGCATTTGGTTTTGAGTGTTTAATAGGAGTATTAAATACCTATTATTGAAATTATACTTCATTATGTTAAAAAAAAATTAATATTTAACGAAAACACATTTTTTTTTTAGTTTTAAGTTTGATAATTATTTTTTTTTAATATCATTACGAAACAATTTAATTTGAAAAATTGATTCGAGAATGGTTTTTAAGAAATTATAACATGACCTTGTAACTATTGTCGTATTTTTGTAGTTGGGTATTTTTATTTTAAATAAATTTTGTCGTACAATTCAATGAAGTTAATTTGAACAAAAATAAGGAGCATAACATTGCCAGTGAGTGCTGCCGTTGATTTTTATTTTTATTTTTTATTTAAGAAAGTCATCACTCGTATCTAAAAGGAGAGAAATAATCCCCCCCTTCCATACTATTTTTTTTTTCTAAAAATATCGGTACCTAAGCATCATTTTACAAATTATCCTGCATGAAATAGGTGGCACCTTGTATTTGGTATTATTTTGACATCTAATTGACAGACCGAGGTGAATAATTCTGACCATGGGACGTGTTCAACAAATAGAAACAAAACTAGAGCCAGGTTCACATTTGTACGTATTTGGCGTAAATTAGTATGTAGCAGTGTAAAACAAAGTGACGAAAATTTAAATCTATTTTCACATACCCTACTCGTAGCTACATTTTTGCGTGTGTAGCAGTGTAAAACAAAGTGACGAAAATTTAAATCTATTTTCACATATCCTACTCGTAGCTAAATTTTTGCGTCGTATACTTTTCAATAATCACTCCAATAATGCACAAGAGTAGGTTGTAGGTATATTCATCGAATATGAAATAGTTTTTAATTCATCAATTTCTGTGGATCGCGAATGCCGATTGATTCGCAGCGAATCATTCAATATAGTACAACATACGACAAATACAGGACGCTAAGCAACAACAAAAATTCATCGTCACTCCGCATTCGCCTTGGTTTAAGAGAGGCTTAATACTACGTTTTCATTAGAACAAATGAGGAAATTTCGTTGAAAATTTTCAAATTTGATACGAAATCATCTCATTTCCCACACAAATTTAGGTTTCGAAATGAGATAATTTCAATCAAATTTGCACGGAATTGTGAAGTAAATTAAGTCAAAATCTAACGAACTAAACCAATTGGGCACATTTTGATGAGTTCTGAAAAGATTTTGTACGAAAAAGTCAAATCTGAAACAAAAAAGCAACAACAAAAAGCGATTAAGGCTAGTCGCGCACATGCAACTGCTACCGCAACAAAATAGTTTAGTCACAAGTTGACTACTGAGCGCGCACATGAGCAACTCGACAAATAATGGTTCATCCTCGTCTAACAGCTTAATTTTCGAGGCTTATATACGAATACTATGAGAGTGTGCGTCTAAGCAGCTTTATTCCGCCCGATGCATGCCTCCACCTAGACAGTCGAGGGCTGATCCAGGATAGAGCGGTGGTTCCGCTAATCTACCACGTCGGCCGTAGAACTGTAGATCGGCGGCTCCTTTACAGTCGAGACGTCCTCGCACAAGACGGAGCTGAGCACCTTCGGTTCAGTAGGACTGTGTCCGAACGGGACCGAAGAGATAGCGTAAAGCAGGAGCACCAGTTCTGGTGGTTGAAAAACGAAGATGAAGTTCCTTCAGACATTTAATAGTTGACCTTGCTATTTTCTTTTGTATGGCCGACTTGCATAGGTTTGGATAGTTAGTTTTAAGTAGGGACAGTCAGGGTGGCACCAAAAAAAAAAAATATAAAACATACAAAAACACAAAAAATTATAAAATCCACAAAAATACAAAAAAATTATAAAACTGGAAAATGCTTGCTGTGGCTGTTCTAGTATGTAAGTAGTCTGTAAGTAGCTTATAAGTAGGTTGTAACTAGTTTATAATTAGTTGTAAATAGTTTTAAGTAACTTTAAGTAGTTTTAATTAGTTTTTATTAGTTTTAATTAGCTTTAATTTAGTTTTATGTAGTTTGTAAGTTTTATTTAAAACCAAAAAAAAAATAAAGACAATGATACCGAGTTTTTTGTAAATTCTTCTCGGTAAAAAATAAAACCGACCCGGATTTAGTATTAAGATAGTTCTTAGGCCGAAAGGCATTAGCATTAAGTTATTATAGTTTAACTTAGAGCGCCCGACTGGGCCAGTAAGTTAGTATTAAGATAATGATAAGTAGTATAGTTTTTATGAATTTTTGTCTAGCTTTAAGATAGTTTTAAGAAAATTGAAAAATAAAAATAAATTAAAAAAAAAAAAAAACAAGCAATCGCAACGAATCTAACCAACACACAGACCATGTTTATACAGTTTTTCTATCTCATACATTCAAAGACAAATATTATCGCCTTTGTCCTATTCTTTTGCTCAGCAAATTAAAGAAAAGATACATTTGTACTCTTTCGCAAAGAGAACAAAATTCAACGATGTGGTTAAATATCGGCCATTTTTTGGTTGAATGTCCGCACAGTTACATATTATTCCATATGACACAAACTGAAAAACTGATTTAGGGCAATCGTCCTGTTTGTGAGAAAACACAAACTGAAAAGTTGCTCGAATCGACGACGGAATAGTTTCTGCATGTGCGCGGAGTCTCATACGAGTCCATAGGACTCAATTTTGCAACCAAACAGTTTCGAAACTGAAAATTGCAAGTGTGCGACTAGCCTAACAGGCATTTGAAATTCAAAAAATGAAATGAGCTGCTAAAAGAAATACCAAATTACAGATGAAAACACTTTTTTCTGCAATTTGCAAAATTACCTCATTTGGGCTTTTATGAAAACGTAGTAGAACATACAAATTATATAATAATTTTACTGGATGACTATTGAAGCGAAAACTCCTTGGTCACACCACAGAAGCATTATAGAGAGATTGAAGAAACATTGGAACATCGCTTTCATTACGCTGATATAATTTTCACAAGAAAATATTGAAGAAAGCAATTATGCTGCAATAGGGTATTTTTCTCCTAACAGGAGCGTTAAAGAAACAAAAAAAAAAACTTTTATATCTGAAATATGAAGCAATTTTGTTAGTTGGTTATGCGGATCAAAATTGTTTAAGATCTATCGTAGTGTAACTTATACAAACAAATCAATCTATACATCTACTATATAAGTATATGCAGGGTGATTGGTATAAGGTGCACCAAAAAGCTGGAGCAAGTAGGTTGGGTTAAGACAAGAAAAAAGTCGCATCGGAAGGGGTTCCCCCCGTTTAGGCAGGAGGGGCAATTTTCTAAAATAATTGACATAAAACAGACAAAATATTTAAAAACAACTGTACAATTTACAATATCATGCTATGCCTTTTTAGAAAGCCAGAAACCTCTTCTTCGATTTTCATTTTAAATTAATTTGTGTTAGTGAAAAGTTTTAAAAAAATTAATTTTCAAACTCGAAATTTTGAAAAAAAATAAGAAAAAACTTTAATTAATTTTTTTTTTCAAAATTTTATGTGTTGAAGTGTAATTTATGTTTTCAAAATTCAATGCTCTTATTAATTTTCAATAAAAACCAGAAAACCGGATATTAAAATGCATCCTAGTTTTTGAGAAATAAAAAAGAAATGAAAAGTACTTTTTTCAAAGGAAAACACTTTTTTTGGTTTTCCCAAGTTTGATTTGCTCAGGTCAATTATTTAATTAGCAGACTACCCCTTTTTTATTTTTTATTGCATACCATCTAGTTTTGAGCAAATAATAAAAAAACTTTTTTTATTGAGACATGTGTTCAATTTAACAAAATTGACCTGCACGTCTACCTGTTACCCAAATAAAAAGGATTATTTAACCTATACCAAATAAAAAAACAAATATGTTTTACCTTACTCCACATAAATATGGAAGGACATTCTATTTGAAACCTATTACTAAATGGCGTATCAAATCGTCAATACAAAACGATGGCAAGTTACTCTCGGGAAGAATTGTCAGATATGCACTATTGCTAGGTTTAGCGGATGGTTCCAGTCGGGAAGCAAAGAGATTGTACGCTGAAAGGTTCCCCAATAGGAGATTTCCCCACAATTCACTTTTTGCAAGACCTCACAACCGTCTTCGGGAACATATGGTGCTGGAGACTCAAAGAAGATGAAGGTCATCTGGTGTATCAACAGACATAGAGGAACGGATTTTGGATTTGGTACTGCGTAATCCCACCCTTAGCACCAGAAGAGTAGCAACTATGCTTGGATTGCCCCAAAGCAGGGTTTGGGCAGTGATTCATACCAATGACCTTCATCCATATCACTCTACCCCAGTGCAAGTTAACAAGATATTTAGAAGGAATGAACAGAACGACCTTCCGTGTCTCAAGCTTCAGAGAACGACGGACAACAGAGACGTACTTCTGACAGCTACAATTGATCCAGAAGACGCCGTCTTGGACGTTGACCTCTTTATTGCCAAAGAACCGCAGGAGAAAGTGGAGGCTGTGGGGGCTGCTTTCCAGCAAGTGTACAAGGTGAATGCTTGCATTCGCCCCAATCATGACCTGGAAAACAGAGCCTTGCTCCATCACTTCTACCTTCGGAATGGCATCACGCAATGGCGATCAGAGAACCTTGGTTTCACCGGGTTCAATGAAGATCATTTGGCAAACGCCATAATCGCTGAGTAAAATGGGCCCAATTCCCTGTTTATTAAGAAGGTGGAGCTCCAGCTCATCTTCGATACATTAAAGAAGAAGAAGTCAACAGGAGTCGATGGCATATCCAACGTTGTACTTCGACATTTACCTCAAGAAGCAGTAGACATTTATACCACTCTGTTTAACAACGCTCTGAATAATGCATATTATCCAGTGCGTTGGAAGACAGCTGTGGTGCATCCTCTCCCGAAAAATGGAAAGGACAACTCCAATCCGGCGAATCTCCGGTCGATAAGTCTTCTTCCGAGTATCAGCAAGGTATTCGAAAAAGTTATCAATAGAGCTCTGTCTATGTGGGCAGAGGACAATAATATCATACCGGATAATCAGTTTGGTTTTAAGGCGGGACATGACACCATTCATGCCGCGTCGAAACTCGTTTCTGATGTCCAATGGAACAAATCTAAGAAGCAGTGTACGGGTGCCTGTCTGGTTGATTTGGAGAAGGCCTTCGACACCGTATGGTTAGAGGGTCTTTATCTAAAGCTGACCAGACTTGGCATTAGTAAACCAAGCTTTATAATATGCTCAATGGCAGAAAGTTTGTTGTCAAAAGTGGCAATGTAACTTCTGCCACAACCTTTAATATTAAAAATGGTCTTCAGCAGGGAGCGGTCAACTCGCCGATTCTATTCAGCATTTACACCAGTGATCTGATAAGTAGTCTAACTCAGGCAATTGCGTATGCCGACGATATAATTGCGTACAGAACAGCTCCAAAAGTCTAGGTCATCAGGATTCTCTTACAGCGTGACTTCGAGAAGATTCGATGACTGGAAGTTGAAAATCAACTTTCAGAAATCAGAAACTATCTTGTTAAGAACTCCGTTGCGTGGAGCCACAAGGGATACGAGAAAAAACTGGCGCAAGATGGTGATCGTAGGGCCAAATGGACATCCATTGGCGAGTAAAAGTGTAGTAAAGTACCTTGGCATCTGGATGGATCAGTATTTGTATTTCGACAGACATTTAAATGCTGCTCTGGTCAGGGCTAGGGGAGCTTTTGCCCTGACAAAACGGTTGTTTTATAGCAGCTGGCTTGACAGCAGGGTGAAGGTGATTTGCTACATGGCCCTTATCCGGCCGATGATTGCCTATGGATGCCCGGTTTGGTTCAACGTTGCCCCATCTCAAATGGAAAAGATTCGGGTGTTTGAGAGGCAGTGTCTACGACGCTGCCTTGGATTGCACAGAACACCAGAGTCGGAGTACAAACATTACTATTCCAACCTGGTTCTATACAACGGTGCCAACATAAACAGAATAGATAATTTCTTGCTGAAGCTTATTCGAGGTCACATTGCAAGAGCGATGTCCTCGACTAACAGCTTAATTTTCGGGGCTTATTACCCTAAATACGAATAATACGAGAGTTTGCGTCTAAGCGGCTTTATTCCGCCCGATGCATTCCGCCACCTAGACAGTCGAGGGCTGATCCAGGATAGTGCGGCGGTTCCGCTAATCTACCACGTCGGCCGTCGAACTGTAGATCGGCGGCTCCTTTACAGTCGAGACGTCCTCGCACAAGACGGAGCTGAGCGCCTTCGGTTCAAGAGGACTGTGTCCGAACGGGACCGAAGAGATAGAGTAAAGCAGGAGAACCAGTTCTGGTGGTTGAAAACGAAGATGAAGTTCCTTCAGACATTTAATAGTTGACCTTGCTACTTTCTTTTGTATGGCCGACTTGCATAGGTTAAGTTAGATTTAAGTAGGGACAGTCAGGGTGGCACAAAAAAAAACGAAAAAAAAACACACACAAATTATAAAATCCACAAAAATACAAAAAAAAATATAAAACCGGAAAATGCTTGCTGTGGTTGTTCTAGTTTGTAAGTAACTTATAAGTTAGATTATATTTAGTTGTAAATAGTTTTAAGTAGCTTTAAGTAGTTTTAATTAGTTTTTATTAGTTTTAATTAGCTTTAATTTAGTTTTATGTAGTTTGTAAGTTTTATATAAAACCAAAAAAAAAATAAAGGCAGAGATACCGAGTTTTTTGTAAATTCTTCTCGGTAAGAAATAATTTAGTATTAAGACAGTTCTTAGGCAAAAAGGCATTAGCATTAAGGTATTATAGTTTAACTTAGAGCGCCCGACTGGGGCCAGTAAGTTAGTTTTAAAATATCGATAAGTAGGCTAGTTTTTATGAATTTTTGTCTAGCTTTAAGATAGTTTTAAGAAAATGGAAAATAAAAATTAATAATAAAAAAAAAACAAAAAAAAAAAAAAAAACTATTGTTTCGGAACTGGCCAGAATAAGTGTTTCTATATTGTCCTTGATTAAAGGGGTTGTTATTGTTACTATGATTATAATTATTTCTACCTTAATTGTTATTATTATGATTAAAGTTCCTGGATAAACCTGATCTGATGTATTTCAAATTGCCCTGATCTTGGCCTATACATTTGTTTATTATATCTCTTACTTCTCCTATACTATACCTATCTGCTAAGGCGTGGGCCAAAGCGCCAGCTGCTAATTCTTTAGCTTTCTGAATAAGCATACTATTGGATATTACGAATATTGATTCACCATTTGCGCTGAAAGCCGCGATTTCTGCTATTTCTTCAATGAGCTATTTAAGTCTTATATCTAATTCTTAGATAGAACTTACTCTAAGTGATCCAATATTTTTTGTGATTGTGAGTTCGTCCTTCGAGGGGCAGAAGATTCGTAGATTCTCCAGGCACTGGTTCCAGTCAGTTAAAGGTTCTGCATGCAAGATGTTTTTAGCTGGGCCTTGAGTTTTTGTATCATAAATCACTTCATATACGGTTGGTCTTTGGATTGGGGTATAGTTAGCGAGGATTTTGTTCACGGAGCTGGCGAATGAAGGAAGTGTACTAGCTTCACCCGTTAATATACTCAGATACTGAATTTCTTTTTCGATTCTTGCGCGGAGATTGTTTCCATTATTATTATTGACTATTATTTGTGTAAGTGCTTCTAGGCACTGTTCCACGTTTAGTTGAGCCATTCTGTTAGCTCTTTGTATATCGAAATTACGTCTTCGGCTAATGTTTAGACTGATACGCGCACTCTTAATGATGCACTTCACGAGTCGTACTTATTATCTTAAGCACTGGGTTCGTTTGAACTTACGATTTCTTAATCGAATCGTAAAGATGTTTACTGCTGTTTATCCTTATACCAACATATGTACTTTGGTTTTCCTTGTACGGACACTAACTTTGCACTTTGGTTCTCCTTGTACGGATACAAATACACATGCACTTTGGTTCTCCTTGTACGGATACTAACTTTGCACTTTGGTTTTCCTTGTACGAATACAAACACACATGCACTTTGGTTCTCGAGTCAGTTCATTTATTGTGCATCGTGCAGAACGGACAGACAGAGCGGACGAAATTTATTTAAATTAAATCCACCCCGTGTTTAAAAAAAAAAGTCAAAAGTACAGGTATACCTGCGGGCTACCTGCTTTATTGCCCACAAGTGATAATAAAAAAGGGATAATCCCAGTTAAAAATCTAAATATTAATGAGGATTAAGCGTGTTAAACTAAGTGTTGTGCGTGTTTAAATCCGAAATAATAAAAATATTAAAAGTAAAGTGCAAAGGTAATCCAGCAATGCAACCTTTAAATCCCGATACGGCAATGGCCTCATTTAGGACATCGCTTGAGCGGATCATCAAAGACCTCGGTCCTCAATATTGTGACGACAGAGAAATGGACAACAATATGGACACCGGAGAGATTGACAGCGATGAGGTATCATCACCCGCCAGGAGTGTAGAGGAATCATCCGCCGATGAGGAGCTCAGTTTATTTATACTTTCGTTCGATAAAATTGAAAAATTAGATGAAATTTATAAAATTAAAACAATTCTAAACATCGTAGTTAGGATCGAACCTCTAAGAAAGAACACAAGGTTAATCCCTCAGTGTAAACGCTGCCAAGAATTCAATCACACCCAAACCTATTGCAATAAAGAGCCAAGGTGTGTAAAATGCGCTGGAAAACATCTAACTGTTGACTGCAAAGGAAAAAGTGAAAGTCCACCGACGTGCATTAATTGTAATGGAAATCGCCCAGCAAGTTATAGGGGCTGTGTAGTAGCTAAATAATTACAAAAGCGACGATCAAAATCTGCCCAAACACAAAGAAACCCACCAAGGCAATTAGAAACCGCAATTCCCAAGAGTGCCAAATCTACGAAAGGTCCAAAACCTAGTATCCGTAAGGAAAAGAAAACAGTATCAGTACCCAAATTATGCCCAAATAGCGGCAAAAAATATACCCGTAAATAAAGACACTGAAACAGTCTTTTCAATAATTTTGTCAAAACTTGAAGAACAATGTGAAACAAATAAACTTATCTTTGATAGGTTAAGTAAGCTCGAAAATTGTTTTCGAACCAAACCTCCATTGACCTACTATATATGGACTGCCAGGAGCCAACTTCACCTCAGTTCAACCAATTACTATACACCACTAGCTCAGCCGTCGATTAGCGGTGGATGTGGTGCAACTTTTGACACATGAATTTTGTGTTTATTTATTTTGTTTTGAACAAAAATCCACACAAAAAAATATAAAAGTGCAGATACGATTGCGACGTTGGAAATTGAACCTTTTTTTTGTTGATAAGTTGCAGTTTGTGTGTTTGGAACTGGTTACAATGGAAAGTTTATTAACTTAAGCTAAGCTAACTTTGCGTATTTATTTTTTTCTTTATACATTTCACTAGGAAAAATACGACAAAACTCGGAGTAGCATTCTTGGTGACATTCTTGAGCAACATTGGTGGCAACATTCAACTGGTCAGCGCACTGTCCTTCAACCTATTCAATGTGCAACAATTCTCCCAGATTCAAGCTATGAGCGGCTGAAGAATTAAAAAAAGTTCGGTTACTCATTGAAAATAACACGAAAAAGACAACAAAGATGTTTTGGTATTGGGAGTAATTTGCTAACAACCTTCCTCAACGAATGCAAATCTCGTTTGAATGAGACTGATTTCCGTCTATTATTTATGCATGATTTGTTGGCAACGGTGAACAAGCCCGAATGGCCAGCATCAGAACTACTTCTCAGTTTGCTGGACACACTGCTGTTTAAGTATGTCTCGCACAAAACCATTGAACACAGTTTTCGATTGGTGTCGCTGGATTATTTGGGAATTGTTGCAGCAAGATTGCGTCAGGATACCGTCGAGTCCAGGTGTAAGGTGAATCTCATTGATTCAATGATCAAGTACATCAAGGCAGAGCAGGAAAAATAGAGGGTAACCTGCCAATCGTAAATGTGAGTAGTGATGTTAGTACTTATTATTGTTTTTATTCAATATTATTTCTTTTTTCAGACAGAACAAAATCCAACTCGATCCCGAAGAAGAACGAACAGAGTTTCTGCAAAAGATTCTATTAGATTTTTTATCTGTGAACGCTCAAGAGGATGAGCTGGTTTGGGACTACGCAAGGCATTTCAATTTGGCACTGTGGTATCAGGATATAATTAAAAAGCAAAGGTGAACAGCTGATGGGGAGAATGAAAACGTTTAGAGAAAAAAGAAGACGGCAAAGAATAGGAGACGAAAAGGTTTAATATTAAATCAGAAACATTTCTGCTTTCACTTATTTATCAAAACATTTCATTTCTTTCTTTTTTTGGTTTAAAGATGAATCATCAGAATCGTCGTCAGATAGTGATAGTAGCAATGGTGATGATGATTCAGATAATGGTGCTTACGGTTCAACAGGTGCTCGCAATTATAAATCTCGAACTAAAATGGCTCAAAGAACACAACCGATCGAGAATTAAATTTGGAAATGTTCAATGTGCTCGAAGATCGAAAGAAATACCTTCTGAGCAAAAAAAAAACTATATACGGATATGAACTGCACATCACAACACATAAAGACTTATATAGACAATAATAATATGCATTCAATTGCATAGTATTTGGCGAGTAAGCGGCCCTTCAGTCAATCTTTTGATAAGTGCTTGCAGAAAATTATATTAGTTGTAAAGTAAGTATTCCAACTAAACTGTAGTTTATTTTTCCAAACATTTCACTTCTCTGAGTTTGTTTTTTCCAATGAATGATAATTATTTAACCCGTAACGAGTTGCCACAATTTTACTGTGATCTATTGCAAAGCGAAAATATCGATGCGTGTATAAGAATTATTTGTATGTGAAATATTTGGATTTACATATCTTACAGAATCTGAAATTTATATGCATAATAAAGAAAAAGACTGTAAGTTTTTGTTGTTAACACAAATAGCAATTTGATTAAGTTTTGCGTTTTTCTAGGGGAAAAACAACAACAAACAGAAGATTTGAAGGAAATGAATGACGTCTCATCGGGTATGTTTATTTATTTATTTATTTATTTATTTATTTATTCATCAAGCAGATATACATTAAATAATAATATATAATCTTATAGACTACTGATAAATTATTGGGCAACATGCGATACCTTACAGCTAGGATGAAATTAAAATAAGATTAAAATGAAATATAAATAAGATTTACTAACCACCAGAGTGTAAAAACGTTAATACATAAATAACATGACTTTTAAATGAATCCCGACTAATATTATTAAAAAAATCAATATGATTACCAACTGAATTAGCTTCTCTAATACATCTAGTTATTGGTTCGTTCAGTCCATAATTTACTCTATGAAATGGTTCTAAGAATACGCTACGCACTCGTAGATCTCTCGTTGGAGCATATATATTTACAAGGGACAGAAGAAAAGAGCAGTCTATTTGATTTTTTAAAATATCTCTAATGAAAACGATTTCAAAAAACTTTCTCCGAATTTCCAAAAATTGGAGGCCAATCAATCTACATCTAGCCAAATAGGAAGGCATTCGAATATTCCAATTAAGTCTATAAATAACCACCCTAGTAAATCGTTTTTGGATCTTTTCAATCCGATTAGAGTGAATAGCATAATAAGGGTTCCATAATACACAGCAATATTCAAGGACTGATCTCACATAGGAATAATATAACGCCCTAAGAGTGTAAGGGTCAGAGAATTCTCTAGAATTTCGCATCGTGAAACCCAGTAAGGAATTTGCTTTAGCCACAATAAAATCAATGTGAAGGGAAAACGTTAGCTTAGCATCGAAGATTACACCTAGATCTTTTTTTTCTGTAACCTTTTGCAATGGTATACCATCAATATTATATATAAAATTAATAGGCGATATGTTTCGGCAAAAAGATAGAAAATCACATTTAGCAACATTAAGAAACAGCTGATTAGATCTACACCAATCAGCTAAGTTATATAAATCATCCTGGAGTAATAGACAATCTTCGGGGGATTTTATGCAACGAAATATTTTTATATCGTCTGCAAACATGAGGCAGAAAGAAGATTTGATAACATCAGGAATATCATTTACAAGAAGCAAAAATAGAAGAGGGCCCAAATGACTACCTTGTGGTACCCCCGAAGTGACAACTATGGGATCAGACAATATGTTATTAATACGCACATATTGAGTGCGTCCCTTTAAGTAAGACTCAAACCATCTCAATATTTTGGAATGAAAGCCTAATGAGTAAAGTTTCTTAACTAATATTAAGTGATTAACCCTATCAAAGGCCTTGGAGAAATCGGTATAAATTACATCACTTTGATATCCATTTTCAAGATTCTTAATAACCTCATTAGAAAAAATTGATAGATTTGTGGTAGTTGATCTTCCCGAAACAAATCCATGTTGGAAAGGGGAAATAAGTTCTCGTACAATAAAAGTTAACTTTTCATAAACAATTTTTTCAAATAATTTAGGAATCGAAGAAAGTTTACTAATGGGACGATAGTTTGAAATAACTTGCTTTGGACCTGATTTATGAATAGGAACAATATACGAAACTTTCCAATCATCTAAGAAAAGGCCTTCATTTAAAGATGCATTGAAAAGCTGAGTTAGCGGATTTAAGAGAGAAGCTACACAGGTTTTTAAGACTATTGGAGGAATATTATCAGGGCCAGGTTGTTTATCCTGATTAAGTTCACATAGAGCTTTTTCAACGTCACTGTAACTGAGGTTTAAGGAACCTATGTTGATTTGTTTCGTAGTAGAATGTATCGAATAATTTGCTGGTGAATTAGAAGTGGAGTAAACAGATTGGAAAAAACTCGCAAACATGTTGCAAATCGTCGTTAGATCACTTGATATGGTCTCTGAATATTGCATGCAATTTGGAATGCCATTAGAACATTTTTTACTTTTTACAAAGTTCCAAAAACCCTTACAATTATTTTGCTTCAAATTTAATTCAGTGCGATACAGATAATCTTTATACAAAAACTTATTTAGAACGTCAAATTCTTTTTGAAGCCTTAGATAATTATTAAGCAAGGAATTATTGTTGTTAGATTTCCGGAACATTTTATACGCTTTATTTTTTCTATTGCTCAAGTTACTCAAACGTTTATTATACCAAACTGGTTTGGAGTTATTGCGAATGGAAACTTTAGGTATATATAGGTCAATTGCCTCAATTATGGAATCGTACAATATATTGTAAGCGTCTGATAGTTGATAATTACTAAAAATATAGCTCCAAGGAAAGATGTTTATGAAACGATTAATAGAATCAAAATCACCATTTTTGTAATCAAATTTAGCTAAATCATTAATTAAAGGTTTAAAATATACATAAGATTCAAAGTTTATACATAAAGCTAAATGATGACTTGTGTTTGGAAAGATTGGATTAATATTTTTCTTTATGTCTGTTCTAAGTTCTCTATCGATAAAAACAAGGTCGAGAGTACGATTTAAGTCATTATTGAATTTATTAATTTGAATAAGATCATATTCAGCAAAAGAATCAATTACCAAACATTCATGCATATTGTTTACATTAAATGGAATTAGACATAACTCATCCGGATCCGGAATCCAGTTTACATGACAAAGGTTATAATCACCTAGTACGATTAAATGTTGATTAGAATTTGTGGCATTTAAAACAAATCTAGCATTTTCTAAATGTAAGTTATATAAATCTATAGAACTACCTGGTGGTATATAACTTAATATAATAAAAACCTCCGAAGAGTTGTTTAAAGTGACACATACAGCAAGTTGATCAACGTCGATTTCGGATGAAAGAGATGGCAAATTTATTTCACGGCAGGAAAACGATGAGCGAACAGCAACTAAGACACCTCCACCTCTTGTCTGCTTAGTTTTTGCAAAGCTTCTGTCTTTGCGGAAAACGTAGAACAGATTTTCGTTAAAAATTTCAGAGTTTAGATGGTTATCAGTTAGCCACGTTTCTGTTAATGCAAAAATATCATAATATGAAGTTGAAGAACCAAAGTGCAGTTCATTTGTTTTCGTACGAAGGCCACCGACGTTTTGATAATAAAGAAGAAAGTCTTTTTTAGTGCTGGGAGGTCGTGACTGACTGCACGAAGCTAAGTAATTTGAAGGATTGGGATTAGAAAGAAGAGCTTCTGGGCTTAAGTTTCCACTAGCTGAGCCCGTACTCCTTCGTTTTTTGAGATGAATTGAAAGGCACGTAACTTAGTTCCGATTGGCCAGAGATTTTCTTGGTACATCACGTTGTTGTATTCGGCTGGAACTCCAATTTTAAAATTTATGAATTTGATATTTTCTTCGAGCTCACCTCGCTTGATTAATTTAAAGCATGAGATGACGCTTGGGTTAACGCAGAGAGCAGCAGATAAGTGATTTACAATAGCTTCACAAGTAATGGAGGGTCGAAAACTGCCAAGGTGAAACCATTTTAGTTTTAGCGCAACATCATTTTGCAAAATATCATTGGAGCCCCTAATAGTTCTTTGAAAATTATTACGCTTGAAAATCATACTTGGATTGGAAACATTATTATCAGCAAGACCATCATTAAAATTACCAGCATTATTATCGGCATTTTCAGCAGCATTAGCATTCAAATTAAAGGCACCATCAGCAGGATAAACCTTTTCAGCAGCAACATCAGGAACATTAGCAGCACCAGCAACATCAGAAATTTCAACAGCATTAGCTTTCCAATCAAAGACACCATCAGCAGGATAAACCTTTTCAGCAGCAACATCAGGAACTTTAGCAGCTCCAGCAACATCAACTCCAACGGCAGCTGCTGCGTCTGTAGCGACACCACCAGCAACGTTTCTCCCACCAACATCCTCGTCTTCAGCAACATTAACGACACCAGTAGCATCTTCAACATTTGCACCATCAGCAACATTGTGGTTACCAACAACAACACCAGCAACATCAGCATTAACGACGTCAGCAGCAGCAACATCAGAAATAAGCACAACACTACTATTAGTAGCATTAGTACCATCTCCAAAGTTTGAGGTGGCAACCTTGTTAGCGATATTTACAGTGGCATCACTGGTACTAGGCTCTCCCACAGCATCCACAAGTGAGCAAGAGTCATCATGTGTAATGACCGTTGCATTTTTATTTTTGCTTTTAACAAGTTCAGAATAAAGCGGCACGTTATTGTTTGAGTTCACTTTTGATGTTTTATTTTCGGCTGTGGTTATGACTGAAACCGATGGAGATTTTTTATGTGCAGAAGAGGCTGGTTTAGATTTGGTATTGTGAAGGGGTATGGGGGTTATATTTATGGTCTTTGTTGTTTTTCGAGGCAAAGCAGGTGACGAAAAGCTTTTATTTGATGTAATGACTGGGGCATTAAGATTTAATTTAGCTTTGGAACGAGTGTTGACTGATTTTTTGCTTGTAAAAGTGTCGGCGTTGAAGGAATCGCGGAACAACTTAAACTCTTCATACAAACTATTAAGCTTTTTAGTAAGAATGTTAAATTTTGCACCACAACTGGGAGATTGATCATTATTGCACATTTCACACCTCCAACAAATACTATTACTTTTATTGATGAAATCAATCACAATATCGTCTAGTTTCAAGCATTTAATGTGAAAAGATAATCGACACATAACACAAGATATAAAGTCAAAGTCGGTCGTTTTGTTTTCGCAAATAAAGCAATCATTAGACATTGTGATAAGCAAAGAAAATAAACTTGATATAGAATCCAACTGTGTGATACAAAGGCAAGAGAATTTCGCGATTTCACCGCACAAACGACGAAGCACACAAACAACCTAAAACACCACTTCTGTCTGTATGGCCAGCAGAATCATTCAATTATATCTGCAAGATATCCTGAATTGTTTCTTAAATCGAGATGATTCAGTGCGACTGTGGGCAGTAAAGGTTGTGCAAATAGTATTGCGACAAGGTTTAGTGCATCCTGTACGGATGGTACCATATCTTATTACTCTAAGTACAGAGGTGAGGAGTATTCATACTAACTATACGAACTTATTATCTTTGTTTTTAAATAAACATTTTGAACAGGCGGCCCATCGAGCAGATGCATTACTGAAAAAAATCGATAAGACCTATTCGGGTTTTGTCAATATGAAAGTGCAATTTGGTTTTCAGCTGTGTTTTAAGCTTCAAGAATTGCTTCAAGGGGATCGGGGAAAAAATGTTGTGATACGAGGATTCTGGTAATGTTTAACACATACATGCTTTTCTTAGAATCAATTATTACTTTCAATTTTGTGTTTTGATTTTTCAGCAAAAAGGAACACGATATAGTTCCGACAACTCTTAATGATTTCATATATACCCTGCTGCGCACAATGAAACCTCAACGACGTGCTCTAGTCCAAACAGTAACCAAGCAATTCGATGATCAAAAGACAACGCTGCTCAAACAGCATGTGAAAGATATGTATGGTGTGACGGATGGTGAGAATTCAAGGAATTCACCATCAGAAACAAAAAATCTATGAAAAAGCTTGCACGAGGAAAACAGTGCCCAATTTTAATTCCAAGTCGACAGTTGAAGAGATTAAGAAATCGGTACCAAAAACAAGTGATGTCGAGATTAATGCAGATGATAAGAGGGATTAAGTTGTAAAATATTTATAGATATATGTGATACAAAAACAATAGGCACAATACTATTTCTGTTAATAATTTTTAAAAATTCTATTTTTCGTTTCAGTTTAAACAACTTATGCCTATGTTCGATCCAGATCATGCTGACTCTCTTGACGAGGAGCGTGGTAAATCAAAACTAAATAACACGGCAACATCGATTGATAATCCATCGACGCCAGGATTGAATTCAACCGGTGCTAATCAAAGTAGTGTAGATGGTGTAGCTGGCGAGAGTAGTAGTGGAGCGAGAATGGGTGGTGCCACAACACCGCATATAAATAGTGTGAATCATTCGAAAGTTTCAACACCAGCCCAACATAAGGATTTTAGTTTAATTTATAAAGAACTTGACCGTCATGTACTTGATTGTGACATTTTTAACAACCAAAAATATGCACTTATTAAAGAAGTAATACAACAATGCCCATAAGTCCTTTTGCATTATATAGCTAAAAAATAATATTGAAGAGCACAAAAAACTTGTAAGAAATAAACTAACAAAGTTTGTAGATTTTATGGGTCAGTAAAATTTGAAAAACGACATTTCCGATTGTTAATTATTGACTGAAATGAATAATGAATGAAAATTTCTAGGTAAGTAAAAAAGAAACGAATTTGCAATTGAACATAATTCTAATTTCCGTTTATTTTTTATTCAACAACTTTGATTACAAAAAATATTTTTCCTCTAGAATAATTTTAAGTTCTTAACAACTACGTATTACAATGTTCTTAGCAACTACGTATTACAATGCTCTTAACAACTACGTATTACAATGTTCTTAACAACTACGTATTACAATGTACATATGAGATATACATACATCCAAACATACCTCACAGATGAAGATGAAGAACAAGCACCGTTTTTGAAGCAGAAAAACTTCCTTCGTCGGTTTCTTTCAAAGTACTTCCACATTGAGGGTCTTTCGCACTGAATCAAACAAAAAGAAACAATAGGATTTAAGGCAGTCTTTTTCCTAAAAAATAAAAATATTTATTTGAATAAAATAAGAGAAACAAAAAAACATTAAAAGCTCTCTAAACCGTTAACTAAGATATAACATAATCAAAAAAAATGTATGAATACCGTATATATATATATGTATATGCAGTTGCAAATAATACCCTTTAATAGATGTTCGTTGCATAAGCAGCAACTGATTTTTGCATGCACTACGATATGGTGGAAGTATAGTTATATCTAATTTTCACGTTTTATATATTATTGTATTTTAATAAAAACCAGAGAAAGATTGATTACCTCCGATGTATGAATGTGCAACTGCATCATCAATTAGAGAGCCAGAATCCGCCACAACATTCGAATGCAGAAAAATGTACATGAATGAAAAATTTTAAATCGTTGGAACGGTTTTTAAAAATTAATTTTTTATATATAAATTTATGTTACATTTAAAAAAAGTTTTAGTATGCCAAATATGAGTATGCATATATAAAAATACATTTTTAAACTCGTTTTAATAAGGTTCATGGTTTTTAAATTATTGAATTTAATTTGAAAAATTAAAAAACAATTTCTTTCAAAATTTTGATATGCAATATTACTAACTTTTAAAAGAGCTTTTGCTTAAAATTGTTCACTGAAATCGTTTGAGCCGTTAATCAAAAATCATCAAATCGAAAATTATAAATTAAAAAAAAAAACGTTATATCGTCGGTTCAAAGGTAAAACACACTAACACATTTTACCTTTTTGAACGAAATTAGACTGAAACATTCTTTTTGAAGCTTAAAATTCAATTTCCACAGTTTTTAAATAAAGTTCTCGGGTATACATTTCAATTTCCTTATAGAAAATATGCTAAATTAAACATTTTGAATTAAAAAATGCATTTTAATCTAATTTTCTTGAATTTTTGTTCTGCACTTATCGAAATTTACCTTTGAAACGACGATATGGCAGGTACCATTAATAAGGTTGTATATAAGACCAAAATATTAACGCAAATACCTACTTGCTCTTGTTCTTTAGCCCAAATTTGGTTCTTAGTTTTAAATTAATCAACTACATACATATAACATCAGACGGCCAAAATAAATTCTAAGGTATTCAGCCGAAACTGCTGCAGCCTGTGACACAAAACATGAAGCCTATTCCAGAATGGACTTTATAATTCGATAATTTTGAATAATTAAAAAAAATTGTTCTCTTCTTACTCGTCGTAAAAGCAGCGTACTTAAAATTACTGTTAATGATAAGTTATTGACCAATTTGGATTACAGTTGAAAAAGTGGATAAGATGAATGGATGTGGAAATTAAACAATTAAGTAAACATTTACTTTTCCCTTAAAAAAAGTAAATGTTTAATTAATTGTTTCATTTCCACATCCATTGTGACCAGAAAAGCCGAAGGAAAAACAAGATTAGATCTTATCCACTTTTTCAACTTAAAACTACTATACCTACTCTCTTTTTGTTAGTTTTTCACTCACCTATTGATAAGATAAAAATAGAATTTAGTAATTTCTTCAATTGCTTCTGAGGTTGCAAACAAATGACCGGAACGTTTTGTTGCCGAAAACTTTCCATTGTTTGCTCTAAACGAAAGAGATCCATCGCCGTGCCAGATAAGCTCAAAGAGTGCATCAGCACATCGTCTATTGCCCGTTGCTTGTATTCCACCACCAGTAGATAAACACCAATATCGATCTTGTGTAGTACGCAGTGCCCAGCGCAGTGCTGACTAATCGAATTCTAGTTGGAATATTTCATTCTCGCCAACTTCATCCTGATTAGCGGTTACATCAACACCTTGTTTTATGGAAAAATATCGTGTATTTAGTCCAGCAATATATGAAGCCTGTAGTAGAGAATCCTCCAACGAGAACAATTCATCGCGGGTAACAGTCGACAAGCGAGACTTGAGTACGGCCTTCGAACCAATAGGGAAAGATATTGACTTTATCTAAATAAGAAAATGATGATTGAATTTTTCTCAATGCAAAAATTTCAAATTGGTATTTACCTATCCCGAAAAGCCAAATGTCCTCCATGGTACTCAGCGCTAAATAAACAATCTTCTTTGCATTGCACCCGGAGTTTTCCGTTTGCATTCAAATACCTAAGGAATATAAGAAAAATACATTATTTACCAATCATTACTTTGAAGAGCCAAAGTAAACGCAATTGTTGTTGCATGTGTGTAACGCATGTCGACCCCCCTCGTCGGCACGGAACTCCAAGGTGAACAGAGTATCCTCACCCAATGGAATATTTGCGTCCACATGAATCCCATCTTGTGTCTCGGACAAGTGTGCGAACCGTATCCTTTCAATTGAGCGTAGATTCACCTGAGGTCTGGCCGCCAAATGCATCGTCCAGAGCTCCCCATTTGATGGAGTCTTTGCTGTATATACGAATCTTTTCTGGAGTGCCACCTAATAAGAAGCCGCAGGACTCATTTTTCAGCGCCCATCCGCCGGTATTATCCTCGCTTATGCTAATTTGAAATCGACTTCCAGCATCGCGTTCCTCAGTCTCGCAAAGCACATTTCCGAACGAGATCATAAATAGATAACACCTGTAAATAGAGAAGAAAATGTATATAGAGCAGAGTTTAAGTGACATACAAACCGACGACAGGATACCGGATTGTTCCCAACTGGGAACAAATAAATGCATGCATTATAATTGGCACTACATAAGTAAAAATTTAGATTCCCTGCAGATTGGTCGATTCTTTTCAAGTGTAAATAAGCTTACTGTTCGGGGAGTTCTTTAACTGAAAAGATCCACGTTGAGATCGAATCTAATTTAATAGTATAAAATACTTTAGAGATTTATATATAAAACGGACAGCAAGGAATTACATTTTGCTATGAATTTATTGTTTTTCTTGTAGAATAAAACAAGAACACAACTGTTATAACCGGAGAGGCATGCTGTTGATAGGAATAAAATTAATGAGACTGGCTTCCTCTGGCAGCAGATTCGTTCGTAAATATATTTAAATCTACAACCAATTTCTTATTAAAAACAAATATTTTGTAAACAGTTGTACAAATATAATTAAAAGTTTTCAAAACTAATACAAACAAATAAAAAAAAAACAAGTTTGACACAATGTCATTTACACACAAGACGTCAAATTAGTTATTTTTTTCACCGAAATTCGACGGCAGCTCTCATGTCGCTAAGGAGCAGCTGAACCCCTTTCTATAGGGCTTTTGTATGAAAATTACATACGACTAGCAGTCCATATATAATAAGTCAATGCAAACCTCTTTCAAAAAATATATGATGGAAAAGCTTAAAATTCTAACGTGGAATGCCAACGGATTATGGCAAAAACTTGGAGAATTGGAGATGTATATGCAAGAAAATGATATTGACATATGTTTGATATCAGAAACGCATGCCAAAAATGAATCAAATCTTAAAATCCACGGGTTTCATGGCTACCATGCCATTCATCCATCAAACAAAGCAAGAGGTGTATCATTGTATATAAAATAATGCATTGAACACTCGATAGGCCTCAAAATAGAGGTGGAATCAATGCAATTGAGTAGTGTACAGGTTAAAACTAAAAATATTCCTCTCAATGTCTCTTCCATATATTGCCCTCCGCGTTGCAAAATTGATAAGAGTGAATTTACGACATTGATAGTCACTAAGTCCAAATTGATTTGTTGGTGGTGACTTTAATGCAAAGCACACCTTCTGGGCCTCACGATGCATATCTCAAAAGGGTCGCATGCTATATGAAGCAGGAATGGAGAATAATTGTGACTTTCATTCGACTGGCAAGCCAACTTACTGGCCAACTGGTCCGTCGAAAATACCTGACCTAATCGATTTATTCATGGTAAAAGGAATACCCTCTAACCGTATAGAAATTTCAGAGGACTATGACCTCTTCTCAGATCATTCTGCCGTCGTACTCATTATAAGCGAAAGCCTTGTTAAAATTGAAAAACCACCCAGGTTAACAAACAGTAAAACCAACTGGGATGGATTCAAAAAAGATATCGAGGACAACGTTGAGTTAATCAAACAATTAATACCTGAACATCAGTTCGGATTTAGAAGCAAGCATTTGACAATTGATCAAGTGCATAGAATTACTGATGTAATTGAGAGAGCTCTTGAAGAAAAGAAAATCTGTTGGACTGTCTTTTTGGACGTGTGTGGCACGAAGGCCTCAAATTCAAATTAAGACAAGTTCTGCCGGAAGGGCTTTACAACATTCTAAACGACACGAAAAAAGACTTTTTCGTGTAAGACACGGAAATGACTATTCTGATTTCAAAGAAATAGTGGCTGGGGTACCACAAGGAAGTGTATTAGGTCCAGTTTTGTACCTTTTATTTACACGCGATATACCTCAAACAGATGACACTATTGTAGCCACGTTTGCTGATGATACTGCAATACTAGCAGTAGGCAAAACGATTAGTGAAGCTACAATTAAATTACAAAATGCTCTTAATAATGTTAATGAGTGGACGAAAACATGGCGAATAGCGCTCAATGAACAAATGTCAGTCCACGTGGACATTACGTATAAAAAAATAAATAGATTGCCCGTCTTTCTTAATACCGATCGTGTTCTATTTGCAAATGAGACAAAGTATCTGGGAATGACTCTAGACGCGAAATTAAAATGGAAGCCGCACGTGAAAAAGAAATGCGAAGAACTAAAAAGGAAATTAAGAGATATGAACTGGTTACTCGGTAAATATTCAAAGCTTAGTATTGACAATAAATTGATTTTATACCGACAGGTTCTTAAACCTGTTTGGACTTATGGTATACAACCTGCGATACAAACTTAAATAACTTACAAACGTTTGAAAATAAATTGCTTAATTTTAAGGCTCCGTAGTATATAAGAAACGAAGATCTTCATAGGGATCTTGGGATTCCTACGGTGCGGGAGGAAATAAAAAGTTTCGCGCGAAAACATAGAAATCGACTATTAGAACACGCTAATTCAACGATTATTGACATTCTTGACGAGTCGAATTTAGTACGCCATCTGCGAAGAACAAAACCTTCCGGCTTGGTGCTGTGAACAGAAAAACGCTTTAAAATCGCGGATTAAGCAGGAACTTTCACCGGAAAGTAACCTGCAATACGTTACTTAACTTCGTCAAAAACAAATTGTAAGATAAGTTTCAACTTAGTTGCAATCGGGAAGTGGAGGTGGTTTTAGTGTAGTAAGAATTTCACACTTCTATGAGCACGCATTTTTTGGTCCTCATAGAGCCTGAATAGCAGGTTTTGCACCTACCTACGGGAAAATAACCACAAAAAAAAAAAAATTAGCTCTAAAGAAGACGCAAACGAGTTTCCCCTTCCTGGGCAGAAAAGACCTAATAGGGCTACCAAAAAGAGCAACGGAAAGCGTATCCAACTCGACAAGGATTCCCCAGCGAATCCACCTTAAGCGCCAGTACTAGACCAACTCGAAGCTGGGAAGATAACCAAACTAACCAAGCCAAATGTCCCAACACCAATCTCAGTATCCAACCAAAACAATGTAGAAAAGACAGCCAAACCGCTAGCCTCAACATCAACAGCCGCCAAACCATCTCCAGTGCAGCCACTAAAGACATTAAAAGATACCATGACCACAAATGCAGCAAAGGGACCAGGAATGCCACCAATCTTCTGCTTTTCTGGGAATGTTGCTGAAATTAGAAGACACTGTAAAACCAACAACCTAAGCGTCAACTTCAAGAATAGGAACACAAAGACGACCATTATTAATGCTGGAGACAGGGCATCGCTCCTGCAGACATCAAAAACCAGATAGGAAGAACTTTCTGCTACTCAAAGGGATTCACCACACCTACGCAGCCATCGAAGTAGAAGATGAGCTAAGAATCGAAGGACTCCCAGTCATCAAGGTGACGCACTTCAAAGCCAAGAATCGAAGGACTCCCAATCATCAAGGTGACGCACTTCAAAGCCAAGAGGGCAATGGGGAAAAACTACAACAAACTTTGTCGTGGAACTCACAAAGACCTGTGACATCAGTGAAGTGTACACAAAGACGCTAATATTGAACCAGAGGGTCCACTGGGAAAAGCTGAAATCCAACGACATTTTGCAGCGCCGAAACTGTCAGCGCTTCGTACACGTTGCCACCAACTGCGGACGCCAGTACGTGTGCGTCAAGTGTAAAGAGGAGCACGAACCCGGACAATGTAAAAGAAAGGAGAACAACGGATTGGGTGTATGGTGTGCCAATTGCAAAAAGGAAGCTCACCCAGCCAACTTCAAGGGTTGCCCAACCCTCAAGGCAGGACTCACCGAAAGGAATAGACTGACAGTAGAAAAAAAGGTGCAACAAGAACTTGCTGCCAAGTCAGCATGCGTGGTTACCCGCCCGGCAGTTAGCTTTGCAGCAATGGTGAAAGGTGGACCATCACAAAAAACACCCGACTCCAGGAACCAACAGCAACTACAGAAAACGACTCCAGCTAAAGTGGTCACACCCTTGACAACAACACCAAGGAGTGGACCATCCAAACCCACGTCAGCCCCACCAACAAATCTAAACACCGAGGTCCAAAAGATTTTTGGATCCGACCTACTGACAGTCATGGGAAAAGCTCGGAGTACAGTTCCACCGAACTATGCTCAGCTTAGCAAAAGTGAGAAGTCCGTGGCACTGGCCATCTCCTGTTCCAAATATGCAATTTGCTTCACATCCTGACGTACAATGTGAATTCACTGTACAGTCTAGAGAAGAGGACAACATTCAGCTTATGGATGAGGAACATCACCCCGGACATCGCTCTCATCAGTGAGACCAACGTCACCAGACGTAACAACATCGACATGGCTGGCTTCAAAACCTTCCGGAAGGACAAGGATGAGGGCCGTAGAGGAACGGCAATCTACGTAAAGAAGAAGATTTCCTCCAAAACCACCGAAACCATCATCACAGGTTTCACAACCAGCGAAGCCACTGCCGTCACCATTGAACTAGGAAGAGATGAAACCCTCACCATCATAAGTGTTTATTTTAAGTGCAAATCCAGCATGAGAAATTCACAATGACCTAAAAATTTTCAACACTACCCTCAAAAGATGCACATATGGACTCATCGGCGGCGATTTCAACGCAAGGCATCACCTGTGGCTGGATACAACGATCTCACCCGAGGGCAAAGCAATTGTTGACTGGCTGGAGGCCAACAACGACCAACACTCCTTAGTGGTTATTTCACAACAAAAACCAACCTTTCCCAGAACACCATCGACACTTGATTTTTTTATTTCTACCTCGAATTTTTCTTGTATTCTTCCAGAACTCAGAAACTACACCTGTTCTTTAATACCCGGGGATTCGGACCATGAAGCAGTGCAGCTAAACATCAAACTCCAACAACCCATCTTCCTGGCGACAGAACTAACTGAGCACATCATCAACTATAGGAGACTGGATGTGGATAGATTTCAACGTGACATAGAAGCCACCATAACACTGCCTAACAAAACAGGAACCTGCAGAATACAGAAATTGACGCAGCCATTAACTGTCTGGAAGCACCTGTTTTTAGTGCACTAGATATCCAAAAACAGCACAAGACATCAAAGGACAGATACCAGCACCTTCCTGAGTATATCCAGAATCTCTACTTCCATCGACAACAGTTAAGGAAACGTCTTCAGAGGATGCATCAGCGTGAACTGAATACAACAAATAGCAACTAACAGACAGTATGCAGGGAACTAAATTGTGTCAATATTATGTTGCGGAACTCTATCCAACAACAATAACCAATTCAACAAGAGACTGCAAGCCATCAAACCTTGACCTGACGCCTTCAAGAACATCAACAAACTAATTGGGAAAACACCACCGATGCCTGAAACCATTATCACCGACAATGGAGAGTTCAGAGCGACACAGGACAAAGCTGAGGCATTTGCTGAATATTTCGAGAGAAACTTCACTCCCAACCCATCCACAGACCTAGTCTTCTTGGATGAAGTGAAGGATCCCATCCAACTAACACTGGCACCTAACATGGACAGAGTAATATTCAGCGATACCAATCCAGCGAGTGACCCAGTTGAAAGCCCAAACCTGAGCACCCGCGAAGAAATAGTTGAAATAATTAGCAGCTGCAGGCCGAAGAAGTCAACAGGACCAGATGGAATATCCAACTTTATCATAAAGAGGATGCCAGAGATACTCGTAGTTTTGATCCTTCTTACCATCATCCTGAACAACTATGTCAACAACAACTACTTCCCTCAAAAATGGAAAACAGCGTAGATTGTGGCAATCCCGAAGAAAGGTGTTAGGAACATGATCTCCAACTACAGGCCAATATCCCTCCTCAGTAACTTAAGCAAGCTATTGGAAGAACTGCTACTAAGGAAACTGGAGAAGTTTTGTAGCGAAAACAACTTAATTCCTGACATGCAGTTTGGTTTTAGAGAGAAGCACTCAATACTACACCAACTCCAGAAGTTCCAGCATGACATCACTATAGCCCTCAACAGTCATCGTGTCACCGTTGGATGTTTTCTGGATGTCGAAAAAGCGTTTGATAGCGTCTGGATAGATGCCCTTATACACAAACTACATCTGCTACATTTACCCCCGCCACTAATAAAAATTCTCTTTTCTTTTCTTTCTTCCAGGAATTTAGATTTATTTATTTAGATTTATTTATTTATTTCAATCTACGATCGTTCATCAACAGATTTCGCTTTATAGCTTAATATAATATGATATATACAATGATTTAATATAATAAAATATAATACAGTATAACATAACATGATATTTATAATATAAAATGATACAGTATTAAAAATTTAGTGGTATAGTACATTAAAGAACTTTTTAAAGTGGATTGTTTCAAATAAATTGCAAACAAATAAATATACTTTTATTAAGAATCTTGAAGTAAATTTAAAACAAGTGTCTTGAACTGATATCTAGTTAAGAACAAATCCAAATTTTCATAATAAACAGTGAAAATTTTACAACAATGAGAAATTGGCTCACGCTGCCCATAATTTGTAGAATGGGGTATTTCAAAAATAAGGTCCCTCATTCTCAAAGTTCTACTTGGTGCGTAGATATTTATTAAAGAAATTAAATCTGCAGAGTCAATATCATTACAGATAATGTCACGAACAAATAAAACACTAAACATTCTACGCCTTGACTCTAGAGTTTGCATTCCAAGCATTAAACATCTACTCCTATAATTCAAATTACTATTACCAGACATTGGAAATGCCTTCAATGCGTACCTTAAAAAGTTTTTTTGAATTTTCTCAATTCTATCAATTAATTTGTTTGTGTCTGGATTCCAAATAATGCAATTATATTCCAGTAATGGACGAATAATTGAGCAGTATAAGGTTTTCAATGTATACGGATCTTTAAATTCGGAGGAATTCCGTTTAAGAAAACCAAGCATAGAGTTTGATTTAGAAGAAATATAGTTAACATGGGATTCAAAAGATAGTTTTTCATCAAATATAACACCTAGATCTTTTGCTTCACTAACTCTACGTAACTTAACCCCGTTAATAATGTAATCGAATATTATTGGATTCAATTTACGGCAGAAAGTTAAAACCGAACACTTTGATATGTTCAGAAGCAAATCATTTTGTTTACACCAATTTTCGAAGTCATATAAGTCTTGTTGGAATGTTAGACAATCATTTATTTTGTTAATAACCTTGAACATTTGAATATCATCTGCGAATATTAGACCTTCAGATAAAGATAAAATTGATGGAAAGTCGTTTATAAAAAGATCAAACAAAGGTGGGCCCAAATGACTTCCTTCTGGAACACCTGAAAGAACTGTTATAGGATAAGATTCTAGGTCACCTATTTTCACAATCTGCCTCCTACCAATAAGATAAGACCAAAACCATTTTAGTAAAGTTCCATCAAAACCGTATGCTTTTAATATTTTAATTAAAATGAGGTGATTTACTCTACTGAAGGCTTTGACAAAATCAGTATACACCACATCCATTTGGCATCGCTTTTCTAATGCATTAAAGCATTTGTTGGAAAAGCAAGCCAAGTTTGTGGAGGTTGATCGGCCACTGAAGAATCCATGTTGGGAATTAGAAATATGATTTTTAATAATGCAATATAATTTTACTTTAACAATTTTATCCAAAATTTTTGGGATAACAGCCAGTTTGCTTATAGGGCGATAGTTTATTATATTCCTTTTATCACCAGACTTAAAAATAGGATTGATAAAGGAAATTTTCCACTCATCTAAGAAAATACCACAAGAAAGAGATTGATTATAAATAAATTGAAGCGGAGAACTCAAAGATTCAAAGCAGTGTTTTAAAACAATTGGATAAATTCCATGACAATCTGGATAACTCGATGGGTCTAGCTCACGCAGGGCAGTACTAACATCATCAATATCTAAAAAGAGATGACAGCAGTCAGTCATTGGTAATAAAGAGCTTGCGTCATAATTATTACCAATAACAACATCAGAGGAGTTGTAGATATTTTGAAAATTATCCGCAAACCAATCTACAATTATTTTGGGATCACTAGATGTTACATCATTGTAAATCATAGATGATGGGAAACCAATTGATTTCCGTTTTAAATTGATGAAATTCCAAAAACATTTCGGGTTAGCCTTGAGGTTTTGTTCAGTTTTTTGAACATAACTACTATAGCAAAACTTGGACAGGAAAACATACTCTTTCCTAAGGCGAGAATATAATGTGAAATCTAATTGGTTTTTAGATAATTGAAACTTTTTAAAGGCATTACTTTTAGCATTCTTTAACTTGCGCAACCTTACATTAGACCACGGAGGATGCGAGTTCAATCTTGTAAGTAATCGCGGAACAGAGGAAGCCAATTCTCTTCCAAAAATATCTAAAAATAATTTAAAATTACTTTTTAGGTTACAATTAGAATTTAATTGCCAATCTAAATTTCGAAATTTTTCATTTAAATTATCTAAACAATTTGTATTAAATTTATATTTGAATTTATCAAGAGTTTGAAAAGCATTATAATTATTAAAGCAAATAGTTTTGATATAAATTGACAGGGCAACATGGTGGATGGAATTTGAAAACAAGGGGATGCACTCAGAAACAATGGATACATTATCCTCATTAATGAAGACGAGGTCTAGCATTCTATTCAAAGAGTTGTGAATAAAGCACCCTTGAATTAAATTTAACGCAAACAACGAATCAATTAACTCAAATTCTACTTCAGAAGAAAGCACTGTAGGCAACACCCTGTTTTCAAATTGCATCCACTTAATGTCACCCAAATTGAAATCTCCAATTACACAAGTAGATATATTAAAATTTCTCTCAGAAAAATTAGATACAATATTTTCAATGTTTGATAAATGAGAAGAATATAAAGATAACGGTGAATTAGGAGGGATATAACACAGAAAGATCAATAATTTACTTGCAGAATCTCCTTCAATGCAAACACATATTTGTTCAACGTTGTTGTCTTCTGGTGATGAATTGTTTGGGCTTATAAGGTATGCCACCAGCGGCCGCCGAATAGCAATAAGAAGGCCTCCACCCCTTCTACAACCAACATCATGACGATCACGGCGAAATAATGAAAATTCTGACGCATTCAATATCTCCTCATTACTTATTTCATTATATAACCATGTTTCCACAAACGCAAAAATATCATATTCGGACGAGTCAACAAGAGCAGAGAGGTCTTTAAGTTTACCTCTTATTCCGCCCATGTTTTGGTAATACATTGAAATTTCATTGTTGTTTAAATTAATGCATTCATTTCTTGCCCCTGAGCTACTTCTCTCTGGCCTGGAATTTTCACAATTTCTTCATTTTTTGCACCATCTCTAGGAATGAAGTCCCTCACAACAGTATTCTTCGGCCATTTCGATCCAATCAATGCTAACTTAAAGTTGTTAGCTGGAATTCCAACTTTAAAGTTTATAAATTTCAAATTTGTAGCATCTTTTTTAACAAGTTTGAAACATTTTATGCAGGATTCATCGACACCCAATTTTCCAGCAACATATCTCGATAAACATTCCTCTGTTGTAGAAGCATCAAATTTTGAAACGTGAAACCATTTGTGAGTCAACAACATCAAGACCTTCGGCAACATCTTGTCCACAAACATGAACATTGTGTTTTTTCTTTTGCTTCTGCTTTCGCTCGCCGACAATGGCCCATCCATTACTACGTTCCGCTGTATTCTCAATAGTTGTTATCACTCCCGTTGCCGCACCCGCAACAACAGCCTCAGCAACAACCTCAGCCACCGATGCATTAGACAATCCATGCTTGAACTTCTCCACTTGATCATTTGACGAGGGGAACAAATTGGAATGGGAACCAGAAGCATTAGTTTTGCTACCATGATATGCCCCACTACCACTGCCACTGGCATCATCTCCCAACACATTAGAGTGTTTATCGTTAACGGCCTTAGTTTTTGTTTCTTTTGGCGCAACAACAACATCAAGTAATAGTTTTTTTATTTCAGCATGAAATGTATCAATACCATTTATTTTCTGCGTAAGAACATCAACCACTGAAACTAGTTCGTTGACCTTAGCAAGCACATTATTCATAGACAATTTAAACTTTACACAGTCAGTGCAGCGAAAAGCAATGTTTGAATTTTCTTTCAGAATTTCTTTTTGCGTATCTTCCGAGATTTTAGCACAGAGCTTATGAAACAAATTGCCACAGAAAAAGCCACAATTTACACCTTCATCCTGTATAGGATTTTTGCAAGCAAAGCACTTTTTGGTATTATTAGACATTATGTAAAAGGAAGATCAAAAAAGAACAACCGCACACTATGAATTCTGAATCTGAATTTCTTTGTGCAGTTGGGAAACTGCTCATCAACTGTGAAGAACAAAGCCGGAGTCGCACAAGGTTCAAAACTTGGCCCCTTCCTCTACAGCCTGATGACATCAGACCAACCCGTCCCAGCTGGCTGTGAAAACCTGCTGTTTGCTAATGACTCGCTTACATACGCTACTTCAATGACACCGCTAGTCGCAGTCCGGATAGTAGAAGCTCACATCAACAGAATGTTCAATTTCTACAAGAAATGGGGCATCAAAAATAACTCCGCAAAATTGGAGCTTATCTGCTTCAGGAGACCCGTGACGGCAGAAGTCGCTCAGCAGCCACTTGTAGAAGCCTAGTTCGGAAGCTTCCAGATGATTCAACTATTGTTGCCAAAAGGAACGTCAAATACCTGGGGATCAACTTCAACGAGTTGCTAAGGTTCAACCCGCACTCAAAAAGTGTACTCAGAAAAGCGAACTGGGCACTCCACCGACTACACCCTTTGATGAGGAGAAGATCAGGACTAGGCCAACAGACGAAGATACTTATGTACAAGCAATTCTTGCGGCCAGTCATCACCTACTGTTTCCCGGTCTGGTTCACGATCACAAAAACAGCGATTAAGGAACTCCAAATCTTTGAGAGGAAGATGCGAAGAATCTGCACCGGACTCCACTTCGATCGGCAGCGAAGAAAACATTACAGGTATGAGGATCTGTACAGAAAAGCAAGGATAGTACCTCTGGACAAATACCTGCTAAATTCGGCAAAGAAGCTTGTGCAGAACACCATTAATCACCCCAATCAGAGAAGAATGCCCACTAGGAACGACATCCCGAGCCGAGGTACCTCAGTGTGATGGAAGCCCTGGACGCTAATATTTTCACGGACAACGACGAAACAGCCGTTTCTTTCTACGCTGACACAGGGTCAGCATACTACCGTGGCTAAAAGCCAAGCGTTTTCACCAATCCATACCCAAACCACCAATGGACAACCGGGACGGAACACCCCGAGAACATCAAAGTCAACCGACTTTCTTAATTTTAAGTTGACATGTATGATATATATTAATATTTCTTTTTAAATCTAAGCCAATGTATAACAATAGGCCCCCTTTGTGCCATAAGATTTATATTTTTCAATGTATTTTAAGCTAACTCAAATTGTATATATATGTTCAATAAAAAAATCGTTAAATCGTTAATCGTGGTTCTCGAGTTAAAAAGCAAAAACTTAACGCGTTTTCTTTTTTTATTTCTTCTTTATCGACAAAAAAAGCTCGCGTACTCGACTAATACCGAAAGCGCCAATCACGATCGTGGCCTGCGGTTTCGTGCTAAAAACGAATTTTCTTCTTT
The DNA here is from genome assembly GCA_946251815.1 of Dasysyrphus albostriatus. Lineage (NCBI taxonomy): Eukaryota > Metazoa > Arthropoda > Insecta > Diptera > Syrphidae > Dasysyrphus > Dasysyrphus albostriatus. The sequence goes on along the minus strand of OX276335.1, from coordinate 104,021,450 downwards.
TTTTTTCATTTTTTTTCTTTAATTTTTTTTTTTTTTTTTATTTATTTGTTTCTTATTTTATTAACATTTATTATTGTATATTATAATGGAGTCTAAAAGGAGGCCGCTGTCTTCAGCTAGGCTGCACCTCACGATTAGATGATTGGGATTAGACTGCCAAAAGATTCTTACTTAATTTTGAATTATGCTTCAGGTAAATAATTGTAATGTGCATTCGTTTGCACAATTAATATTGTTGCTGAAATATTCATATTTCGTCTGGGCTTTACGAAATATGATAAAGCTTGTGTAAGTGAAGGGGAAAAGGGGTGTTTCCGTTTGTGATTGGAATTTGGATAGGTAAGCGAAAATGGCGTGGGAAACAGTTACGTTTTATGTGAGTGCCGTTAGGTGAAGGGGCGTGTGGGGAATAACGGGTTTGTGGTTTTGGGTGACGTCTGAGACGTAACTTCATGCTAGCTTAACTCCTAAGATTTACGTTATTGCTCTTTGTGGGCAAACCGTAGGAGTTGCAATTTTTTTGAATTCACGGGTATGTTTACGGAAATTAATCTGCAATTAATGGCGTTTTTAAAAATAATCTTTGACCAAAAATTAAAAAGTTAGTCCTTATACCTTATATTTACGTGATTGCCCTTTGTGGACAAACGATAAGAGCGGCAATTTTTTTGTTTTCACGGCAAATTTACGGCAATTAATTGGCGATTAAAGGCGTTTTCAAAAATATTATTTTCGAAAGTTGTCATGCTAACCTTACGCCACATTTACGTGATTGCTCTTTGTGGGTAGACGGCATTTTTTTGTTTTCACGGCAAATTTACGGCAATTAATGGCGTTTTCAAAATTAATTTTTTCAAAAGTTCTCATGCTAACCTTACACCCAAAATTTAAGTGATTGCAATTTGTGGGCAAACCATAAGAGTGGCAATTTTTTTGTTTCCACAGCATATTTACGGCAGTTAATGGCGTTTTCAAAAACTATTTTTTTCCAAAAACAAAAAAGTGTCATGCTAACTTTACGCGTACTTTTTTTTTCTTATATTAAGCGCGCTCTAAAGGGGTTGTGACTACCCTTAAGATGATTGAACACAGTGCGAGCGTTAGGAAAAAAAGGAAGGATTTCAAAGGAGATACCGATGTACATTGGTTTTGAAATTCTGAATATCAGAATGGAAGGGAAAAATAGAGATCGGTAAAGCATTCTACATTCGTGTGATTCGGCAAAAAAAAGAATCTCTGTACTTAACAGTACGTCCGAAATTGGGCTCAAGGGTAAACTGATGGGCATTTCTGGCAGTGTGAGTATTACGGTGGAATTGTTTAAGGGGAGGAATGCAACTGGCTATTTCGCTAGAACACTGTTTATAAAAGTAGCGATAAAATATGAAACATTACGTCGATGTTCAAGAGATTCGAATGTTACCGTTAAAGTACTATCACCTATCATTTTTAAAGCTCTTTTTTGGATACGATTTGGATGGGTTATGGGAGCACCAGCCCAAATATGAGAATTATATTCAAGTTTTGGGCAAATGTAGGCTTTGTAGATTGCAGCCAGATCAGACGGGGAAAAAAATTTCTTCCATCTTCAAAGAAAACCTAAACACTTTGCAGCGTTTTTGGCGACGTTGAATATATGATCGTTCCACAGAGGGTGATCTGTGATGCACATACCCAGAACTGAAAGTTGTTTAGTTTAGATAGCGGCACTGGACAATGGTGTCAAGATCAGAATTTAATGAGCTGTCGTTCAAGTTCCACATCCGAAGTGCAGGGATGTGCATCTAGAAACGAATAAGAAAAGCTGAGGGTGCTGTCATCAGCAAAACAATTTAATGGATTAGAAGTTTCAGATAAGAGATCATTAATAAAAATGAGAAAGAGGGTAGGATACAAAATGGAGCTCTGGGGCACATCAGAATTCATTTTATGAATATCAGACTTGAAACCGTCCAATACAACTTGTATTGATCGGTCCGAAAGGTAATTTCTAATCCAACGAAGAAGAGATTCTTCGATACCAAATGCACGCATTTTTGATAAGAGAGCTTGATGCCAAAGTCTATCAAACGCTTTTGAAATATCAAGTGTAACAATCTTACTTTCTCCAGAACGATGTAAAGATTTGTTCCACTGCTCTGTGAGATATACCATCAGATCACCAGTGGACCTATTGCCACGAAAACCATATTGCCGGTCATTAAGAAGCTTCCGTTCTTCAAGATATTTCTTGAGCTGATAATTAATCAGCGTTTCCATGACCTTGAAAAGAAGGGACGTAAGTGCAATTGGACGATAGTTAGAAGGAGAAGAACTTTCACCTTTTTTAGGGACAGGCTGGTCAAATGCTGTTTTCCATCCACTCGGAAAGAGACCAGTAGAGTAGGACAGATGGAAAAGCTTACGCAGTGGCTTTGCCAGCGTTGAAGAACACCTCTGCAGAACAATGGGAGGGATACAATCCGGGCCAGCGGATTTGTATACGTTAAGATCTTTTAAGACTCTTGCTACTGCACGAGTGCGAAAAAAGATTTGTCCCATAAAATCATTAGCGCACTCAAGCACAGGCGGAGTCATGATACTCTCTGGCAGCGTCGAATTAACAGCAAACTGTGCTGCAAGCAAATTGGCTTTGTCTAGTGAGCTGACATAGGAAGTATATATAGGGAGTATCATTGAAGACGAGCGTTGGAACCCAAGACGAGGTGGAATTACGTACGTTTTTTACAAATGACCAGACATTTTTACTACCTTTGGGAAATTGATCCTTAATTTCTGATCATGCAAAAATTTGGTACGTCGAATATGAACGTTACAGGTCTTTCGAGCTTGTTTGAACTTATTCCGGTTTTCCTCAGTGGGGATGGCTTTGTATCATCGGAAACTTACTTCTCTCACCCTGATAACCTCTTTACAGCTCGAATCAAATCATGAATTCTCTTTCGGTTTGATAGATTTTATCCTGTTCGGAATAAAATTCCCCATGCCGTAGAGAATTAAATTTGTAACCATATCTGCACTGGAATCTACGTCACTACCGAGGAAGCATAGCGACCAGTTAAAGTTTTTGAAGAAATTATTGAGACCATCCCAATTGGCTTTCTCGTAATGCCAAACGGTTCTAATTGGAGTTGTTTCTCTAACTGGATTGTCTTAGCACGAGAAATTAGCAGATATGACACAATGGTCAGATGTGCCTAGAGGCGATAATACACTAATAGTGTATTTATCAGGGTCAGAGGTAAGAAACAAGTCTAAAGTGTTGGCGGATTGACCTGCAACGTCAGGGATACGAGTTGGTTCGTCAACAGGCTGAGTAAGTTGGTTTAATCACCCGCAATGACGATTTCAGTGTGAGGATAATGGGCAATGATTCTTTGAATGGAGTCGGACAGAGCACCAAACTCATTGAAAGTTGAATTTCTGTCCAAATTTGGGCTCCGATAAATGAAGCAGGTATGAATGATGTGCTTTTTGACCGAGAATTTTAACCACACGAAGTTGAAATTTGTGTTTGAGCACAAACCAAACCATGGTTGGAGCTGGTACGCAACATCATTTCTTATGTAAATGGCGAGACCATGGTGGGAAAAGAATAATGGCACTAAGCTATATCCATAGAGATTAAATTCTGAATAGTCAGAATATTCCCCTTTTTGAGTTTCACTCAGTGCCGGAACAGCTGGCCTGTTTTTTTACAGTATAAACATACACGGCACAGAAATTTTTCCTAAGCCCACGGATGTTAGAAAAATCCACTCTAAATTTACCTGCCATTCAAAAATGCAAAATTAATACTAAAACCAATTCAGACAATTACGTAAAATGAATCTCTAATTTGAGTCCCAATCTGGACGTATCAATAATAATCTATCACTAGTGTTATGCCTTAGTGACAGATTATATCGATCCGTCCCTGGTTACCCAAAAAAAACAATCAACTATATATCTGAAATCATATTAGATTAATCCCTGTTACACTATGTGAAGAGCTTCACAGTGCACACACAATGCAACAACGATTGAGGTAATAACGACTGTGGGTGAAGAGGGGGAAGGGAGAATGGAGGATTGACCACTCGCTGTGTTCCGTTGATTAAGCATCTGTTGTGTTTTTCGTGGTGCGTGTGTAATATATCAGCACTGGCACTGGCACTTGTTTGGTATTTTATATATGTATAATTTTTTTGTAAATATTGAAATTGGGTGGATTTTGTTGTTGATAATTATAATGCACTAGCAATGAATTGTGTGTTGCGCGGCGCAAAGCAGGATTTTTAATTAAATTTTTTTATTTTATTATTGTTTTTATTTAAGATTTTTAGAGAGGATTTATTGTAAATAAATTAATAAAACAAGAATGGACAAAAAACAAATTGCTATATAACGAGGGGACTATAACTTCCGACGAAACTCTCACAAGACGTGTGCTGCTGTTGGGATGCAGTTCGGCACTCCCTGTTCTGTTTGGTTTTCATGGCATATTTACGGCAATTACTGGCGTTTTCAAAAATAATTTTTGACCAAAAATAAAAAAGTGCCATGCTAACTTTATATAAAGTTAGCAGTATTGTACTTTGTGGACAAACCGAAAAAGCGGAAATTTTTTTGTTTCCACGGCATATTTACGGCAATTACTAGCATACTCAACAGTTATTTTTTCAAGAGTTGTAATGCTAACTTTACGCGGCTAAATAAAATCTTTTCTAAGAACTCTCATTTAGCCTTACCTATTTAGTTTTTTTCTATTTGCACAAAATGAAAATCTTGAATACTACGAGTTTTGGTTCTCATCTACTCATATATTTACATTACACCACAAATAATTATAATTATTTGGGTTCACATCGTAATTTTTTAATCAAACAAAACTAAAAACACTGGATTTTGATATTTTTTAAGCAAATACTGAAAATGTGTGTGTAACTAACATAAGAGTGCATATATGCACCTACCACCCATAAATTTATATGAAGGTACAATACCACTGTAAACCCATCTTTGAAATTAATAAAGTTTATTAAGATAATCGTTCTTATCTACCTCGGTACATACGTATGTACAAGTATACATAGGTATAAACCTATATGTCCATTATCCATTGAAAAACATTATACAAAAGGATACACGTTACCTATGCCCATTAATAAATCCCCATAGGTATAGGTACCTACCTACATTTCATTCTTTTATTTTTTAGCAGCCATGCATTATCTTATCAAGTCAAAAAAATCATCAAAATCCGAATCACTCATAGATATTCTTTTTCCTAACCTATCTCAAGAAAATCTTTAAAAAGGTAAATAAATTCAAATTCACACTCACATACAAACATGTATGAATCTACATATCTAATACGAAACATTTTTTGGTTTCTTTCATGAATACACAAGATATACCTACCTAAAACCTTACTAAAGAGAAATGTCAAAAGAGCGGCAAGAAATATGGCGTCGTTTGCTGTCCTGTCGCTCTACTTTTGTAGCGTCCCTGTTGAAAAACCCTTTAGAAGAAAGTACTAATTTGTAACAGAAAAAGCGCTTAGCACAGATCTTAAAATAATTCTTTGAAAAGAGCTTTCTCAAAAGTTTATTGAAATGTGGATTTTCAGTTTCATATCCCATATTTTTCTATGAGCGTGGGACATCCGTATATAATTATTTGTGATTAAACGTAGTCTCGCTGATGATGTTGTTCCCGTGGAATAGATGATGACTTTGTAAGAAATTGCCAGACAAAATGATGAAATTGAAATACAATTAGCATAGCTTAATGGAAATCTGCATATATATATAACGGGTGATTTTTTAAGAGGTTTAGAACTTAAAAAAAAAAAAACACAAAAAATTCGAAAAAAATGAATGAAATATTTATTTGAATCGATAGTTTAAACCTTGCAATTTAATGTTTAAAGATAATTTCATGCAAATGTTGACCGCGGCTGCGTCTCAGGTAGCCCATCCGCTGAGTCCAATTTTGGCATACTCTTTCACACATATCGGCCGGTATCTCACGAATGAATGCATGGATGTTGGCTTCCAGTGCGTCAATCGAAGCGGGCTTGTCCCTATAGACATTAGCCTTGACATACCCCCACAAAAAATAATCTAATGGTGTCGCCTCGCAATTGCGCCATTGTTTCGCGTGCTGTGTGGCATGTGGCACCGTCTTGTTGAAACCACATATCATGCAAGTCAAGAACTTCCATTTCGGGCAAAAAAAAGTTTGTTATCATCGCTCGGTAGCGTTCACCATTGACAGTAACGCTGCGATTCACATCATCTTTGAAGAAATATGGCCCAATAATGCCGCCGGCCCATAAACCGCACCAAACAGTGGCTTTTTCGGGATGCATTGGTAGCTTTTGCAATGCTTCTGGCTGATCTTCACTCCAAATGCGGCAATTATGCTTATTTACGTACCCATTCAACCAAAAATGAGCCTCACCGCTGAACACAATTTTTCGATAAAAAAGCGGATCCTCGGCCAGCTTTCCAAGAGCCCATTCACCAAAAATTCGGCGTTGTGGTAGGTCGGCTGGCTTTAGTTCTTGCACCAGCTGTATCTTAAAAGGCTTTACGCCCAAATCCTTCCGCAAAATTTTCCACGAGGTGCTGTAACAAAGGCCTAACTGCTGGGAACGGCGCCGAATCGACATTTCGCGGTCTTCTGTCACACTAGCTGATACGGCCGCAAAATTTTCTTCACTACGCACAGTACGTAAACGTGTTGGTGGTTTAATATCCAACAAAGTAAATTTGGTGCGAAATTTGGTCACAATCTTCCGAATAGACTGCTCAGAAGGTCGAGAATGCCGACCATAAAATGGAAGCAGCGCGCGATGAACATTTCGAACCGAGCACGAATTTTGATAGTAAAATTCAATAATTTGCAAGCGTTGTTCATTTGTAAGACGATCCATGGTTAAATTGCAAACCAAACTGAAGCTGTTTGACAGTGACACAAGGTACTAAACACACGTCAGCTGTCAAAACCAGTGTTGCCAAAACCAAACCAGCTAAAAAATCACCCGTTATTAGGGTGGTCCTTATATTGTTTTTTTTTTGAGATTCCAAGATGGATAGGCGTCAAATAGTTCTACATAGAAAAACAAATTTCTTAATTTTTCAAATTTTTATTTCACCCCCCTGGGGATCAATTCTCGATCTGTGAAGCTGTGAAGTAATAAAAATATTATCATTTCAATTTTCATAGAAGTTTTTCAATTTATCACTTCACGAACATACCATTTACTATTCTCGTACTCATTCTGATAAAAAGGTTTCAATATGGGTACTTAAGAGTTTGGCAGATCTTTTTTAAAAAATAAATTATTTTGTTCCTGTTTATTGGTTTGGTCTTGAAAATACGTAATGTCCGAACTTACTATGCATATAATAATTAATAACAGAAGACGTATTGGACAAAGGTAATAGCGTTAATCTACCCTTTTACTTTACTCATATATAAAGGGTATTCATGCAACTTCGTAAAACCCTAGATAAGTTACAAATTGGTTAAGTTTATCTTTTGGTTAATGAACTGTCAAATTTTGTATGGGAAATGAATTACACAATTTGGTTAAACTTATGAAAGGATTTTGTTGCGTAAAATTAACCAAACTGGTTAAACTTATCCAAACGTCACTTTTTGACTTATTCTGATTGAATTACGTAGCATTTTATCCAATGTTTAAAAAAGGTCGTTCATGCAAACTTTGCGTAAACTTATCATTTTACACAATTTGTAAACTTTCGACGTTGCATGAACTTTATTGAAAATAAATATCTTCCATAATGCATAGCTTCTATTCTTTCTTAGAAATAATCTAACAGCCGTATTTATAAAGAAAATTTAAAGGCTTCGTAACTTTAAATTGACTCTAAGTTGCTCTTAAGTGCGAAATCGGTACCTATAATCAATTTTCACTTTTAAGCAACGTTACTTAAATGCATCTTAACTTAAACGCCATTCACCGCGTTACTTAAAGCCATCTTAAACATATTTTGATTTTTGCTGTGGGTACCTAATGAAAGTTTTAAGATTTGTGGTTTCCTTTAATAAAATGAATTGTAAAATAAATTGTTTCGATTTGTTAACATATTTTTCTATCAAAAGGCCAAGGTGTGAATCAAAGAATTGAATAATAGAGTTTCTGAACACAAACAAGCATCAGAAACCAAAATGGAATCATGTTTCATTTCCTTTGCATTTAGTATACCAGTTGCTTCTCTTTTTTTCTTATAAATACATACATGGGTTCATCTTTTGTTTGCATTTGCTTTCAAGCTGTCAAAAAACAGCTGAAAAGAACATGTATTAATGAGTTTTCTCACGTTATGTAACATTTCAATCGTTTAGTTAAGTAGCAATCGAAAATTGATTATAGATGAAAATTTAAGTAACGTTATTCAAAGGCAACTTAAATATTGAAGCAAACTTAACAAAATGACCTCTAAGAGGCATTTTAAGAAAATCTATAAATTCGGCTGTAAATGTTTTGTGGTTGTAAAAGCAAAGTGTTTTATTTTGTAAATTAAATAAGTGGAGAATTTAAATAAAGTGAATAATTTAATGAAAATATTACAATAGTTTTGAGAATTTTACTTCGGCTAAAAACAAAAATATCGATGTGAATTTGTTTAATGTACACAAACAATATTGTAATTGTTAATTAGTATTCATTGACAATTATAATAAAATACAAAAAATTAATTCATAAAATGTCTTCAATCACTCAGATTTCCGTCCATCTTCAATGCAACTTGCATATTATACGGGGTGGCGCTTTCTTCATCCAGAATAATTTTAAAATTATTGTTGGATATATTCTAAGGAAAAAAAAAGATAAGAAAATATGAAATAAAAAAAATAGTTTTTGTGCAATGTGACACCCAGATCTTCAATTTGTTGTTAAAACCCCATTTAACTCTCAATTTCCACTTTATAAGCATTAAAGTAGATATTAGATGGGTTTTATTATCTTCTGTCGGGATTCAGGTATTGATTTGGATTTACTTTTAGTACAGAAAAGAAGTAATGAGGAATTTTTTAAATCGTTTTCTTAGCACGTGTTAAAAGTTAATCCAGATACGGATCTCTATTAAAGATAATAAAACAGCAATTGCTATTTTTTATTTTTTTTTTAAACTTCATGACATCGAAGCATTTGGTTTTGAGTGTTTAATAGGAGTATTAAATACCTATTATTGAAATTATACTTCATTATGTTAAAAAAAAATTAATATTTAACGAAAACACATTTTTTTTTTAGTTTTAAGTTTGATAATTATTTTTTTTTAATATCATTACGAAACAATTTAATTTGAAAAATTGATTCGAGAATGGTTTTTAAGAAATTATAACATGACCTTGTAACTATTGTCGTATTTTTGTAGTTGGGTATTTTTATTTTAAATAAATTTTGTCGTACAATTCAATGAAGTTAATTTGAACAAAAATAAGGAGCATAACATTGCCAGTGAGTGCTGCCGTTGATTTTTATTTGTATTTTTTATTTAAGAAAGTCATCACTCGTATCTAAAAGGAGAGAAATAATCCCCCCCTTCCATACTATTTTTTTTTTCTAAAAATATCGGTACCTAAGCATCATTTTACAAATTATCCTGCATGAAATAGGGGGCACCTTGTATTTGGTATTATTTTGACATCTAATTGACAGACCGAGGTGAATAATTCTGACCATGGGACGTGTTCAACAAATAGAAACAAAACTAGAGCCAGGTTCACATTTGTACGTATTTGGCGTAAATTAGTATGTAGCAGTGTAAAACAAAGTGACGAAAATTTAAATCTATTTTCACATACCCTACTCGTAGCTACATTTTTGCGTGTGTAGCAGTGTAAAACAAAGTGACGAAAATTTAAATCTATTTTCACATATCCTACTCGTAGCTACATTTTTGCGTCGTATACTTTTCAATAATCACTCCAATAATGCACAAGAGTAGGTTGTAGGTATATTCATCGAATATGAAATAGTTTTTAATTCATCAATTTCTGTGGATCGCGAATGCCGATTGATTCGCAGCGAATCATTCAATATAGTACAACATACGACAAATACAGGACGCTAAGCAACAACAAAAATTCATCGTCACTCCGCATTCGCCTTGGTTTAAGAGAGGCTTAATACTACGTTTTCATTAGAACAAATGAGGAAATTTCGTTGAAAATTTTCAAATTTGATACGAAATCATCTCATTTCCCACACAAATTTAGGTTTCGAAATGAGATAATTTCAATCAAATTTGCACGGAATTGTGAAGTAAATTAAGTCAAAATCTAACGAACTAAACCAATTGGGCACATTTTGATGAGTTCTGAAAAGATTTTGTACGAAAAAGTCAAATCTGAAACAAAAAAGCAACAACAAAAAGCGATTAAGGCTAGTCGCGCACATGCAACTGCTACCGCAACAAAATAGTTTAGTCACAAGTTGACTACTGAGCGCGCACATGAGCAACTCGACAAATAATGGTTCATCCTCGTCTAACAGCTTAATTTTCGAGGCTTATATACGAATACTATGAGAGTGTGCGTCTAAGCAGCTTTATTCCGCCCGATGCATGCCTCCACCTAGACAGTCGAGGGCTGATCCAGGATAGAGCGGTGGTTCCGCTAATCTACCACGTCGGCCGTAGAACTGTAGATCGGCGGCTCCTTTACAGTCGAGACGTCCTCGCACAAGACGGAGCTGAGCACCTTCGGTTCAGTAGGACTGTGTCCGAACGGGACCGAAGAGATAGCGTAAAGCAGGAGCACCAGTTCTGGTGGTTGAAAAACGAAGATGAAGTTCCTTCAGACATTTAATAGTTGACCTTGCTATTTTCTTTTGTATGGCCGACTTGCATAGGTTTGGATAGTTAGTTTTAAGTAGGGACAGTCAGGGTGGCACCAAAAAAAAAAAATATAAAACATACAAAAACACAAAAAATTATAAAATCCACAAAAATACAAAAAAATTATAAAACTGGAAAATGCTTGCTGTGGCTGTTCTAGTATGTAAGTAGTCTGTAAGTAGCTTATAAGTAGGTTGTAACTAGTTTATAATTAGTTGTAAATAGTTTTAAGTAACTTTAAGTAGTTTTAATTAGTTTTTATTAGTTTTAATTAGCTTTAATTTAGTTTTATGTAGTTTGTAAGTTTTATTTAAAACCAAAAAAAAAATAAAGACAATGATACCGAGTTTTTTGTAAATTCTTCTCGGTAAAAAATAAAACCGACCCGGATTTAGTATTAAGATAGTTCTTAGGCCGAAAGGCATTAGCATTAAGTTATTATAGTTTAACTTAGAGCGCCCGACTGGGCCAGTAAGTTAGTATTAAGATAATGATAAGTAGTATAGTTTTTATGAATTTTTGTCTAGCTTTAAGATAGTTTTAAGAAAATTGAAAAATAAAAATAAATTAAAAAAAAAAAAAAAACAAGCAATCGCAACGAATCTAACCAACACACAGACCATGTTTATACAGTTTTTCTATCTCATACATTCAAAGACAAATATTATCGCCTTTGTCCTATTCTTTTGCTCAGCAAATTAAAGAAAAGATACATTTGTACTCTTTCGCAAAGAGAACAAAATTCAACGATGTGGTTAAATATCGGCCATTTTTTGGTTGAATGTCCGCACAGTTACATATTATTCCATATGACACAAACTGAAAAACTGATTTAGGGCAATCGTCCTGTTTGTGAGAAAACACAAACTGAAAAGTTGCTCGAATCGACGACGGAATAGTTTCTGCATGTGCGCGGAGTCTCATACGAGTCCATAGGACTCAATTTTGCAACCAAACAGTTTCGAAACTGAAAATTGCAAGTGTGCGACTAGCCTAACAGGCATTTGAAATTCAAAAAATGAAATGAGCTGCTAAAAGAAATACCAAATTACAGATGAAAACACTTTTTTCTGCAATTTGCAAAATTACCTCATTTGGGCTTTTATGAAAACGTAGTAGAACATACAAATTATATAATAATTTTACTGGATGACTATTGAAGCGAAAACTCCTTGGTCACACCACAGAAGCATTATAGAGAGATTGAAGAAACATTGGAACATCGCTTTCATTACGCTGATATAATTTTCACAAGAAAATATTGAAGAAAGCAATTATGCTGCAATAGGGTATTTTTCTCCTAACAGGAGCGTTAAAGAAACAAAAAAAAAACTTTTATATCTGAAATATGAAGCAATTTTGTTAGTTGGTTATGCGGATCAAAATTGTTTAAGATCTATCGTAGTGTAACTTATACAAACAAATCAATCTATACATCTACTATATAAGTATATGCAGGGTGATTGGTATAAGGTGCACCAAAAAGCTGGAGCAAGTAGGTTGGGTTAAGACAAGAAAAAAGTCGCATCGGAAGGGGTTCCCCCCGTTTAGGCAGGAGGGGCAATTTTCTAAAATAATTGACATAAAACAGACAAAATATTTAAAAACAACTGTACAATTTACAATATCATGCTATGCCTTTTTAGAAAGCCAGAAACCTCTTCTTCGATTTTCATTTTAAATTAATTTGTGTTAGTGAAAAGTTTTAAAAAAATTAATTTTCAAACTCGAAATTTTGAAAAAAAATAAGAAAAAACTTTAATTAATTTTTTTTTTCAAAATTTTATGTGTTGAAGTGTAATTTATGTTTTCAAAATTCAATGCTCTTATTAATTTTCAATAAAAACCAGAAAACCGGATATTAAAATGCATCCTAGTTTTTGAGAAATAAAAAAGAAATGAAAAGTACTTTTTTCAAAGGAAAACACTTTTTTTGGTTTTCCCAAGTTTGATTTGCTCAGGTCAATTATTTAATTAGCAGACTACCCCTTTTTTATTTTTTATTGCATACCATCTAGTTTTGAGCAAATAATAAAAAAACTTTTTTTATTGAGACATGTGTTCAATTTAACAAAATTGACCTGCACGTCTACCTGTTACCCAAATAAAAAGGATTATTTAACCTATACCAAATAAAAAAACAAATATGTTTTACCTTACTCCACATAAATATGGAAGGACATTCTATTTGAAACCTATTACTAAATGGCGTATCAAATCGTCAATACAAAACGATGGCAAGTTACTCTCGGGAAGAATTGTCAGATATGCACTATTGCTAGGTTTAGCGGATGGTTCCAGTCGGGAAGCAAAGAGATTGTACGCTGAAAGGTTCCCCAATAGGAGATTTCCCCACAATTCACTTTTTGCAAGACCTCACAACCGTCTTCGGGAACATATGGTGCTGGAGACTCAAAGAAGATGAAGGTCATCTGGTGTATCAACAGACATAGAGGAACGGATTTTGGATTTGGTACTGCGTAATCCCACCCTTAGCACCAGAAGAGTAGCAACTATGCTTGGATTGCCCCAAAGCAGGGTTTGGGCAGTGATTCATACCAATGACCTTCATCCATATCACTCTACCCCAGTGCAAGTTAACAAGATATTTAGAAGGAATGAACAGAACGACCTTCCGTGTCTCAAGCTTCAGAGAACGACGGACAACAGAGACGTACTTCTGACAGCTACAATTGATCCAGAAGACGCCGTCTTGGACGTTGACCTCTTTATTGCCAAAGAACCGCAGGAGAAAGTGGAGGCTGTGGGGGCTGCTTTCCAGCAAGTGTACAAGGTGAATGCTTGCATTCGCCCCAATCATGACCTGGAAAACAGAGCCTTGCTCCATCACTTCTACCTTCGGAATGGCATCACGCAATGGCGATCAGAGAACCTTGGTTTCACCGGGTTCAATGAAGATCATTTGGCAAACGCCATAATCGCTGAGTAAAATGGGCCCAATTCCCTGTTTATTAAGAAGGTGGAGCTCCAGCTCATCTTCGATTCATTAAAGAAGAAGAAGTCAACAGGAGTCGATGGCATATCCAACGTTGTACTTCGACATTTACCTCAAGAAGCAGTAGACATTTATACCACTCTGTTTAACAACGCTCTGAATAATGCATATTATCCAGTGCGTTGGAAGACAGCTGTGGTGCATCCTCTCCCGAAAAAGGGAAAGGACAACTCCAATCCGGCGAATCTACGGTCGATAAGTCTTCTTGCGAGTATCAGCAAGGTATTCGAAAAAGTTATCAATAGAGCTCTGTCTAAGTGGGCAGAGGACAATAATATCACACCGGACAATCAGTTCGGTTTTAAGGCGGGACATGACACCATTCATGCCGCGTCTAAACTCGATTCTGATGTCCAATGAAACAAATCTAAGAAGCAGTATACGGGTGCCTGTATGGTTGATTTGGAGAAGGCCTTCGACACCGTTTGGTTAGAGGGTCTTTTTCTAAAGCTGACCCGACTTGGCATTAGTAAACCACTGTTATATATACTTTATGATATGCCCAATGGTGGGCAAGAGTGGCAATGTAACTTCTACCACAACCTTTAATATTAAAAATTGTCTTCAGCAGGGAGCGGTCAATTCGCCGATTCCATTCAGCATTTACACGAGCGATCTGATAAGTAGTCTAACTCAGGCAATTGCGTATGCCGACGATGTAATTGCGTACAGAACAGCTCCAAAAGTCGAGGTCATCAGGATTCTTTTGCAGCATGACTTCGAGAAGATTCAGCGATATTGCGATGGCTGGAAGTTGAAAATCAACTTTCAGAAATCAGAAACTATCTTGTTTAGGACTCCGTTGCTTAGAGCCACAAGGGATACGAGAAAGAACTGGCACAAGCTGGTGATCGTAGGGCCAAATGGACATCCACTGGCGAGTAAAAGTGTAGTAAAGTACCTTGGCATCTGGATGGATCAGTATTTGTATTTCGACAGACATTTAAATGCTGCTCTGGCCAGGGCTAGGGGAGCTTTTTCCCTAACAAAACGGTTGTTTTATAGCAGCCGGCTTGACAGCAGGGTGAAGGTGATTTGCTACATGGCCCTTATCCGGCCGATGATTGCCTATGGGTGCCCGGTTTGGTTCAACGTTGCCCCATCTCAAATGGAAAAGATTCGGGTGTTTGAGAGGCAGTGTCTTCGACGCTGCCGTAGGCTAGTTTTTATGAATTTTTGCCTAGCTTTAAGATAGTTTTAAGAAAATAAAAATAAATTTCAAAAAAAAAACCCCAGTGCAAGAGTTGACATCAAATGATAAAATTTGATGACTGAATTCTGTAAAACCCTATTACTGAGGGAAAAAACAGAACACAACTACTTTAAAAGGATAGTTTGGACAGATGAAGAAAAGTTTACCAGAGATGGAGTTACCACAATCCACATGTTTAAAAAGAAAATAAATCGCAGCACCGCTTCAGCTGCAATGTGTGGCTTGGCATTGTGGGACGAACTGTGATTGGACCACGTTTTTTGAATACGGTTTTAAAATGGCAATACTATCTGCAATTCATAAGAACCCTTTTGCCAGATTTACTTGAAGATGTCCCTTTGGCTATAATAGACAATTTAATATACCAACAGGATAGAGCTCCAATACACCTTAACCTGGCTGTGAGAAACTGGCTGAATAACCATTTCAGCGACCGATGGATAGGAAAGGGAGGTCCCACTGAATGGTCACCAAGATCACCAGATTTAACTCCTTCGGATTTTTCAAAAAAAAAAATGTTTGCAAACAGGCTCAAAAATTTTAGCTAAGCAAAAAAGACGTCTGTGAAATATTCAGCTCTTAATATTCATGTTTAGACATGCCTCATCGCAGATTTCGGTTTTCCATATGATTTGTATGGAAAAAAACACCTGTTTGTGTTTGGAATTTTTTAACGTAATAATTACAAGTATTTAAACTAACTACATACTATTTTTTGTAGTAAACTGAACCCTCTACAAAAAAGATTTTGACATATTTTACCGTAAATCCAGCCGTTTTAAAGTTACAGTAAGTCAAACTTATCCGATAAAATTATCATACATTTCTTAAACATAAAATTAGCAATTTTTTAGTAATTAAAGATATTGTGGTAATTAATATCACTTTTATCGAAAAACGACTTAAGATCTTTTTTGTAGAGAACCAATTTTCCTTTCAAATGGTGTATAAGAATACTACTTCACTTTAATTAATACAGTTACACTACAGTAATTAGTCGCTTCGAAGTGAATTTTCAAGTGGAAAATTACTTACCAACTGCCGAATTATTTTAAAACAAAATATTTATACTACAAACGATGATTTGTTGGGGCTCTCAGGAGTACCTATAGTAAAATATGTTTCTTTATTTCATAAGATTTTTAATAATTTGTATTTTTAACTTTAAGTTTCGAGATATATTCACGGGTTAAAAATTACTTTTTTACAATTCGGATAACGTCGTCGGTGGTCTTGGACTACTTGCAGTAAATACTGAAGCTGCTCTTCATCCTTTGTTAAGGAGTTGTTTTATTCTTCTATCAAAGCAATCCCCCGTTCAGCAAAGTCATTTACAACTTTTAAGTTTTTACAAACTCTAAGCATTCTTTGTAACTTTCATTACTAAACCATGTTGAAATATCATTTTCCAAAAAGTCATAGGGTTAATCAAATTTTTGAAAAAGCATCATTAAAACCTTTTGTTAATAGTGATTCTAAATCGTTCGCATTAATAACGGGTGATTTTTTAAGAGGTTTAGAACTTTTTTTTAAAAAAAAACACAAAAAATTCAAAAAAATGAATGAAATATTTATTTGAATCGATAGTTTGAACCTTACAATTTAATGTTTAAAGATAATTTCATGCAAATGTTGACCGCGGCTGCGTCTCAGGTAGCCCATCCGCTGAGTCCAATTTTGGCATACTCTTTCACACATATCGGCCGGTATCTCACGAATGAATGCATGGATGTTGGCTTCCAGTGCGTCAATCGAAGCGGGCTTGTCCCTATAGACATTAGCCTTGACATACCCCCACAAAAAATAATCTAATGGTGTCAAATCGCACGATCTAGGCGGCCAATTGACCGGCCCGAAACGTGAAATTAACTGTTCACCAAACTCGCCTCGCAATTGCGCCATTGTTTCGCGTGCTGTGTGGCATGTGGCACCGTCTTGTTGAAACCACATATTATGCAAGTCAAGAACTTCCATTTCGGGCAAAAAAAAGTTTGTTATCATCGCTCGGTAGCGTTCACCATTGACAGTAACGCTGCGATTCACATCATCTTTGAAGAAATATGGCCCAATAATGCCGCCGGCCCATAAACCGCACCAAACAGTGGCTTTTTCGGGATGCATTGGTAGCTGTTGCAATGCTTCTGGCTGATCTTCCAAATGCGGCAATTATGCTTATTTACGTACCCATTCAACCAAAAATGAGCCTCATCGCTGAACACAATTTTTCGATAAAAAAGCGGATCCTCGGCCAGCTTTCCAAGAGCCCATTCACCAAAAATTCGGCGTTGTGGTAGGTCGGCTGGCCTTAGTTCTTGCACCAGCTGTATCTTAAAAGGCTTTACGCCCAAATCCTTCCGCAAAATTTTCCACGTAGTGCTGTAACAAAGGCCTAACTGCTGGGAACGGCGCCGAATCGACATTTCGCGGTCTTCTGTCACACTAGCTGATACGGCCGCAATATTTTCTTCACTATGCACAGTACGTAAACGTGTTGGTGGTTTAATGTCCAATAAAGTAAATTTGGTGCGAAATTTGGTCACAATCTTCCGAATAGACTGCTCAGAAGGTCGAGAATGCCGACCATAAAATGGAAGCAGCGCGCGATGAACATTTCGAACCGAGCATGAATTTTGATAGTAAAATTCAATAATTTGCAAGCGTTGTTCATTTGTAAGACGATCCATGGTTAAATTGCAAACCAAACTGAAGCTGTTTGACAGTGACACAAGGTACTAAACACACGTCAGCTGTCAAAACCAGTGTTGCCAAAACCAAACCAGTTAAAAAATCACCCGTTATATAGCAGCAACTATTGTTGGTTTAAAATAAAGAAAGTGTAGCCAGCTCGTTGTTTAAATACCACATATGCTCACATATGCTTGTTGGGTGTTCTAATACGGAATTATTTTTTTCAAAAACTCTAAATCATTATTAGGTGCCTGAATAGCAGACGTAGAATTATACCATACTTTGATATAGAACAAAATAATGAAAATATTTACAAATTTGTAAATTTGAACATTTTTAAGCTATAGATGGCTTTTGACATCCAACGCGCATGGTGCATTGCACCAGGACGTTTGAAATGAACCATATGGGATGTATAACTACCAAGGAATATCAATGCCAGTTTTAAAAGTTCTTGATAATCGCCTCGAGGCTGAGACATCAAAAAAGAGAGCAAAATTGAAGCAGTTAATATTTATTACATATTTTCATTTTGACAATGGAGTTGGTATAATGAACAATAATTTACCTGTAAATATTGATTGATAAAAGTTTCTATATCAGATCTTTCTTTTCCTGATAATCCTGCAACGTTTTCATCTTCCATACCACTTTTTTATTTTGATTGATCAAAGCTATCCCAATTATTTTTAAAACGTACAAAAATTGGTACGTTAGGGCCAGATGTTGTTTGCCAGTATACTTCAAAAATTCCCCCTAAAATGATCTCAAAAATATGATGGCGACATGATAGCCATACAAGCTTTCGATTCAATGCTTTTTCAATGAAAACACATGTGCCTTCATTAATACCTACAAAAGAGATCATACTGATAAAGAAAACCGAAACTGAAAGTTACGTTTTAAATATTGTTGGATTGAATGAAATGAATTTTCAAAAACAATGTAAAAATCAGGAGTTTACTCGGAGTTATTTTCGATCAAACTCAAGGGTTTCAAAGTTAAATACAAACCGTCTCTAATTTATTGATACATAATAATTAATAATAGTCAATAATTTTCAAACTAAATAGAATAAAATAAAGATTTACCAGAATTGACGACTGTCGTATCAAAACACATTGCCTTAACTTAAGGAGACACATGCCATTGATTTAAAGTGGAAACGAAGCTTGTTGATGTGCAGTTCCATTATGAGCTTTTGGAACTCCAAGTAGTTGATCAACTCCATTGACTGATAAAATTATGGATATACGATCCACAGATTTTGAATCGGCAATATCACTCAAAATCTTACCGTCCCAATGTACAACATAACGGTCTTCAATTTGTAATTCACTTTTTAATACTATCGCAATATCTTTTCGAAATTGTATACGTCCACGATGAATTGAACTGTGACTAAGATTAATCTTGGATACATCAATTTTTACACTTGAATAAGCAGCAGCTAAAATAAAAGTAGCATTTCGGCTACTAACATTTGCTCGGTCAAGTGAAGCGGCAAGCTCTGGTGTCATTATATCACTTTTATTCGTTAGATTGGATTAATCTTCAAAATCAGAATTTAAATCATGATGTGCTGTTCGTCTACAAATTAATGTTGTAGAAGATGTACCTGTTTCTTGAGATGCGAAAATTACATTCGTAAGATCACTTATATCTGAAAATTTTAATTTCAATATACGAACATAATTTTTAGTTGATATGAATGATCGTATCGTATATTATATAAAAGTGAGTTACATAATGCAAGAAAAAAACAACAAAAACCCACCATAGATTTTAAGTTTAGATTAAAGTTTAGATTTAAGTTCGGATTTAAGTGCACGCTTGTATTAAGCTAAACACATAAATATAGAATATTAATATAAATTTATCTATGATACAAATAAAAAGCAATAATTTTTGATACTAAATCTATTCCGTAAGATTTAAAAAGTTATGAATATAGAACCCTCTATTAATTTATGTAGGTACTAAGTGAATTAGGTACATAGTAATAAAAAAATGTTTGTCTAGCTTTAAGAGAGTTTTAAGAAAATGGAAAATAAAAATTAATAAAAAAAAAAAATATTTACCAAATTGATCATCATGGTTTAGGTTTAATAGATTTTTAAAAACGTTTTCGTCAATAAAGCCATATCGACCCCTGTTACTTTGAGCCGCTAAGAATAGTTTTTGTTCGATATTAATATATTTTTGTACACCACTTTTCGCAATGTCGAACAACATGCATTCGAGTTTTTGCGTTTACAATTTTTTTGTAAATTGCCATACATTTTTTGTAGTTTTTTTTTTGCATACACTTTTCCTCAAGTAGGAATTCCTGCATTCAACCATATTTCTTCGAGTTTTTGTATCGTATTTTGAAAACTTTTTTTTTCTTAGGTGAAGAACCTTACTTTGATAAAAAAAAAATACACAGATAACCTTGGTAATTTCCGCCCAACAAAATTTGGCTCATTTGGCTCACCAATCAAATAGATTGATTTATTTATTATTTACAATAACAATTGAATAAATGATTAAATATGAAATAACAAATTTCGAACTCCTTAAATGAAAATGTTAACCGAAAGCCGCGATTTATTATTCTCAACTGGATAAGATCATGTTAGTAAAAAAAGCATGGCTTACAACAATAGTGTTTTCTACTCATCTCTTTTTTTCTTTTTTCTTTATTTATCATGTCAATTGCGTATCTATCCTTGTCTTACGCAACTGATTCCACTTCGAAGCGACTAATTACTGTAGTGTAACTGTATTAATTAAAGTGAAGTAGTATTGTTATACATTTGAAAGGAAAATTGGTTCTCTACAGAAAATGTCTTAAGTCATTTTCGATAAAAGTGATATTAACTACCATAATATCTTCAATTACTAAAAAATTGCAAATTTTATGTTTAAGAAATGTATGATAATTTTATCGGATAAGTTTGACTTACTGTAACAGTAAAACGGCTGGATTAACGATAAAACATGTCAAAATCTTTTTTGTAGAGCGTTCAATTTACTACAAAAAAACGTATGTAGTTAGTTTGAATACTTGTAATTATTCAGTTAAAAAAATTCCAAACAAAAACAGGTGTTTTTTTCCATACAAATCGAATGGAAAACCGAAATCTGCGATGAGGTATGTCTAAACATGAATATTAAGAGCTGAATTTTTCACAGACGTCTTTTTTGCTTAACTGAAACTTTTGAGCCTATTTGCAAGAAAATCAAAGAAAAACATTTTTTTTTGAAACAGTCTAGTGTATATGAAGTTGAAATTTTAGAGCAACTTAAACAACACATTGAAGTTGCTGGAGTAAAGTTGCAGAAGAAGTTGGCGGACTTAAATTTATCTGTAGCCATAAAGAGAAGATACAACCTTTGCCTTCTAAATAGTGGGGATCATATCGAAAATTTCGTATAATATCATTTATTTTAATTAGAATAGGCTTAAATATTAAAATATTAAAAATATTACTAGTTAATAAAGTTATTTTTTGCATTACTTTGCTTATAAAGGGTGATTTTTTAGCTGGTTTGGTTTTGGCAACACTGGTTTTGACAGCTGACGTGTGTTTAGTACCTTGTGTCACTGTCAAACAGCTTCAGTTTGGTTTGCAATTTAATTATGGATCGTCTTACAAATGAACAACGCTTGCAAATTATTGAATTTTACTATCAAAATTCGTGCTCGGTTCGAAATGTTCATCGCGCGCTGCTTCCATTTTATGGTCGGCATTCTCGCCCTTCTGAGCAGTCTATTCGGAAGATTGTGACCAAATTTCGCACCAAATTTACTTTTTTGGACATTAAACCACCAACACGTTTACGTACTGTGCGTAGTGAAGAAAATTTTGCGGCCGTATCAGCTAGTGTGACAGAAGACCGCGAAATGTCGATTCGGCGCCGTACCCAGCAGTTAGGCCTTTGTTACAGCACTACGTGGAAAATTTTGCGGAAGGATTTGGGCGTAAAGCCTTTTAAGATACAGCTGGTGCAAGAACTAAGGCCAGCCGACCTACCACAACGCCGAATTTTTGGTGAATGGGCTCTTGGAAAGCTGGCCGAGGATCCGCTTTTTTATCGAAAAATTGTGTTCAGCGATGAGGCTCATTTTTGGTTGAATGGGTACGTAAATAAGCATAATTGCCGCATTTGGAAGATCAGCCAGAAGCATTGCAACAGCTACCAATGCATCCCGAAAAAGCCACTGTTTGGTGCGGTTTATGGGCTGGCGGCATTATTGGGCCATATTTCTTCAAAGATGATGCGAATCGCAGCGTTACTGTCAATGGTGAACGCTACCGAGCGATGATAACAAACTTTTTTTGCCCGAAATGGAAGTTCTTGACAATTGCGAGGCGAGTTTGGTGAACAGTTAATTTCACGTTTCGGGCCGGTCAATTGGCCGCCTAGATCGTGCGATTTTACACCATTAGATTATTTTTTGTGGGGGTATGTCAAGGCTAATGTCTATAGGGACAAGCCCGCTTCGATTTACGCACTGGAAGCCAACATCCATGCATTCATTCGTGAGATACCGGCCGATATGTGTGAAAGAGTATGCCAAAATTGGACTCAGCGGATGGGCTACCTGAGACGCAGCCGCGGTCAACATTTGCATGAAATTATCTTTAAACATTAAATTGCAAGGTTCAAACTATCGATTCAAATAAATATTTCATTCATTTTTTCGAATTTTTTGTGTTTTTTTTTTTTAAAGTTCTAAGCCTCTTAAAAAATCACCCGTTATAACTAAGGGTATTTATGCAAAGATAGAACAAAAAAAGTATTTTGCTTGGAAAAAAGTACTTTTATTTTTTTTTAATTTCTCAAAAAGTAAGAAACATTTTAATATCCCGTTTTCTGATTTGATATTGGAGATTTTCAAAGTGTTTTTTCATGAAATAAATAAAAGAAATTTTTGTACTGCAAAATATACGATTTTATGCATTAATAATGCAAATAAATGTTTCATTCATTTATTTGACACATTAACAATATCTAACAGCGTTTCGTTCCTAAATAGAATTGTAACAATCCGAACAGAGCCTAACAGTGACACATCAACAACTAGTTTTGAGATAACACCAATAGTTAACTATAGTTAAAAAAAGAACGCACCGCAGTCATACTAGAGTAGTGAAAACTAATCCCTTTCAAATGAGCCATATTTTTCCATCAATTTCGATGAGAGTATTTTGTTGAATATCATGCTACTAGACATAGAGTACCTATATTATCTAGAGAACCGACTCGTACCCCTCCTGCCTAAAACACCCGCAAATTTTATTTGAGCACACCAAGAGAAAACTCTCTCAAATTCCGTGTCGGTGAATACGTGTGAATTGTGGATAAAAATACAAAATGGGGTTAGTAGCTCAAAGTGACGTTTTGTTTTTTTTGTTAAATTATGAAATGTCAAAATGACAGATCTCGATTCTAATTTGTGTTGGGTGGAATTGATTATATTTAATTCTTCCAACAAAAACTCGGTTTTAAAAGAAAATTATACTTTTTTATAGGTAAAATATTAGTAATTTTTAATTAAAAGTGGATAACAATAATAAATAACTTAAATTTCAAGTGCCAAAAGCCGACTGATCAAGTGAAACTCGATGTGTTACTCAACTTGATTTATTTTTGTTTACTTCGGTGTTCCCAAATAAATATTATTTATTTTGCAACTATCCTGTGAAATATATTTATTTTGAATTGCACAAAACAATAAAACGTGAAAAACTAAATGCACTTTTGCATATTTCTTTTGATTTGTGGGCGGAGTTTGTGTTTTAACTAGCGTGTAAGCTACTGCCAACAAGCACACAATAATAACACAAAATCGAATTTATTTATTAAGTTAAAAAGCCTGTGTGCCAAGTGTCCACTTAGGTGGTTCAATTGCAAGGAAGCAATCAAAACCTTCCACACAATACCAAAACACCGTCTCACATCAAGTTGGTGCAGGGCCAAATCGGTCGTTTAAATTACGAGCTTCAGGATTACAAGAACTCTAAATATTGCACCACTAAACAATCCAAATTTTTTTCAAATTGTTGAAAACTTTTCTTCTTATTTTACGTTGTGATTATTCAAATCCGTGCATCTTACTATAAATCGACTCCTACCAAAATACATTACATAAATATTTGCACTAAAGTAAACTGGGAACCCGTCTAAGTTTGGAAAACAAAAGTTCCGAACGGCTAAGTCATGCGTGAATAAGTTCTGAAAAGACTGAGTTTTGAAAAGTCTGAGTTCTGAAAAGTCTAAGTTCTCAAAAGAATAAGTTCTGAAAAGGCTAGGTTCTGAAAAGTCAAAGTTCTAAAAAGAAATAGTTCTGTGTTGAAATAGTTCTGCTGCGTCTAAGTTACGAAAACTAAAATTATTTGAGTTTTGAGTTGGCAACAATAGGAGGAATAATATGGAATAAGAGTAGTATAAGCAAGGAAGATAATAGTTTTTGATTGGTCAAACCAAAATAAATATAGGAAGGGTGGGGGATATATCCAATTTGTCAATGGGGTCGCGGTCGCAGGTAGTTCGCCATACTCCATCAGTCGTAAAAACGGATTGATGAAGTAGGGTTTGTTTTTTTGTTGATGTTTATGATGGATTTGGGTCTTGCAGAGGAGGTTCTGGAGGTGGGTCTGGAACCGGGACAAAGGATCATTTTTTTTTATATTACTTTTTCATAGATTTGGTTGGTGGCCTGTATGATGGAGTTGGCTCTCTGAGGAAGCAGGTTCTGGAGGTGGGTCTGGAACCGGGACAAAGGATCAATTTTTTTTTATATTACTTTTTCATAGATTTGGTTGTTGGCCTGTATGATGGAGTTGGCTCTGAGGAAGCAGGTTCTGGAGGTGGGTCTGGAACCGGGACAAAGGATCAATTTTTTTTTATATTACTTTTTCATAGATTTGGTTGTTGGCCTGTATGATGGAGTTGGCTCTGAGGAAGCAGGTTCTGGAGGTGGGTCTGGAACCGGGATAAAGGATCAATTTTTTTTTATATTACTTTTTCATAGATTTGGTTGTTGGCCTGTATGATGGAGTTGGCTCTGAGGAAGCAGGTTCTGGAGGTGGGTCTGGAACCGGGACAAAGGATCCATTTTTTTTTATATTACTTTTTCATAGATTTGGTTGGTGGCCTGTATGATGGAGTTGGCTCTGAGGAAGCAGGTTCTGGAGGTGGGTCTGGAACCGGGACAAAGGATCAGTTTTTTTTTATATTACTTTTTCATAGATTTTGTTGGTGGTCTGTATGATGGAGTTGGCTCTGACCGAGCAGGTTCTGGAGGTGGGTCTGGAACCGGGACAAAGGACCAATTTTTTTTATATGACTTTTTCATAGATTTTATTGGTGGTCTGTATGATGGAGCTGGCTCTGACCGAGCAGGTTCTGGAGGTGGGTCTGAAACCGGGACAAAGGATCAATTTCTTTTTATATTACTTTTTCATAGATTTGGTTGGTGGCCTGTATGATGGAGTTGGCTCTGAGGAAGCAGGTTCTGGAGGTGGGTCTGGAACCGGGACAAAGGATCAATTTTTTTTTATATTACTTTTTCATAGATTTGGTTGGTGATCTGTATCATGGAGTTGGCTCTGACCGAGCAGGTTCTGGAGGTGGGTCTGGAACCGGGACAGAGGATCAATTTTGTTTATATTACTTTTTCATAGATTTGGTTGTGGGCCTGTTTGATGGAGTTGGCTCTGAGGAAGCAGGTTCTGGAGGTGGGTCTGGAACCGGGACAAAGGATCAATTTTTTTTTATATTACTTTTTCATAAATTTGGTTGGTGGCCTGTATGATGGAGTTGGCTCTGAGGAAGCAGGTTCTGGAGGTGGGTCTGGAACCGGGACAAAGGATCAGTTTTTTTTATATTACTTTTTCATAGATTTTGTTGGTGGTCTGTATGATGGAGCTGGCTCTGAGGAAGCAGGTTCTGGAGGTGGGTCTGGAACCGGGACAAAGGATCAGTTTTTTTTATATGACTTTTTCATAGATTTTGTTGGTGGTCTGTACGATAGTGTTGGCTCTGACGGAGCAGGTTCTGGAGGTGGGTCTGGAATGACATATACATGCACGAAAGAAAATACATTTTGAATGGCCAAACCAAAATAAATAAGAGGAAGGGTGGAAGTTATATCCAATTGGTCAATGGAGTCGCGGGTGAAGAATAGGCCCAAAGAAGAAAAACACTACCTTATTAAAACAACAACAATAATGAATATTCGAAATTTCTTTCTATTCTTATTTATTTTTCTCATTGCTTAAATCGTTATTTCGCCGTCAGTTGGGAAAGGAAATACGTTTCTGTTGGAGGGATTCTGCCTTGTCACTTTCTTAAAATTAAACAAATTTGCGTTGGATGTTGAAGTTGTAGCCTTAGGCATTGAATATATACTAAGATGTTCAAGGGTTTTTATTGAAAAAATCATTAAATAGGTCATTGAAGATGAGAAAACCACGGAGTGTTATCAAATGAGATAGTGCAATTTTGAGAGGGGGTAGCAAAAGCACCCTTTTTGGTTCTTTGCAAGTAACTCGAAAACAAAGCTGTTCAAGTGAAAACATAATTTAAGGACACCTCTGTTAAATTCTATTACTTTTTATATTTCTTTTCTTTCTAAAAGATGTCGCTTTTTAGTTTTAAGTATATATATTGTAAAATAAGAAACGGGACTGGCTGTAGGCATTCATTTTTGTAAAACATATTCCTTCTTCTTGAATAAACTCTCATACTGGTAAGACGTGTCTTTCAATTTTCAAAAAAGAACATTTACTGTGGCAACGAATTTTCCCTTGTTATCTATTTTTGGGCGATCGAATCTAAGAATCATAGTGAACCAATTCATACTCCAACAAAGCAAAATTTCAAGATAATAATGAAAATCTTTTTTGTAGAGAATACAAAAAAATACCATCGTAATGCATCATTAGAAAAATTTAAAAAAAATTGTTTGTTTAGGTATTAAATTAAAAAAAAAAGCTCAAAAAAAATGTGAAAAATAACACGTTTTGTTTTTTTCTTTTCTTTTTGCCCATAAGTCATTTTGGAGCAGAGATAGGTATAGGTGATGCTCTATATAAGAGAAAGGAAATTAATTAAATTTAAAACAACTCATTCAAAAAAAGTTTTGTCAAAAATCGATCAAGTCATTTTTTCAAAGTAAGCCAAATTTTCGATTTTTATCGCGTTTTTTATCGACATTATTTCAATACTTATTTGTTACAGCAAAAAAAATTACATTTAATTAAGGAAGTGAGAATTAATAGTTAATATTTTCATAGCTTAATACAAAAATAATGTGAAAATCATAATAAAATGCAGGTTTTTAATCTTTTAATTTAATACAGGCAAAATAGTACAGAAATTCCTTCAAATAAGAAAAATTGGTTCCATCATGAAACTTTGTGAAAACGTTTCATGTACCATGGTGGTGGCGGTGTACCTGCATCGATTTTTGACAAAACTCTTTTTGAATGAGTTATTTTAAAGGAAAATTTAATTTTCTTTCTTTTATATGGAGCATTGCCTATACCTAACTCTGCTCCAAAAAGAGTTAAATTCAAAAAGGAAAAAAAAAAAACAAAACATGTGATTTTTCACATTTATTGGATTTTTTTTTTAATTTAATAAACAGATTTTTTTTAAATTTTTGAATGATTCATTTCCATGGTATTTTCGTTATTCTCTGCAAAAAAAAGTTTTAAAGTTTTATCTGGAGACTTAGCTTCGTTCTCGAGTTATATGCAAACAAAAAACAATAAAAATTGCACCATCTCATTTATTAGCACTCCGCGGTTTTGTCATCTTCAATGACCCATTTAATGATTTGTTCAACAAAAACCCTTGAACATCTTAGTTCCTTTCTATATGCTTTATTCAATAACAGGTCAGTAATAATTTAAAAATAATTTCTATAATACTTCTAAACAACGAATACGTATTTTTAAAATCGCTTGGACTTTAAGTTTAGTCGCAATTCTGTTTTGTTGAAAGTATTGGAAAAAACTTTTTTACCAACTTTTTTTCAAGATTTTGAACTGGCACTTCCTAGATCCGGAATATGAATCTTATAAGTCGTTAGAACGTTTAGTTTAACCACAAAACATGTTTAATAGTGTCAACTTTGATGCCTCTAGGACGTTTAGTTTGGCCGCAAATCGTGTTTTGAGATGAAAGTCGGTTTTTCATATCATGCGATACACCGATTGAAAGGTGGCATCTCCTAGCTTAGTTTAGCCGTAGAGCCTGTTTGAAGGTGTCAACTTTGATGGCAATAGAACGTTCAGCTTGGCGGAAAATCGCGTTTAAAGATAAAAGTTAATAGAAAAGGCCACATCTTTTGACAAAAAGTACAAATCTTTTCATGAATGAAAATTGCTTTTAGTTTAGCCGCAAATGTTTTTTTGATTTTAGAATAAAGCCTCAACTACATTGGGTACTTTTTGCAAAATTATAAAAGTAAAATAATTGTGTTTGGTTCGTGAAATTTTTTTAACCAAAATTTAAGCTTTCTGCACCACTTTTATAAGTTTTGCAATGAGAAACACTATCCAAAAATGCTCACTTTTGTACCTTTTCATTTTGTTGGCCAAATTAAGCTAGGCTTGACGTGAAATTCAAATTATACCACCTCTTATTTACTGACACCGTTTTATTGCACCCTGTAAGCAAAAAAATAGGTAGTACTACGTCATATTTCACACTACCTAACCTGCTCTCGAGATAACCAGCGCGGCGAAGGTAAAGTGGCGGTGGTAAACTATCCAGAGAAATCATTCACTGATATGAATTCTTAGATTGCCTTGCATATAACATAAATTTCATCGCCATAGGCACGGTTGCCACTCTGAAATAAAATTCGTTGGGCCTTATTTCACTACTTCTACTTCAGATGTTAATTGGACCCCAACGAAAAAAGATCTGGGGATATGCCAAAGCTTAGCATGTTTATAACTTTTCTTTGTGATTAGAGATACTAAAAAGAAGTTTTGTGAGCGGTATAAAAAGGATCGTAGGGACTGGGCGACCCTGGGTAATGTTGTCCAAGAAAACTGTTGGCGCCTGAATATACCCAACGGAGTTACTTGAGGACGGACAAAGCTTCTTAAGAGAGTTTATATATGTACACAAACTTATAGGGGAGGAGGGAGTTGGGTGAGTGAAGCCGCGGGTTACAGCTAGAAAATATATATCATTCAATGTTGATAATCTATTACAGAATGAATTACAAATTAAATTATGTATATTAGGGCGGTCCTTAAATTGGACGTAGTCTTGGATAGCCCTCACTCGATGCAAAACATTGAAAAACAATTTCCCTAATTTTTTCAGATTTTTATTTCACCCCCCTGGTCTACCGATTTAGGGTACTAATTATGGTTAAGGGATTATTTTTATAAAACGCGAAAATAAATCAAAATGTTTAGATTAGACTAAGAACAGAAAAAAATTGAATCGGAGGGGGTCTATTTCCCCCCGTTCAGGCGGAAGGGGTAATTTTCTAGAAATTTGGCCAAAAACAGAAAAAAATTATTTAAAAAAAACGGGAACACTCACAATGCCACGTCTTAGCTTTTTTTAAAGCCACGATTCCATTCTATAACATTCTTTCTAAATAAAGTTTTTATTTCAAAAATTTTTTGAAAAAATAGCTTTTGTCTATTTTGATCAAAATTTTGAGAAAAATACCCCTCCCACCTAAACGAGGGAAAATATGCCCCCCCTTCAATACTATTTTTTCTCGTCTAAATCATATCTATACCTTCAGATTGTTTTTTTCGCGTTTTATAGGAATCACTCTAGCCCCATAGTTAGTACCTTAAAGTGAAAATAGGGTAACCAGGAGGGTGAAATAAAAATCCGAAAAAAATAGGAAAACATTTTTTTTCTATAAAACCATTTGAAGCCTATCCATCTCAGAAATTCAAAAAAACTCAATATAAGGACCACCCTATAATGTATACATATTTTTTAAATTCTCATGTTTTTTTCATCAAACGTTTTCTAGAATTTTTTTTACTCTTCCATCACAATCAGTTTCAGAAGTTATTTTTAAAATTCGATAGCATGTTCCTAACTACCTGTGTACTTTCTGCTGTATCAGGATAAAAGCTTGATCCTGAGGATATGCAACAGTTTTATATACAAAATATTGCAACCCTGAGTACACTTAACCCTTCCTTTAAGCGGTCCAAAACCCACTAAAGACTAAAGCCAAAACTTATCATAGTTTAATAAGTATACATAATTTTTATTTCGATCAAAGCAAACCGTGAAGGAGGCGGCGCTTTATTGAAATCAACGCATACATTTAAACATTTTCAAAAAAATCTAGGTTTCATTCATGTTTTTTATATGCATTGGTTGTATTTTTACTATGAATCAAAATTCATGATGGCGGCTTAGAAAAACAAAATCGGGATATGATTGGATGAATGATTTTGTAGGTTTCTTATTTTATGTGTGCGATTGGAATGGAATGGAATGGAGTGGAAATGTGTGTTTTTTTTTCTTTGAGGTGATCTCCTCCACATAACTTAGAAGCTACAATTTCTCAATTTTTTTGATTTTCGATTGATTTTGGTTCTACTAATAAATTATTTTTTAGATTAGTAAAGCTTGCCCACATTGGGTCTTGTGAATATTTAGAGAATTGTTTCCTATAGAAATAGACCAACTGCCTACAGAACTAAATTTTTTAGGGAGCTCTTATTGAACAAGAACGATACGTAAACAATAATATTTACCTGTATGCATTTGAGATTTTTGAATGCAACCGTTAAAAATATAAAGAAAAAATAAATGTCAAAATCGATCAACAAAATTAGTGTAGGTATCTATTCAAAAAACCAATAATACGTAGAAACAAAAATGCTATAGAAATTTCCTGAAACATGAATAATTTCTATTTTAATTATCTAGTTCAAGTATTTTTAAGAAAATGAATACAAAAAAAAAACAGTTTATTTCTTAATTTGTGTGGACAATATTTTAATTATTTTACTAAAACTATAAAATTTATTAAAATTGAAATTATGTTCCTATCGTGGGCTTTAGGTCTTTTTTGCTTTAATTTAAAGTTTTTTTAAATTGTAACGTTTCGGGCGTGGTTACACCCTTCTTCAGACAATTTTATTAAACATTTTTTTATATGCACAAATTAATCTTTTGGTTTTTGTTTGTGTCTGTTATAATTTTTTGAAAATCTTTAAAAAGACAGTTCAAAAAGAAATTTTGTTTATTCGAATAATTAAATCTACTATCAAATCTTTATGAAAAGACACTTTACAAGTTAGAAGTTGGTTTCATTATGGCTCAAGTTTGTGCTTTTAGTCACTCGAGCTCGATCCGAAAATATTATGCATTACAAAAAAAGAAGAAGTCACTCGTTATGCTTCTGCTCGTGTTGAAGTTTTTCCAGCTCCTCAAATCGAAAAATTATAAGTAATTGAAAATATGATAAATATGCACAAAATTCCACGACAGACACAAAGGAAATTGACAAAACTACGAGCATATTTCGGTTCCAAATCGAAACTTATGGGACAAATAGGTTGAACGAACTTTGTTCATTTTGAATATTCAAGCGTGGGTATTTGGGAACAAATTGAAGCTTTGGCTGAAGTAAACAAAGGTAAACGTGAGGTCTCGATTTGTCACCATGAAAAGAGGTTTTTTCGTCATACTGACTGGGTTAAAACTTGCTTTTGCTTCGAGTGCTTTCAACATGAATATCGATCCAAATTATCAGACTCCGAGAGGCAACCACAGTGGTTAGAAATTTCTCCATGAACTTGGTGGCGAATTAACCAAATACTAATACTACCCGACCATCCACTTCCGTTATAAGTGGCACCAGAACAAAATATTGCCAACATTTTAACAAGATTTGTTTCGTCACAAGTCAAAACCCAAAAAACCTGGAAGAGGAGCTATAACATCTTGTTGTTTGTGTGGAAAAGATGTTCAAAAAAACTTAGGTCACCAGAATATGTATGTGAAATATTTTTAAAACGTTTTAAAAACATCAATGATTCCAAATATTCACACGATTTTAATATCGGAAGCCAAATCAAGCGTGTTGCTTTTGCCAACTGTTGTTTGAACGTAAAATTTTTTTTCCTGACATCTCCTTTTTGATGCTCGTATAGGTGTTAAAGAAATCTCATACTTCTCTGCAAATTTTTCTATTTCAAACCAAATTTTGAAATCATTCCTTTATGTTTTAAAGGTATGGATTGTACTGGCAATCAAATCACTAGCTTGAGCGAGGTTAACATATTTGGTCTGAAAATATTTGCTAAGTAAATTCACTGTACCAAGAACTGACTCAAATATGTGTAATGATAAGATAAATTCTGGTTTGTTTATGGTCGTATGGTCCAAGGCCAATTTAATGGCTTCATAGTTTGTGAGTAATGCTTTGCAATTTTCAAATCGGACCTTTTTTGTATTCCCAGAGATTCTTGCATCTTTTTGAGACTGGCATGGTGACCGGGTTGTGAAAAATATATGTATAATGATGCGATTCCATTGAAAAAATAACTTTTTCCTTCCAAGGCACATTTATTTGGAATTTATACATACAATTACAAAAACGCACTAATTTGCATTACTGAAGATTAAACAAATTACAATTGCATTTAATTTGTATTATAAGTCAAAAATGTGTTTATGTTTTCATAACAAATCGAACTTAAACAAGCACTTATTTTCATCACACGACTTAGAAAAATAAAATAAATATTAACTGGGAAAAAATAAAATCCCCGTGCGAGACTCATTTTTTTAAGGATCCAAAAAGTACCGTCAAAACTGGGTCAGTGAATTTGCTTGAAAAGAAGTACAACAATATGTAAAAACAAACAAGATTAATGTGGGCAAAAATAATTTTTTGTGATAATATTTGCGTTTCATTATGCATAAGTACTTTGCAAAAAACACGACAACCAGCTGCAATTGTATATATGTAAGCTGTAGGACAGATAGACCGATAAATACCTAGATACATTCTTTATTGTTTGCAAAACAATGTTCTACAATATTTCTTACTAAGTGCTCTCGCATGTCAGAATATATAGATACGTCTGCCAAATTTGTGTGATGAAAATGATTTTCATATTTTACTTCCAAACTTGCATCCAAACAAATCAGTTTCACCCCAAGTGGATGCGCTTTCAAGTTGTGTGTGATGAGATCGCATATTTTGCTTCATATACCTACATAATTTTCTTCACACTTTAATTTAACATTGGGATAGTATAGAAGGGCTATTAAAAATAAGAACATGGCAATTTTGCCGATTGTCTGTGTGTGTGTTTGTAAATACAAACTTTTTTGGGAGAAACTACCTATAGGAGAAAAAACCCAAGTTTTGGAAACTTGGTGAAGATTTCACGTTGCCAAACAGGCATATTATTTAACCAGCTTTAGGAGCAGTGGTAAAGTGAAAATACAAACAAAATTAAGGTGGGCAAAAATTATTTTTATGTGATAACCCAACTGCAACTTTAGGCAAAATATAAATTTTGGTGTCTGAAACTTCCTTTTTAGCTGTTCAAACTTGCGTCTTCGGTGAGTTATAGCACCAGAAAATATAAACTGCCGATATTTCTAAGGTGGGCAATTCAATTTTTAAGGTGGGCGGTGCCCACCTCTGCCCCACACCCCCTTCCTACGCCTATGTGTGTATACAACATTTTGATAACTATTCCCGCTTCAACTCTAGTTGCAGGTCTGTCTCCATTCCGTTTAGCAAGTTACTTAACATTATTCTTTGACAATTTGTATCCATTTCTATCTTTTGTCCCGGTTCCAGACCCACCACCAGAACCTACTCCGACAGACCAAACTCCATCAAAAGATACATTGTATTTACTTCCATAACCAAAGAAATATATGAAAGATAGTGATACATATAAAAATTTGTTCCTTTGTCCCGGTTCTACTACCACATCCAGAATATGTTATTAAACAAATTTTAATCTGTCCAAAGATCCATACCCACCTCCAAGACATCCTCCGTCAGGCTTACTCCATAAGACAAACCACACCAAAAAAACTATCTAAAAAGGTTTTTCAATAAAAATGTTTCTCTGTCCAGACCCACCTCCAGAACCTGCTCGGTCACAGCCAACTCCATCATACAAACCACCAACAAAATCTATGAAAAAGTAATATAAAAAAAAATTGATCCTTTGTCCCGGTTCCAGACCCACCTCCAGAACCTGCTTCCTCAGAGCCAACTCCATCATACAGGCCACCAACCAAATTTATGAAAAAGTAATATAAAAAAAAATTGATCCTTTGTCCCGGTTCCAGACCCACCTCCAGAACCTGCTTCCTCAGAGCCAACTCCATCAAACAGGCCCACAACCAAATCTATGAAAAAGTAATATAAACAAAATTGATCCTCTGTCCCGGTTCCAGACCCACCTCCAGAACCTGCTCGGTCAGAGCCAACTCCATGATACAGACCACCAACCAAATCTATGAAAAAGTAATATAAAAAAAAATTGATCCTTTGTCCCGGTTCCAGACCCACCTCCAGAACCTGCTTCCTCAGAGCCAACTCCATCATACAGGCCAACAACCAAATCTATGAAAAAGTAATATAAACAAAATTGATCCTCTGTCCCGGTTCCAGACCCACCTCCAGAACCTGCTTTCTCAGAGCCAACTCCATCATACAGGTCACCAACCAAATCTATGAAAAAGTAATATAAAAAAAAATTGATCCTTTGTCCCGGTTCCAGACCCACCTTCAGAACCTGCTCGGTCAGAGCCAACTCCATCAAATAGGCCAACAACCAAATCTATGAAAAAGTAACATAAACAAAATTGATCCTCTGTCCCGGTTCCAGACCCACCTCCAGAACCTGCTCGGTCAGAGCCAACTCCATCATACAGACCACCAACCAAATCTATGAAAAAGTAATATAAAAAAAATTGATCCTTTGTCCCGGTTCCAGACCCACCTCCAGAACCTGCTCGGTCAGAGCCAACTCCATCATACACACCACCAACAAAATCTATGAAAAAGTATTATAAAAAAAAATTGATCCTTTGTCCCGGTTCCAGACCCACCTCCTGAACCTGCTTCCTCAGAGCCAACTCCATCATACAGGCCAACAACCAAATCTATGAAAAAGTAATATAAAAAAAAACTGATCCTTTGTCCCGGTTCCAGACCCACCACCAGAACCTGCGTCCTCAGAGCCAACTCCATCAAACAGGCCCACAACCAAATCTATGAAAAAGTAATATAAACAAAATTGATCCTCTGTCCCGGTTCCAGACCCACCTCCAGAACCTGCTCGGTCAGAGCCAACTCCATCATACAGACCACCAACAAAATCTATGAAAAAGTAATATAAAAAAAAATTGATCCTTTGTCCCGGTTCCAGACCCACCTCCAGAACCTGCTTCCTCAGAGCCAACTCCATCATACAGGCCAACAACCAAATCTATGAAAAAGTAATATAAACAAAATTGATCCTCTGTCCCGGTTCCAGACCCACCTCCAGAACCTGCTTCCTCAGAGCCAACTCCATCATACAGGTCACCAACCAAATCTATGAAAAAGTAATATAAAAAAAAATTGATCCTTTGTCCCGGTTCCAGACCCACCTTCAGAACCTGCTCGGTCAGAGCCAACTCCATCATACACACCACCAACAAAATCTATGAAAAAGTAATATAAAAAAAATTGATCCTTTGTCCCGGTTCCAGACCCACCTCCAGAACCTGCTCGGTGAGAGCCAACTCCATCATACAGACCACCAACAAAATCTATGAAAAAGTAATATAAAAAAAAATGATCCTTTGTCCCGGTTCCAGACACACCTCCAGAACCTGCTTCCTCAGAGAGCCAACTCCATCATACAGGCCACCAACCAAATCTATGAAAAAGGAATATAAAAAAAAAATGATCCTTTGTCCCGGTTCCAGACCCACCTCCAGAACGTCCCAACTAACAATTTAACTTGTATTAGGTCCGATTTTTCGAATTCGGTAAGCTATAGCTAGCATATAACTAAAATACGGCTTTGTTATACAAGTCAACCGTTTTCCATTATGAATTTTGAATATTAGCCTGTTAATTGGCTTTTTAATTGAGATTTGCAAGTTGTATACAAGGCTTGTATGCTTTAGTATGAAAAGACCTGTTTAAGGCCTGTCCAAGTTGTTTTACTAAAGTAAATAAAAACATTTGTATACGGCTTACATAAATAAGCTTCTTACACATAGCAGCAAGATTTGACAATTCCCTTTAGTTGAAATTAATCTGCAGCGGGTTTAAAAAATATTCGGAAGAGTTCATCTCGTTCATCTCAATAGATTAAAAACAAATATAAAATTAAAAAAAACGCATTCAAATGTGATGAATAATTAATAAAAAGTTCTTGAAATATCAATGAACTTTCAATTAAGTGTCCAAAGTTAATTAACAATATAAATCGCACGCTCGACGATGTGTTCTCGATTAGTGCGGTTCTTGGTGGAGTTTATGTTGTTTTTTTAAATTAATTCATAACTATTTTTGTTTATCTCTGCAACTTTCCTCGTTTTTAATCTAACGAAACTACTCGATAAAATGAATGTACTTTTATATATATTCTATTAATTTAATAATTTTTTTGTTTACATTTTGCATCAAACCAAACAAAAAATTATTTTTACAAATGCCTTCCAACCAAAAATTGTTTGGAAACAATTGCAAGGAATTCGGCATTAAATTATTTATAACAACATGAATTTTTATTATATGTATTTATGTAATCCTTTTTATTTGAAAGAATAAAATAAATTTTTTAAAAGAAATAATTGACTTTTATTGTGAGCTATTTCGTTCTGCTTATGACAGATGCACAGATGTTGCACTCTGTAAGGATATATATAGTTTTTATAAAATGTTAGTGGTAAGCTTAAAGAAATGATTGCCTTCTTTTGTGAGCAATTTCGTTTTGGAAATGACAGCTGTGTTCCTCTGTAAGAAAATACAGTCACCCACAAAATTATTGGGTATACAAAGGTTTTTGTTAAGAATACGTTTTTTTTTATTGTAAACTACATCCAATTCTTTTATACAAAAGTGCAAAAATGTTTTGTCTTTTTTCAATAAACTACTGAATCCTATCTCTTATCTCAAGTTTTACAAAAGTGAAAGTTAGAGCGTTCCTAACTTTTATTTTGTAGAAAAGTGAAAAAACCACATCTTAAAAAACTGCTAAAAAGCTTATTCATAGATGTCACTCACATCGATAATATTTCCTGAACAAGCCTTTTCCGTGCTTGAACGCATTTAGCTCAACTTAAACTTCATACGCTCCGCAGGAGGGTTTTGATAGCATAAATTTGTATTTTTTCACTTTTATACAAAAGTGAGATGAATGTAGTTAGTCCTTAACGATTATGGATAATATGGAAAAAGACTAAAACTTAGATAAACTTAAATTGTTTTCTTATATTCATTTTTATAAGTTAATTTGGTACAAAATATAAAAAAATTTAAGCTTATTTAATTTTATGTAATATTCAATAAGAGAATTATTATAATTAAAAATTAAAAACTAACTACTAACTACTTAAAAAAACTTTTTATTCTGAATAATTGGAAGTGACCGTATGTTTGTGTGTATTCATATTATGTAGTTTTCATAAAATGTCAGCAAACTTTTAGAAATGATTGCCTTCTTTCATGAGCTATTTCGTTTTGCTTGTGACAGGTGCACAGATGTTGCCCTCTGTAAGCAAATATTAGATTTTATAAAATGTGAGTAGCAAATGTATTCAAATTATTGCCTTCTTTCGTGAGCTATTTTGTTTTGCGTGTGATATATGTTGCCCTGCGAAAGGAATTATATAGTTTTTTTAAATGTTAGTAACAAACTTGTAGAAATTATTGCCTTCTATAGCGAGCTTTTCCATTTTGCTTGTGACAGATGTTAAATGCTTAACACAAATAAATCGCACGTACTTGCTTTTATAATTCAAATTGTTTCTAAAGCTAAATTTATATAAATAAATAAACATTTGTCCAAAACTTAATAACAAAATGAAAATTGTTAGGATTTAAGTTTTTCCTTCAAACGACCAAAAATTTTAATATAGAAATTTTGGTCCAATAGAAATGCAATATTTTATAAACTCATTCATTCATTTATTTTCTGAGTTTTTGTCATACGAATACGAATGTATAGACATTTTTTTAAAGATTTAAACATAATTTTTTTTCACTTCAAGAATCAATTGATTCATACCTTAAACTAAAAATAAAAGTACCAAGATTCAAGAAAATCGCACCAGTATGGTTTAGAAAGGCTAAGTTGAGGTACAGGCAATAAAGAAGTAAACTTATCATTGAATGTTTAGTGGCTTTAGGTGTTCTCTATAAATCGTATTATAAGGTTTGATTCAAGTCTCGAGTTAGGTTTTTATAAATCCAACACATGGCCTTTACTACTCATATATTGCTGGTAGAATTGTACAGGCTGTGAAGTATACATGAAGTGTATCAACTCATTCCAATTTGTACATGAATCTTCTGAATTAGGAATGGCCTAGTGGGTAGCGCGCTGGACTCAGTCGATCTCGTACTGTGGAAGTGATTAGACGTTTTCGGCTTCCCCAGTTTATTTAAATTAAATATTTCGTAGTGACTTGTTGAAGTTTACATTCAGTGAAGCTATTTTTAATAGTGCCAATAGCACAAAGGAAGAGGTGGCAGACCCACAACCTGAGGATCACGGGTTCGAGTCCCAGTCGGGGAAAAATTATTTAGCTGCTTTTTTCCATAATCGAGAAGTCGAAAACTTCATCGAGTGGGAAAAACAGCAAATGGCATCGAACAACACGGCGGGGACATCGAAAGGTGTCCCAGCAACAACAATAAAGCCAGCTATGGCACCACCAGCAAAAGCCGTAGCAGCAACAACAACAACCAAGAAAGCGATGGCACCACCAGCCACGCCATCAACAAGTGCCGTAGCAACAACGGCACACCCACCAACGGCAACAACAGCCGACACTAAAAATAAGAGGAGGAAGAGGATTAGCTGTGCGCCGAACCTCGTAAAGCGC
Organism: Dasysyrphus albostriatus; assembly: GCA_946251815.1. Taxonomy (NCBI): domain Eukaryota; kingdom Metazoa; phylum Arthropoda; class Insecta; order Diptera; family Syrphidae; genus Dasysyrphus; species Dasysyrphus albostriatus. The sequence continues at coordinate 103,982,581 of OX276335.1, read as the reverse complement.
CGCTCCACCATCACCTCAGCCCAGCTGCCAGCTGGGGTGAAGGAGACGGCGCGCACAGCCAAAACCTCAGCAGCAGCAAAAATACAAGAGCAACTGGATACCTCGCCATCCGACGATGACATCGAATATATGTCAGAGGGTGGCGAGGGGTTGTATACAACGGGGGACAGCAACAGCAATCTGCTTGTTGACCTCACATCACCAGAGGCGTCCTCCGAAGAGGAAAATGAGGTGCAAGACGCACTTGAAGAAAAGGCTATCAGCAAAAAAATCGATGAAATTCGGGGGGAGATGGAACGCCTTAATTCCATCGTGACCCCGCTGATCCAAGCTCTTAAGATCAAGCAGGAGGCTCGTCGTGAAAGAGAGAGACAGGAGCGCGAGCAAAAAAAAGCGGTACAGGCGCCGCAAAAAGCAAAGCCACAGCAAGAGCTGCCACCTAAAAACAAGCAGTCAGACATTAATGCTCAAGAGCAGCAGCAACAACAACAAATGCCAAAAGAACAACAACAGCAGCAGCCGAAGGAGCAACGAACGAGAAATCAAACACAACAGCAACAGCAGCAAAAACCACAGGAGCGGAGTCAGCAGCAGCAGCAGCAGCAGCAGGGAGTACACCAGCAGCAGCCACAGCCGCCCCAAAATAAAAAAGAAAAGGTGCCACCAATAAATACCTATAAAATGGAGCTACAGGAAACCATAGACCTGTGTAAGTCGGCCATAGGCCAAAACTTTTTTATTAAAAGACTAAGCAAAGATAGACATGCTATCCACTGCTCCACAGTGGAGCAGCACAAAATAATAAAAGAATTACTTAAGAAATCCACGACTGAGTTCTTCAGTTTTACCCCCAAAGTGGATAAATACCAAACGGTCCTCTTGAAGGGCATAGATTCCTGCACGGAACCACAGGTGCTCTTAAATGAGCTCCGTCAAAAAGCGAGCGACGATCTCGACTTTATCGGGGTCAAGCCGTTCGTTACAGTCAGAGCCAGACGGGAGAAGCGGTCTTTGCCGTTCTTCCTAGTCCAGCTATCGCCCAGCAGCAAACTGGATAGGTTGAGAAGTATCTCCGTTCTCAACTACCAGGTTGTAACTTGGGATAAATTAAAGAGAGGCGGCGACATGCTTCAATGCAAGCGCTGCCAAAGGTTTGGCCACGCTGCAGCAAACTGCGAAATGCAGTCACGCTGCGTTAAGTGTGGTGAGGACCACATTAAGGGGGAGTGCAAGCTCGGTGAAGAACGGGTCGAAGACATGACCCAGCTTAAATGTGCACTTTGCGGAAAAGAGGGGCACCCTGCTAATTATCGGGGTTGCTCAGCTTTTCAGCAAATAAGAAACAACAAAGCGGCTAAGCAGACAGCGGTAGAGATACGCCCATCAACGCGTGCTCCTACAGCAACGCCCGTTAATCCCCAAATTTCCTACGCCCAAATGGCGGCAGGAAGGGGAAAAACGGTACAGCCTGCAGCTAAGGCAGCCCAACCGGCCCTAGTGCCAAAGACGCCGGACGCTCAGGCCGAAATAAGAAGCATGTTGCTGGCAATTCAAGGCCAGTTAACAGGACTTCACAACCAGATAAAGGAGCAGGCGACTAGGGTAGACTATCTCTACTCTGTTTTGCCTAGCTTAACGCAAATTAGAGGTTAAAGGCGCGCTGTCGGAGAGGCCTCTTAGGATCCTTGCTGTGAATGTAAATTCACTGATTAGGACCGAACGTAGAGCTAATCTTTTCCAATTGTTGAAAGACCAAAGTCCAGATGTGTTTATGGCCAGCGAAACTAAGCTGAACCAGAAACATAAATTGACTAACAACAATTACAATATCGTTAGAAGAGATCGACCCAACTCCACTCAAGGGGGGGGGCGTCGCAATCTTCATACGAAAAGGCATTAATCATAAAGTTATATATAATAGTGATCTGCGCAGATTTCGGCTGTTAGAGGCGTGCATCGTATGCATTCCTCTCCAACAGGGGAAGCGAATGTATGTGATCGCGGCTTATGCACCGGAATCACCTCAGCCAACTGATTTTATGACAGAGCTTGAAAAACTTTTCGAATGTCTACGCTTGAGCTTGGAAGAAAATTACTTTCTCATGGCCGGTGATTTGAATGCCAAACACCAAGATTGGGGAAATCAAATTCAAAATCAAAGAGGTATTCATCTTTTCAATTGGATGAGTCGATACAACACTGAGTATGGTGTCGACCTGCTGGCCACGGATCGGCCATCGTTTCCAAGAAGCGGTGCCTATCTGGATCTATTGCTAATAGACGCAAGACTGACAATTACTGACACTGTGGGTCAAAGACCAAGAAACTGCTTACGAACGATCGAGTACGACAGTGATCACTGCGGACTCGCCGCCGTAATACAGCTTCCGAACGAGCTCGTGGAGTTGGATGAGTATGTACCTGTGCATACTTACAATTACAGTAAGGTGCGCTGGCCACGCTTTACCAACGCCTTATCGAGCGAAATCAGTTCGAATAACTTATCCCCACCAAATGACAGGAATTTGACAAATAACGAAATAGACCAATACCTAGAACAAATGGATGATACAATCAAACGAACAATGAACAGAACAATACCGAAATACAAGCAACGGGACGCAACCGACATGTATCGAAACGCAACCATTGACGCACTACACAGACAAAAAAGTGGACTGCTGACAAGACTAAAACTCTTGTACCGACGGTTTACTGACCCTCACCATCTGGAGATTAGGACACTGAAGTCGTCGATCAAAAACATCAACCAACTTATTAAAGAGAACTATCGGTTGTCAATTAATTTGTATTGGGACAACAAAATTCGGACCGTTAATGCTAGCGACCCGAGCATGTTTCCGCAAATTAACAAGATATTTAGAAGGAATGATCAGAACGATCTTCCGTGTCTCAAGCTTCAAAGAACGACAGACAACAGAGACGTACTTCTGACAGCAGGAATTAATCCAGAGGACGCCGTCTTGGACGATGACCTCTTTATTGTCGAAGATCCGCAGGAGAAAGTGGAGGCCGTGGGGGCTGCTTTCCAGCAAGTGTACAAGGTGAATGCGTGCATTCGCCCGAATCACGACCTGGAAAACAGAGCCTTGCTCCATCACTTCTACCTTCGGAATGACATCACGCAATGGCGATCAGAGAACCTTGGTTTCACCGGGTTCAATGAAGATCATTTGGCAAACGCCATAATCGCCGAGCGAAATGGGCCCAGTTCCCTGTTAATTACGAAGGTGGAGCTCCAGCTCATCTTCGATTCATTAAAGAAGAAGAAGTCAGCAGGAGTCGATGGCATATCCAACGTTGTACTTCGACATTTACCTCAAGAAGCAGTAGACATTTATACCACTCTGTTTAACAACGCTCTGAATAATGCATATTATCCAGTGCGGTGGAAGACAGCTGTGGTGCATCCTCTCCCGAAAAAGGGAAAGGACAACTCCAATCCGGCGAATCTCCGGTCGATAAGTCTTCTTCCGAGTATCAGCAAGGTATTCGAAAAAGTTATCAATAGAGCTCTGTCTAAGTGGGCAGAGGACAATAATATCATACCGGACAATCAGTTCGGTTTTAAGGCGGGACATGACACTATTCATGCCGCGTCGAAACTCGTTTCTGATGTCCAATGGAACAAATCTAAGAAGCAGTGTACGGGTGCCTGTCTGGTTGATTTGGAGAAGGCCTTCGACACCGTATGGTTAGAGGGTCTTTATCTAAAACTGACCAGACTTGGCATTAGTAAACCACTATTATATATGCTTTATGATATGCTCAATGGCAGAAAGTTTGTTGTCAAAAGTGGCAATGTAACATCTGCCACAACCTTTAATATTAAAAATGGTCTTCAGCAGGGAGCGGTCAACTCGCCAATTCTATTCAGCATTTACACCAGCGATCTGATAAGTAGTCTAACTCAGGCAATTGCGTATGCCGACGATGTAATTGCGTACAGAACAGCTCCAAAAGTCGAGGTCATCAGGATTCTTTTGCAGCGTGACTTCGAGAAGATTCAGCGATATTGCGATGACTGGAAGTTGAAAATCAACTTCCAGAAATCAGAAACTATCTTGTTTAGGACTCCGTTGCTTAGAGCCACAAGGGATACGAGAAAGAACTGGCGCAAGCTGGTGATCGTAGGGCCAAATGGACATCCACTGGCGAGTAAAAGTGTAGTAAAGTACCTTGGCATCTGGATGGATCAGTATTTGTATTTCGACAGACATATAAATGCTGCTCTGTCCAGGGCTAGGGGAGCTTTTGCCCTGACGAAACGGTTGTTTTATAGCAGCCGGCTTGACAGCAGGGTGAAGGTGATTTGCTACATGGCCCTTATCCGGCCGATGATTGCCTATGGGTGCCCGGTTTGGTTCAACGTTGCCCCATCTCAAATGGAAAAGATTCGGGTGTTTGAGAGGCAGTGTCTTCGACGCTGCCTTGGATTGCACAGAACACCAGAGTCGGAGTACAAACACTACTATTCCAACCTGGCTCTATACAACGGGGCCAACATAAACAGGATAGATAATTTCTTGCTGAAGCTTATTCGAGGTCACATTGCAAGAGCGATGTCCTCGAGCAACAGCTTAATTTTCGGGGCTTATTACCCCAACAACGAATACTACGAGAGTGTGCGTCTAAGCGGCTTTATTCCGCCCGATGCATTCCTCCACCTAGACAGTCGAGGGCTGATCCAGGATAGAGCGGCGGTTCCGCTAATCTACCACGTCAGCCGTAGAACTGTAGATCGGCGGCTCCTTTACAGTCGAGACGTCCTCGCACAAGACGGAGTTGAGCACCTTCGGTTCAGTAGGACTGTGTCCGAACGGGACCGAAGAGATAGGGTAAGGCAGGAGAACCAGTTCTGGTGGTTGAAAAACGAAGATGAAGTTCCTTCAGACATTTAATAGTTGACCTTGCTATTTTCTCTTGTATGGCCGACTTACATAGGTTTAGGTCGTTAGTTTTAAAAAGGGACAGTCAGGGTGACACCAAAAAAAAAAAAAAAAAAAAAAAAAAAAAAAAAAAAAAAATTATAAAATCAACAAAAATACAAAAAAATTATAAAAACCGGAAAATGCTTGTTGTGGCTGTTCTAGTTTGTAAGTAGCTTATAAGTAGGTTGTAATTAGCTTAAAATTAGTTGTAAGTAGTTTTAAGTAGTTTTAATTAGCTTTAATTTAGTTTTATGTAGTTTGTAAGTTTTATATAAAACCAAAAAATAAAGACATAGATACCGAGTTTTTTTGTGAAATTCTTCTCGGTAAAAAATAAAACCGACCTGGATTTAGTATTAAGATAGTTCTTAGGCCGAAAGGCATTAGCATTAAGTTATTCTAGTTTAACTTAGAGCGCCCGACTGGGGCCAGTAAGTTAGTTTTAAGATATTGATAAGTAGGCTAGTTTTTATGAATTTTTGTCTAGCTTTAAGATAGTTCTAAGATAATTGAAAAATAAAAATGAATATATAAAAAAAAAAAAAAAAAAAAAAAAGCGCGCTGGACTGGTGATTGGGAGGTCGTGAGTTCAAACCTCGGAAGAGTCATGAGTAAGTAACATTTTTTCAAATAAAATAAAATTCTTAATATTTCAGAATAAAGAAAAACGCAGTCCAAAACACCTTTATGTAGAGAAAATCAACAGAAAAAAAAAATATAAAAAATAAAATTAAAAGCAGCAAAGCTTAATAAATTCTTTTTTAAATACAACTGCATTGAATGACTTTAATAAGGCCTTAATGCAAAGTCTATATATGGCCTTTCAAAGGCCTTATTAGACAAGCCATTTGCACTCAAATAATAACTTGTTTACTTAAGCAATATTTTGTCTTTTTAAGGCCTAATTACACTGTTGATCGGAAGCTATTTGATTGTATAGCACTTGTGATGACAGGTTTTAAGGGAATCAAATTGCTTGTTGAATTTAAGCCAAAATGATTTGTGTAAGGTCTGTTTTAGTTACTATACAAGCCAAAAAATAGCTTGTGTTAAAACTTAAACAAGTTAAATTGTTAGTTGGGCTGCTCGGTCAGAGCCAACTCCATCATACACACCACCAACAAAATCTATGAAAAAGTAATATAAAAAAAAATTGATCCTTTGTCCCGGTTCCAGACCCACCTCCAGAACCTGCTTCCTCAGAGCCAACTCCATCATACAGGCCAACAACCAAATCTATGAAAAAGTAATATAAAAAAAAACTGATCCTTTGTCCCGGTTCCAGACCCACCTCCAGAACCTGCTTCCTCAGAGCCAACTCCATCATACAGGCCACCAACCAAATCTATGAAAAAGTAATATAAACAAAATTGATCCTCTGTCCCGGTTCCAGACCCACCTCCAGAACCTGCTTCCTCAGAGCCAACTCCATCATACAGGCCAACAACCAAATCTATGAAAAAGTAATATAAAAAAAAATTGATCCTTTGTCCCGGTTCCAGACCCACCTCCAGAACCTGCTTCCTCAGAACCAACTCCATCAAACAGGCCAACAACCAAATCTATGAAAAAGTAATATAAACAAAATTGATCCTCTGTCCCGGTTCCAGACCCACCTCCAGAACCTCCTCTGCAAGACCCAAATCCATCATAAACATCAACAAAAAAATCTATGAGTAACAAAAAATAAACAACTACACGCAACACCTACATCTTCCAATAAATTATAATTACCGCCGCGCCGGTGCACAAACCCTACTTCATCAATCCGTTTTTACGACTGATGGAGTATGGCGAACTACCTGCGACCGCGACCCCATTGACAAATTGGATATATCCCCCACCCTTCCTATATTTATTTTTGTTTGACCAATCAAAAACTATTATCTTCCTTGCTTATACTACTCTTATTCCATATTATTCCTCCTATTGTTGCCAACTCAAAACTCAAATAATTTTAGTTTTCGTAACTTAGACGCAGCAGAACTATTTCAACACAGAACTATTTCTTTTTAGAACTTTGACTTTTCAGAACCTAGCCTTTTCAGAACTTATTCTTTTTAGAACTTAGACTTTTCAGAACTCAGACTTTTCAAAACTCAGTCTTTTCAGAACTTACTCACGCATGACTTAGCCGTTCGGAACTTTTGTTTTCCAAACTTAGTGACTATTTCAAGTAAACTATTAAAGCAATAAATAAATACTCATATCATACTTAATTAAATATTTTGTCAAATCTACGTTACTAATATTTCATTAAATTTATTATAGCGACCCAATGTTTAGTAGTAGCAGTGGAGGAGATTTTTAAGTGCAAGAGCTTGTTGCAGCAGATCGCGCTCCATGTCTACCTCTTCCAACGCCACGACCATATCAAATGAGTCAGACTGGCCTCTGTTGTGGTGCTGATGTCCCTACCCACCACAAAACAGGTCACGATAGGGCGTCATTCTTAACTGGTAAGTTGTGATAATTACTATATCATCTTTAAATCTTATAAATTCTCTTTTTTTCAGACTTTAATTATAAAGCATCCGTGAGCACCGTTGGAAGCAACATCTCCATTACATCCTTCTGACATTGTGTACTCTGATTCCACACCTGACAATGTTATTGCAACTTGCTCCGATAACCAAGAAGTTGTTAAGAAAATTCTTCAATATCAAAGACCAATGCGCATTACAACCAAATTGCACATAACTAAAGAATATACACCAACATACGGTAAGAATTCCCTATGAGTTATATAAGCTTTTGAAAAAAATATAATATATGAATAATATAATATGATATTTCAATTTATATTTTAAGTACAAGCTCTGTGGTTAGTAATAAAATACAATCATAATTTTTTTTACTCAACGTATCATCTGTGGCATAGATACTAAAACAATATTTTTTTTATTTTAGATTTCAGATGTGTCAAACAATAACAGCAAGATGAGGAACAGAGAGACCTTTCCAAAGCAAATGACAGCAGAACAAACGATTATTGACGGTGGTACCGAAAACATTCCCGAACAATCACATTCCCTCGTCTTCATGGATAGTGTCAGCGAAATTGATAGTCTAACCGAAGAATTTCAACAATCTTTATTGAACACAAATTCCAGGAGCAGTGACAAAAATGTGACGTTTGTTACAAAAACGTTTAAGTGGTACTCGTGAAGAGTATAAGCCAAGAAACCTATCTACTCCACCTCGTAAACCACGTAATATTCCAGTTGCTAACCCGAAAGCAGCAATGCAGTACATGTAAACTCATTTAACATTTAACACAAAATCTAAAAACTTCCAATCTACCAATCCAGAGTGCGGTCCTCAAGTAGGTTGCAAAATTCTACCAAAGCTTAACATTGACACAGCTGATGGAGCTTATCATAGTTTAGTTGCCAACATGGAGTCAAAAATACACCAGTTAAATCAGAAATGCCAAATAATAAAACCGAAAGTCAAAAATTCATCCTTGCTGAACAATTAAAAAACTTTGTTTCCCACTCTCCGTGGTCAAGTAAAAAAACAAGAAGACAAACAAAATATAAGAAAATCTAATTCATTTTTGAATGCATCAAAAACAAAGCTTCTTAGATTTGTTATGAAAAAATCTCTTTCTGTGGAAAATAGATCAATCGGAGTCCAAACATTGGAAGTGTGCCCAAATGAAACAGTGAAAGAAAAGCGTTTTAGTCTTCAATCACCGCCAAGTAGCTATTTTTCAAATACTCGGGCTAAAACATCAAAGAGTTCCCAAACTGAATTTTACTATTCACGAACAGTCGAATCTCCGCCAAGGCAAGAGAAAATTCCTCAACGTAAACAGCTATTTACAATATTTAATGCCCACGAAGAGAAACCTCCTCGTAAAATAAACTCGCAGAAAAAACAAAAATACAACTTATAAATCTTACAACAAGATTTAAACCTAATGAAGATGGGTCAGGTGCTTAGCAATATACGTAACCGATTAGAAGCAAGTGATGATCATGCCGTGGAAAAATTTCGTAAAACTAAACGTAAAGAAGAAGCTGCTGGTCAGACAGCCTTTAGTTACGATTGTGTCGATGGCTACGAGTACCAAAAAGTCTTTCATGTTTCGGCTTAATCTGACTTACATAATAAGCCAGAGCCTTCTTATTCCGAGATCGAAGAAGATAGCTTTTTCATTACTGGCAGTCCTGCCTATGAGAATACAACTGGCATTCAACACAAAGTGTAGGAAGTGACCCAAAAGTGATCTTTGCTTATAAATAAATCTTATTAATGCTCCTTTTTTTCAGACTTTAACCGTAAAGCATCCGTAAGCTCCGTTGGAACCAACATCTCCATTACATCTCCGCAGTTTTTTGATATTGAGTAAGCTGATTCAACACCTGACAATGTTATTGCAACTTGCTCCGATGACCAAGAAGTTGTTAAGAAAATTTTTCAACATCAAAGACCAATGTGCAATACAACCAAATTGCACATAAGTGAACAACATACACCAACATTCGGTAAGAATTCCCTATGAGTTGTATAAGCTTTTAAAAAATGTAAGGTTTAAGGACTCGAAAGCGTTTGTGGCTTTCATTATATTGAAAACGATACTATGTGTATTTTGTAGTTTTTTCTTTTTGTTAGTCTTCTATTTTGACAAAGAAAGACACTAGTGAGCGCCTTTTGTATTGTTTTAATTTTCAAATCAATTTATCAAATTAAAAAAAATTGCTTCTTAATCATAAGTCCTATTTTTTGCATATACATTTTCGCCTAGCATATTCCTAGCATATAACCTACAATTCAATTTGTTGCTTTTGGCTTTTATGACTTAATTTAAAGTAAATTTTATCAAAGCAAGAGGCGTTTTAATATTCCGTATAAGAAAATAAAACTTTCAAAACAGAACAATCCTTATTATTTTCCATGTTTTTATTGTCTTTTTTCGATATAGAAATTAAATACATATCTTGAAAAAGTTTCATAGGAATACGATGAAAAACTTAAACTTGCCATCAACAAATTATATGAATATGTTGCTGCTGAATTATTGTATTATTGTTGTCATATTTTTTGATTGTATTTAATTTAATATTCAAATTTACAATTTATTTATTGTATTTAATTTTATATCCAAATTTACAATTTATTTATTAGATGCTTTTATATGTTTGCTTAAGAAGTTTTAATAAAATTCAAAAATTTTTTGCTGATAACTAAAAAATCTTTTTACTTGAGATATATATACATAGGTAATAAATGGCAAGTTTTGGATTGTTGAAAAACAATTTAAGGTAATAATCAAACATGCATTACGATGATAGAGAACACCAAAAAAGTGGGTGGCACAATTCACTGTCTGTTGGTGTTCGGTCTGTTTATCTGTACTTTAATGTGTAGCTCAAACCACGAAAGCGATTTTCTTCAAATTTTGGGAGGGGAAATCAATAGTAAATTGTAAAAATTTTAAGCTTACAAATAACGGTACTTTTGCCATACAACCATTTTAGAAGTTTATTTATTTCAAAAACGGCTCTAAAGACTTCAATTAAAAAATAGGTAAATTATTCTTTAAACTGTTATTAATGATTCCTACCATTAAACTTTTTTTTTTTTTGATTTTCGATCCTCGCATGAACTGATTGGAATTAAAATATATATGAAATAATTTCTATCATCTATCTAAATTTCAGCTTTCTAGCTCTTAATACTATAAAAATCAAATACTACATAAGTTCTCATAGGTAATTTTAAAATTTTTAACTAATTTTATCTTTTAACCGGAAGGAAAGCGTTACAAGGAAATTGACCTTATTCAATTTACTCCTAGGTAGATAAAAAAAATAGGCAACTATTCTACATATTTTTTTCGCTTTAAAATTAAACTTAAATTTCCCAACTTCATAAAAAAAACTCGTTTTTTAAGCAACTGTTTAAGCAGGTAAACAAATTTCTTTAATTATTTTAAATACTGTTCACAATGGTTCGATAACATTCTGTATTGATCAGTTTAAATAAACAATAATATATAATTACTAATACTACTTAAAGAAGATTAATCAATTTGTCATTTTAACACAGATATAAATATGTCATTTGGTTTTTTCCTGAACGAAGATCTGCCTTTGATTTTTGCTTAATTGCAAGCAATGTGAGCAGTGTAGCAATTCAACACTGGGGTGTAACCGTTCGACCACTGGTGAGTGGTTTAATACGATGATCTGAGTGGTGAAGTCAGCAGCTCCCCTGGGAAGGTTGCACTTCAAATCACCGGCAATGTAACCATTCCGGGAACAGCGTCGGCTACAGCTACGTGATGCATTTCAACAGACTTAACTTTAGTGGTGATGTAAGCTGATGGGGCAAACACAACAAAATAACCTTGGTTGAAGACACCACTTTCCACCCGACCGACTGGTACTGTTCCAATACCATCTCCTTGTCCGTATGGTGGGATGGTGGAAGGATAGCATCGACAGTTTCAATGGAGCACTTGCCTAAAAAGAAAGAACAAAATTAATTAGCATCATGTGTGAGGTGGATCAAAAAAAAAAAAAAAAAATTGCAATCCTCAACTTTGTACGCAGTCACCAGCGCTTCAGTGATTGAAGTGGAAGTTATTTGATCTTCAGCTTAATATATTAAGGGTAATGTAATGCTTCGAGTTTTAGAGGAAAACATGCCCCTCTGACTTTCAAGTGGATACAGATCTGAATCCTAAAACCTTTCAGGTTTTCAATAATAACTGAAAGTAAACTTCTTTTCTTCTAGGATTTTTTCGAAATTTGTTTCAAATACAAATCTTATTATGCAATTGGTAGCACTATTAAGTACATAATCTAAAAATATAAAAACCATCTCTGTGGGTCAAACCATTTGAAAATCTTGTCGGAGTCCAATTGCCTTTTTTCACGTTTTAATGAAATTCTTTAAAAAGGCAATTGGACTCTTATAATTTTTTCAGAGATGATTTTCATATTTCTTAACTCTATATTTAAAAGTGGTACTATATGTATTCTCAACAAATTTTCTTAATCTCAATGTTAAATAATTGATTTAAAATTTTATTTAACTTACGTAAGATCCTCCATAATAATTCCAATAAAATAGTCTTGACATAACAGTGAATAACTTATTTTTGCTTGTAGATAATCCAGTAGTTTGTGGGGTCCCATTACAATGTCTAAGGCCCTTTAAAATGTATTTAAAAACACAGAATCAACTGTTGAATGAGGTGTACTGTCAGCCACTCTGTGAAATAAGAAATAAGAATCAGTGTCTCAGGATTACAATAAAAATTGATATATGTCCTTGGGTGTAACTCCCAAAGTATCTATCCTAAAAGAAACGTTGATACATTTCTGAATTCTTATTCGAATGGAGCTAAAAATGGCGTTTACCAATTTGAATTCGATCCAGTGGATCAAAAGTTGACTCTTGGTTTTAGTGTAGGTAGGTACATTAAAGTGGAAATGTTAAAAATTGATATATGTCCTTGGGTGTAACTCCCAAAGTATCTATCCTAAAAGAAACGTTGATACGTTGAAAATGGCGTTTACCAATTTGAATTCGATCCAGTGGATCAAAAGTTGACTCTTGGTTTTAGTGTAGGTAGGTACATTAAAGTGGAAATGTTAAAAATTGATATATGTCCTTGGGTGTAACTCCCAAAGTATCTAGAATGTTTCCGGACGACCAAACGAAAACGCTATTAGTTTGTACACTTACACTCGATTTGGAATTAATTTTGAAAACGTTTCAAAATAAAACAATTACATTTTTATTGAGTTCCGACTGGCCCGTAATAGCAGCGGATTATTAAATTACCAACCTGGTGTTATATTCCCGCTCATTTGGCAAGAGAAGCCAAGACAAACCAGCGTAAACATAGAACCTGCCACTTTCAAAAGAACCACTTGTTTGTTCATATACTTTGTATACATTAATGATAATCAATACAATTAATAAATTAATAATATTTTCACAAAACTTACTGGATTTTGAATAGTTTATAAGTTATTTTCTTTTTATGAGAAATTGAAACATATGAAATCAAATTTCAATTATTCCCGCACAAAAAAACTTTTAAATAAACACTTTTTATAAATTAAAAGAATTAAATTATTTTGTTTACGAACGGTCGCAAATAAATTCGCAATTGACGATAATTTTTTTTTGCTTCGTTTATGTCAAAACATTTGTCAAAAACTGGGCTACGGAATTTTATGGATGTAAAGGTGCACTTTCACTTTAAGGCTGATTCTTAGGGTGCGCTTATACTAATAGATTCAATTTTTTGTTTTTTTCAGTGAAAATATTCAGAAATTTAACTTTATTTATATGCTTAAACAACAAAATTCTTTATTTAATATATATTTTTATTGAAAAGTTGTCTAAAAAGGTTATTTTACCATAAATAATTTTTATTTTTTCAGGTTTTGAATTTAACTGATTCCTATTTTGAATATCGGAATTTCAGTTGAGGAAAAGTGAGCGTTGGAAGACTTACATTTTTCTGTTTTTATATTTCAGAATTACATAAACTGAAATAGCTATAAAGATTACAATGATTATAATATACATACATAGTTAATTTGGGGACTTTAGTAATAAATATAATATTGGTTTTGTTTGTGGCTAAACTGAGATTAAGTTCTTCTAAGTTATTAACTTTATTTCATTCTGTAATTTAGCTATATCTTGTTGGTAATCATAAGTTCCTATAAATGCGTTAGTTCTTTTTATAGTGTTGTTAGTTTCATTATTCAGAGTTTCAGTTAATATTTGAATTTGTTTATTAAATTTATCATTGATTATTATTTGGTTATTTAAATTTGTAATTTCACTATGGCTTTGTTTCTATTACATATTTTTAAATGTTCCTCAATATCTTGACGATTGTTGTCGTCCATGGTTCCGTATAAAAATTTTATACCTGTTCCTTAAATGTTAAATAAACCTCTCTTTTGTCTATTCTGTTTTGGATGGGGTAAAATAACTTCAAACTCATTACGAATTTTTGACATTTTTCTAACTATACTTTCACTGTCTTCAGGCATTCTTTTAACGTTTCTTTCCATAATTTCTATATTCTTTTCATATTCTGTTAAATTTATAATATGAAGAATTGTATCGTTATTTTTAATTAATGGGTATTCTTTTAACTGTATTAAAGCAAAACCATTTCCTTTATTTAAATCAATTATTTCTAATTCAGCTTGTACTTGGTTGAGTATGGTTAGTGTAATTATCATCAGGATGTGAACTTGGATCTCATGTCGCCATATTAGATGCATTATCTTCATTGGATCTAGAATCAATGATATTTTGTGTAATTTTCTTTCTTACGGGAAATTGATTTTTATGAGCTATTCTATTTTTTACCTTTTTAAATTTGTTACCTATGTCTAACTTGCATTTCTTATTATTTTTATTAGTTACTTTTACCTTTTTTTGTTTAGGTGCAACCTTATTTTTGATTTGCTCAGGCTGAGTTATTTTGATATAATTTTAATCTGTTTCTTTGTCTTTTCGACCTATATTTATTTTATTTAGATTTTGTAGTTTATTTTTTTCTATTCTTTCGTATATTATTTTGCTTTCTATTTTATTGGAATGCACATCAATTGGTTTTTCTTTAGTAGTAAGACGAATCACGTTATTATATGATTCAACGCCTTAAGTAGCATGTTTGATTGATAAATCTTCTTCATTGGATATTTGCAGTTGTTGTAAAATTCTCATATGTTCATTTAAACTACCATGAAGTCTTTCTACATCGGAGTTTCCGGTGTGTCTATTTGCTGTACAATAATGTGTTGTTATTTTAGTATTTTCTAAAAAGTTCCTTGTGTTTCTGAAACAAATGCGTTTTCGTTGTCAAGAGTGATTTGGTTTTTTCATGTATGAGAATATTTTAGTAAGAGCGTTTATTACGTCTATATAAGTTTTTGATTTTATCGGTTCAATTGCTGCAAATTTAGAAAAATTTTCAATACATGATAAATATTTTTCTTTTTTACTTACAAACCATATATCGACATGATAATGATCATTTGGGCTTTTTGGAGTTTCAGTTTTCTCATATGGCAACTTAATTGGATTTCTTTCTGCCTTTGCCATGCATGGAGCAATTGTTTATTATTTTATTAATTAAATTTTTGAGGTTAGGTATATAATATTCACGTTTTATTTCTAAGTATATTTTTTCAATACCAGTACTATTATGATTCTTATGATTTATCAATACAATTTCTTTTGCTTCTAATTCTTTTATATCTTTTAATAAAATCATGCTTCTTTGTAAAATTGTATTACTTAATGAATTTTCTTTTTTCCATATATCTTGGAATTTTTTTAAATATTTCATCTTCTTTGATGTATATGCAATTAAGCATTGTGGTATCTACTTCTTTAATTATATTTATAAAATCTTCTTCTTTGTATTCTCTTCTACTGAATATTATTCTTCTTTCTCCAACATGTGGGTACAAAATTTCTTGATGATTATTTTCATTGACTTCAAGTATTATTTGTCGATTAAATAAATTAACCGGTTTTTCACTAATAGGAATAAGTTTTGAATTATCTGATTCAGCACTATGGATGGTTGCTAAGTCATCCTGTTGTAGCATATTTATTTTAACTCAAGATAAGGCGTCAGCCACTTTATTCTCTTTTCCTTGAATATATTGTATCTCGAAATCGTATTCTTCAAGTTTGCTATCCGCTTCTTCTACATAGTTTGTTTTTTGCTAGTCTTTTAATTTGAGATAATCTAGGATCTTCTTCCATAGGTTCAAATCTTTGATATAGTTGTCGATAATTATTCGGATTATAGTTTCTATTATAATTTTGATTTTGATTTGGATTATGATTTTAAGTATAGTTTCGATTATTATTTGGATTATAATTTCTGTTATTTTGTTGATAATTATTATAATTTTGGTTTAATTTTGGTAAGGGCAAAACCCCCATTTATTCGGCTTAATGCAAGCTAATTCTTAATCTAACTTAAAACTAAGAACTTAACCTAACGTTAGTGAGAGGGAGGGTGGTTCAGAAGACGGAGTTTTAGGGATGGAGTAAGGTGAAAGTCAAAGGAGTTCATGTTCAGATTAACATTTCGCAGCATTCGAGAGACAGGGTCGTTTGAGCCGTAGGAGGTCCTGTGGGTTGGAAGATAAAAAAGACGAGGATTTCGAGAACGAGGGTTAATGTTAAAGGAGATAGAGTTGTAGAGTGAAATGCAGTCAACGGAACCAGAAAATAATCGATGAATGAAGAGAATGTCCGATATTTCTCTACGTTCTTTCAAAGAATTATTATTGCCAAAATTTGGCTTTGGAAAATATGGTTTTGGTTGCCAATTTCCCTGTTTTGTCCCAAAAGGATTATGTGGATTACAACGTTCTTTTTGAACATTGTTGTTGCAATATTTTCGACCGAATTTAAAAGACGATTAGGATGATTATTTTCACGAAATACTTAAAGACCGCGAACTATGGATTTTGCGAATCCATAAAATTAATAAATAAACGAATTAAAGATTAAGATAATATAATGTGCAACCGGCACACGCGAAGAATATGATCGAATTAACAACTGTCAAAACGATTGAAGAAAGATGAAAAAAAGAGAAGACAAAATACTGCAACGACAAACTGCAACAACGATGCAGCCAACCGGCTAGTCAGCTGGGGGTGGGTTCGCCGAATTGTTTTTTAGGTGAATAAAAAAAAAGAAGAACACTTTGGGTCGAATTGAATGATATTATATGGAAAATAATTAAAGCGATAAAAAGGTAAGTACAAGGGCGTACTTACGCTATAGGGTGGGCGCCAGGAAACTTTTATGGTCGTTTGCCTTGACCGGTAGCTGAAAATATTTCTTCAATAAATTGAAAGAAAACAAATGGTTTTTAATTCCCTGGGGGGAGTTTAAAGATTTATTAAAAAGAGGGAAACCTTGGCTTACGCCTGGATTAAAACCCAGAATCTTTTCAAGAATAAAATAAATACAAAGAGGTAATTGTTCAAAAAACAAATTAAGCAAATTAAAAAAAGAACAGAAGATAAACCAAACAAAGAAAACCAAAGCCGCAAGAATGGACCGCTATTACTGGTCCCGAAATCAACCGTATAAAACAAACTACGTTAAAAGGGTCACGAGTCCCAAAATTACAGGCATTAATCACACGAAATCAAAGGCCAACCGAAAAGAATATTTTAAACAATCTCCCACAAAACGAATTAGCAAAACTAAATTTCACTCTACTTATCTACTTATTTTTTGAAACCTCTTTTGGCTTAACAGGTCAACCAAGAAGTGGTTGTTTTTGCCTAGCCTTTTGTCTTCTACCGGCCTCTCTCTCACGCACACATTCTCACACTCATACATATGGTTTTCGTGTCCAACGAAACTATCTCTCACTCACACATTCAATGGATTCCCCAAGTTGTTGGTGTCGTCCCAAAACTTGACGAATCCAAGGCCGGAGCAAGACATATTAACAATAACAAATTTTAAGAAGAAAACAAAAAAACTATAAAAAGTTGAAAGTTCTGAGGAAATGAAGGAGGAAGGCAAATACTCAAATCAAACTAACGAACGCGCAATCTACTATTCGGTGGACCTTTGTGCAGATTTTGGGGTTTAGCGTTCCATTCTTTTATGCGGTCGATGTTTATTAAAAGTTAAAGTAAAAGTTCAAAATTTACGTTGGGCTTGTTGCCATGTTTAAAAAAAAAGAAGTTAAATTAATATTTATGTTGTGTTGGTGTGTATGTTTCCATCTGTCCCTTGACGATTCAGAGCTACCTTGCTCAGCTCATACGTAGGTGGCGTGCGAGTCTCCAGCCCGTGCGCTGGCTCAGCACGAAAGAATATAGATCGATGATGTACCTATTTTGTCATCCTCCCCGAGCCACTCTCAAGCTCCATGAGGACAACGGACGAAATTGAGGCTCGACAAACGGGATTTGTTGGGGTGGAGGGGAAAAAAAAAAAAAAAAAAAAAAAAAATATGGAGAGTTAGACTATGACCAAACAACAAAGTCAGAAGAAAGTTTAAAGAACCGAACGAAGAGAGGTTTTTGTTGCGGTAAATCTTACCGTAACAAATTCTACCCTTACCTACCGAGGAGTCGAAACTGGCTTTCAGAAATGAAAGCGAAATAACAGGGGATAAGCAAAAGGTTTTACAATACAATAATGGAATACATACACTACTATACAACACAACTATATAAAACTCAATCACTCCAGGTGAGAGTAAGCACATCACAGAGCTTGAAACTCTCAGTACCTCTTAGCGCAGCTCATCCGCTACTAATTTTCTGGTCCTTCGGGGTCGTCGCGGTAAGGCAATCAAATCCTTAACATTCCAGGTACCTCGATTCGTACCTTTCTCGTCTACGAGGACGTACGTCCATGGCGATACACGTTTCTGAATTAGAAACGGGCCTACAAACTTAGGCGCTAACTTCGCCGAGTAGTAGTTCGCTGCCTCTGATAGAGTAAAGCTTCGTCGCCAAACCAATTCGTTCGGGAGGAATTAAACATCTCTCCGACGAAGGTTATATGTTTTCGCTGCCTTCTTGGTTGCCGACTCTAACTTTTTCCCTATCTCTTCCCTAAGCTTCCTAAACTGTTCCCTAGTATTGTCCGTATTATCGCCCCTAACATACGGAATGGTGGTTAAGGATTCGCCTCCAAAAGTCACCATACCTCACCCAAAATTTGCGTAATACGGCGATACACCTAAAACTTCATGCTGGGCCGTGCGAATACTGCACGCTACTTTCGCCAACTGCGAATCCCAAGCCCTATGGTTTTCTGAAACATAAGCCCTAAGTGTAGTTTTTATAATCTGGTTTATCCGCTCTGTCGGATTGGCCTTCGGATGGTAATGCGCGGTAAACTTGATCGTCGAACCGTAACTATCACACAAAGATTTCAGTTCCTTGCTCTTGAACTTTATCACATACAACGAATTCAGGGACTCCGAATAACAAAAAGACATTGCCTTCTAATTCCTTACAAACAGATTTGGCCGTAGCAGACCTCAAGGGGAACAACAAAGGGAATTTAGTGAAATAATCTACGACAGTCAGAATAAAGATAAAACCCCTACTCGATTTAGGAAGTGGACCAACCAAGTCCACGCAAATCATCTCCCACGGATTGGATACACCTTTCCTTTCCGTCATCAACACAGCCGGTTTTTCATTATTTGGTTTCACGCTTTGACAGACTTTGCAATTCCTAACATATTTAGTGATATCTGAGCTCATTTTGGGCCAGTAATATCTTTCTCCTATCCTAGCAAAAGTTTTCTTTACTTCCATGTGCCCTGCTAACGGATGGTCATGATTTTCTTCTATAATCTTTTTTCTATCTTCTTTAGGTACAACTACTTTCCACTCACTATTGGTGTTATGAACTACGGTGTGGTTTGCTTTCACAAACTTAAACAATTTTCCTTGCTCTACTCTCCAAGCTGGAAAAGACAATGGTTTCTTTTCCACATCTCCTATAATTTTCCCTATCCATGGATCGTTTGTGGGCTCTGAAATCCCACCTAAAACCGGTACGCTTCGAGAAAGCATATCTGGCACCACATGATCTTTTCCCTTGCGATGAACAATGTCGAGCTCGAACTGCTGCATACGTACAGCCCATCGAGCCAGCCTACCCGCTGGGTCCTTCAACTTGCTCAACCATATCAAAGATCGGTGATCGGTAATGACCTTAAATCTCACCACCTCCAAAAATGGCCACAACTTCTCTATTGCCCACAGCACAGCTAAGCACTCTGTGGTCGAATAGTTCCTTTCATTCCTATTTAGTGATCTGCTCAAATAGCAAACCACTTTCTCCCCCTCCTCAAAATCCTGTGTCAAGACTGCCCCAATCCCGAAATCAGAAGCATCGGTCTGAACGACAAATGGCTTCGAAAAATCCGGACACGTCAGGATAGGTGCAGCAACAAGACATTCCTTAGCCTTTCTAAAACTTTCCTCAAATTATCTACTCCAATCAAACTTTATTCTTTTTTAAAAGATCAGACAACGGTTTCACTAAACTCGCAAAATTTGGAATAAATCTCCTATACCAGGGCACCGTGCCGATTAAACTCCTAACCTGCTTCACATTCTTTGGCGATGGAATTCCTAACATACTCTCTATCTCTTCAGGGTCCATGTGTAAACCGTTTCTGTCTACGACATAGCCCAAATATTTTAGAGATGGCCTAACAAAATTACATTTTTCCCTACCTAATTTTAAACCTGCTTTTATTAATCTCCTAAAAACTTAATTCAAAATTTCCATATGCTTCTCAAACGTGTCTGTCACGATGATGATATCATCGAGATAGACGAAGACATATGGTTCTAACTCAGGCCCTAAAACAGTATCTATAAATCTTTGCCATGTTGCAGGAGCATTATGCAACCCAAACGGCATCCTTAAAAATTGAAATAAACCCCTACCTGGAACTGTGAAAGCAGTATACTTTCTCGAATCTGTCTCTACTGGAATCTGCTAATATGCAGACTTAATATCCAGTGAGCTCAAAAACCTAGCATTATTCAATTTATCTAAGGTGGCCGTAATATACGGAAGGGGGTATGCATTTAACTTCCTATAATCTACACAAAATCTATGCGTGTCATCTTTCTTCTTAATCATGACAATGGGAGAAGCCCATGGACTGTCAGATTTTTCTATCACACCATCTCTAAGCATTTCTTCTAATTCTTTATCTATGAAAGACTGAACCACCGGGGACACCGGATAGTACCGTTGCTTGATTGGTTCAGCTTCCGTCCTGATTTTGTGCTCCACCATCTGTGTGCACCCTAAGCCTTCTAATATATCTTTAAAAACATTTTCCAAAAAATTATCCAAATCTTTCTTTTGTGTCTCGTCTAATTCCGTTAAATGATCCGCCACGGACACCAAAGCCAACGAACTTTGGTTTGAAAATGTCCCTGATTTCAAATCCGGGACCACACCCAAAAGAGCCCAAAAGTCTGCTCCTAAAATCAGTTTGTGGGGAAGGCGAGGAATGACGGGGCATTCTATAAGAACCACCTGTCCTTTGACCCTAATTGGAAGTGAAACTACTCCTTCCATCCAATACCTGCTCCATCCGCTAAAATTACGCTACCTAAATTAGTTTTTACTAAATTAAGCCCTAAATCTTTCAAAACTATCCATCCGTCCCTGCCTATTATTGTGCGTGAGGCACCTGAATCTAAAAGTCCTAACATATTGATTCCATAAATTTCAACGCCAAGATACGGCCGTTGATCAGTAAAAGAGTAATATAGATGACCAATTGTCTAATCACCTCCCTCGTAAAAAAAAAATATATTTAATATTATTTCGGGTTCTGGTTGTATTTGGGAACTTTATTGTCATACAGAGGTAGTTTGATTGTCAAATTAATCAAATTGACTGCCAAAATCCGGAAAACACAATAAAATGATATATATGTATGACAATTCTTTTTATTTTATGACTTTAAACAAAATAAAAAGGGAAGGAAAAATTCAACTGTTACATACTAGGTTAAAACAAGCTAAATTATAAATACATACCGCGTACATAGACATAATCCACTTAAAATAATATATAGCTAAACCGACTTATACAATAGATATTTATAAAAAATACATAATGTGTATACATGTTAACATTTATGTCGAAGTTTGGGAGGTCTTATAGAAACTCTACCAGCTACAGCCGTAGGGGTGCTCCCCCTGCTCCTAAATATCGAGATAAAAACCCTTCCTTCACCTTTTTGGTACATTCTTATTGCCATAGTCATATTTTGCAATCAATTATTTTCATATTAAACAATATTGGTGTCCTTTGTTCAATGAAATCAGCCGTGATCGGCGCAATAACCACACGTTGCTATCCAGTGGTGTTTTCTCCGAAAAAAGAGAGTAATACCACAAATAATAACGTTGAACTTCGAGATTCTCACGGTAAGCCCAGACTTACTTTCCAGTTGAGTGGCAACTACATATGTATTTGTTCCTTTAGTATTAAACATCAATTTAATTCGAAAAACACATGTATTTTCAGCATATTGTTTGATTTATTTTGGGTTTAAGTGTTTGGTATTGATTCGTGTGAATTTAATTATTTGGAGCAAATTTTTTTTAGAATGACTCATAAGCTTTCTTAGAAAAAGGGACTGCATCGCAATCCATAAGATTTGAACATATCAAACAAGGTGGTATCTGACCTGCAAACAAGCAATAGAAAAAACGCTATTGGTTTAGTAACAAAAATAATTTATTAAAACATATTAAGAACATTTTAACCTGCATTTAAAAATTCGGTTTTTTTATTTTGTGTACGTTGTTCGTCATTGGCCGTACACGGATCATAGTAAGTCTAATAGCTCTTCCACACTAGCGAACTGAGTATTAATACATGTCAAAAAGTGGGAAAAAATGTGTATAGTTTGGAAACAAAATATGACAGGTATTAAAACAAGATTTGACAGCCCATCTTATACAGCTTGACAGCTCTCCATACATGATTTGACATGTATTAATACTTTACAATTTTTAGGGTTGATTCTAATTTTAGAATACATTTCATCTGTGTGTCAACACAAGTTTGGCATGTTTTAATATAAGCCAGTGTGGAAGGAAAATTTGAAAGTCATATAACGGGTGATTTTTTAAGAGGCTTAGAACTTTAAAAAAAAAAAACACAAAAAATTCGAAAAAATGAATGAAATATTTATTTGAATCGATAGTTTGAACCTTGCAATTTAATGTTTAAAGATAATTTCATGCAATTTTTCATTTCACCGCGGCTGCGTCTCAGGTAACCCATCCGCTGAGTCCAATTTTGGCATACTCTTTCACACATATCGGCCGGTATCTCACGAATGAATGCATGGATGTTGGCTTCCAGTGCGTCAATCGAAGCGGGCTTGTCCCTATAGACATTAGCCTTGACATACCCCCACAAAAAATAATCTAATGGTGTCGCCTCGCAATTGCGCCATTGTTTCGCGTGCTGTGTGGCATGTGGCACCGTCTTGTTGAAACCACATATCATGCAAGTCAAGAACTTCCATTTCGGGCAAAAAAAAGTTTGTTATCATCGCTCGGTAGCGTTCACCATTGACAGTAACGCTGCGATTCGCATCATCTTTGAAGAAATATGGCCCAATAATGCCGCCGGCCCATAAACCGCACCAAACAGTGGCTTTTTCGGGATGCATTGGTAGCTGTTGCAATGCTTCTGGCTGATCTTCACTCCAAATGCGGCAATTATGCTTATTTACGTACCCATTCAACCAAAAATGAGCCTCATCGCTGAACACAATTTTTCGATAAAAAAGCGGATCCTCGGCCAGCTTTCCAAGAGCCCATTCACCAAAAATTCGGCGTTGTGGTAGGTCGGCTGGCTTTAGTTCTTGCACCAGCTGTATCTTAAAAGGCTTTACGCCTAAATCCTTCCGCAAAATTTTCCACGTAGTGCTGTAACAAAGGCCTAACTGCTGCGAACGGCGCCGAATCGACATTTCGCGGTCTTCTGTCACACTAGCTGATACGGCCGCAATATTTTCTTCACTACGCACAGTACGTAAACGTGTTGGTGGTTTAATGTCCAACAAAGTAAATTTGGTGCGAAATTTGGTCACAATCTTCCGAATAGACTGCTCAGAAGGTCGAGAATGCCGACCATAAAATGGAAGCAGCGCGCGATGAACATTTCGAACCGAGCACGAATTTTGATAGTAAAATTCAATAATTTGCAAGCGTTGTTCATTTGTAAGACGATCCATAATTAAATTGCAAACCAAACTGAAGCTGTTTGACAGTGACACAAGGTACTAAACACACGTCAGCTGTCAAAACCAGTGTTGCCAAAACCAAACCAGCTAAAAAATCACCCGTTATTTCCCACAAATTTGACAGTCGCAAGAAATTCTTTCCCACTTTCAATTTGACATGTATTAATACTCAGTGGGCTAGTGTGGAAGGGCTATAAACGATAAAACCAAACACGAACACTTTTCAAATCGTTTTATTTTTTGTGTGTACTATGTTACCCAAAACCCGAACAACGTATATCCAATAAAGAACGAAAGTGTAAATCTAGCTTAAATTTTTTTTATCATGCGACCTTGTTATTTCCAGATGTCCATATGTTATTTGAATTCGAGATTGTGCTGAATTAATTTATTTATTGATCAGATATTTTTTTAGAAATTGTGTGTTTGATGCACCGTACACCTTGTACATTTTGAGCAGTAAAATTGGTGGCATGACATGCAAAGAGTAGCATGTTTCTTGGCTGTACCTTCCAAGCGAATCTCATGAAAATCGCCGAATAGAGAGTCAGAGCTGCAAAGTAAACAAAACATTCATACAAAATATTAGTAAATAAACGAAAATTAAAAATTAAATATAATATTATATCAAAATCAAAAGATTGCAAAATTGGAAAAGACACAATTATATTTTAAACTAATTTAAAGAAGAGTAAAGAGAAGGATACAGCATTGAGGAGAACTTTTTCAATCTGTTTAATACTTTGAAACTTAGAATGGATGAAGGGAAAAAACCTATTGCTTTTTTGTAGACTTTAAGCAGCTTTTGACAGCATCAGCTGCAACGCCTTGTTTTTTAAAAGTCAAACGAATAAGTCTATCATCTACCATTTTGCTTAATTTAATTAGGAGTTTATATGCAAAATCACGAACGCAGTATGGGATGGAACAAAACTGTCAGAATGGTTTAACACACAAATGGGGGTAAAACATCGATTTCTCTACTAAATGTGAAATTTTCAATGCAGTTGCAAGGTCAATCTTATGGAGCAGTACGATACCACCTTGAAGTAAGCCCGCGCACTTACGATTTTCTCTCCCAAAAAGACAACCGGATTTGAACAACCCGAGATGAATCATCTACATAGTATAAAATATAACCATCAATCACAATCTTTTAAATAATTTTGTATAAAAATAAAAACAATGTATAAAATAAGGCCCTTAATGTGCCAAAACAAATTAAAGTATCAATATAATAATTATATAAAATAGAATTAAGAACAAATTGTAAATATCTATTTCCGTTCAATAAAGTCTAACTAACTAACTTAAAAAAAAAAAAAACTACTTACGATTTTCGAGAAAAAAAAATGTGAGACGATGTTTTCCTAATTGGCCATTTCAAAAATCCAAAAAATTATCCTGTTTAAAAAAAAAAATATAAGCAAATTGCACTTTGTATGAAACTTTCAAGTGCTCATATCTTTGTACTCAAGTCGAATATCTAAATGCACAGGAGCTTAAATAATTGTTCTTTTTGAAATTGAATTTGCACACCAAACATTTTTTTGTTATAGTGGGGCGGCTTAGCTATTCAATTGTGCACTTTGTGATAAAAGCAAATAATTTTAATCATTGTTAGTACATTATAAAAGAATGATTTTAAGACATTGGGCCACTTCGTATCTCCACCCATTCAGGTGGGCGGGGCAATTTTGTTTTGAAAATGACTTGAAATGGAAAAAAATATTATACAAAAAAAAAAAACGGCAATATTTACAATTTTATTCTATACCTTTTTTAAAGCTAAAATACCATTCTTAAATTTTGTCTTTAAATTCAGTTATTTTAGTAAATAGTTTTCGAAAAAATTAATCTCAAACTCAAAGTTTTGAAAAAAAAAAAAATTGAAAAAATGGATATATTGATTTTTTTTTTAAATTTTAAGTTATAGTATAAAAATATTTTTTTTATTTTTCAATGCTCAATTTAATTATGGGTTGAATTTTGAAAACAAATTGACTAGACAAATATTTGTTTGAGTATTTTTTAAATCCAAATCGTCAATTTAGATCAAAAACACCCTGGATTTGGTCTTTTAGATAAAAACAGTAATATCGATGACCAATTGTCTAATCACCTCCCTCGTAAAAAAAAATATATTTAATATTATTTCGGGTTCTGGCTGTATTTGGGAACTTTATTGTCATACAGAGGTAGTTTGATTGTCAAATTAATCAAATTGACTGCCAAAATCCGGAAAACACAATAAAATGATATATATGTATGACAATTCTTTTTATTTTATGACTTTAAACAAAATAAAAAGGGAAGGAAAAATTCAACTGTTACATACTAGGTTAAAACAAGCTAAATTATAAATACATACCGCGTACATATACATAATCCACTTAAAATAATATATAGCTAAACCGACTTATACAATAGATATTTATAAAAAATACATAATGTGTATACATGTTAACATTTATGTCGAAGTTTGGGAGGTCTTATAGAAACTCTACCAGCTACAGCCGTAGGGGTGCTCCCCCTGCTCCTAAATATCGAGATAAAAACCCTTCCTTCACCTTTTTGGTACATTCTTATTGCCATAGTCATATTTTGCAATCAATTATTTTCATATTAAACAATATTGGTGTCCTTTGTTCAATGAAATCAGCCGTGATCGGCGCAATAACCACACGTTGCTATCCAGTGGTGTTTTCTCCGAAAAAAGAGAGTAATACCACAAATAATAACGTTGAACTTCGAGATTCTCACGGTAAGCCCAGACTTACTTTCCAGTTGAGTGGCAACTACATATGTATTTGTTCCTTTAGTATTAAACATCAATTTAATTCGAAAAACACATGTATTTTCAGCATATTGTTTGATTTATTTTGGGTTTAAGTGTTTGGTATTGATTCGTGTGAATTTAATTATTTGGAGCAAATTTTTTTTAGAATGACTCATAAGCTTTCTTAGAAAAAGGGACTGCATCGCAATCCATAAGATTTGAACATATCAAACAAGGTGAACTGTATCTGACCTGCAAACAAGCAATAGAAAAAACGCTATTGGTTTAGTAACAAAAATAATTTATTAAAACATATTAAGAACATTTTAACCTGCATTTAAAAATTCGGTTTTTTTATTTTGTGTACGTTGTTCGTCATTGGCCGTACACGGATCATAGTAAGTCTAATAGCTCTTCCACACTAGCCCACTGAGTATTAATACATGTCAAAAAGTGGGAAAAAATGTGTATAGTTTGGAAACAGAATATGACAGGTATTAAAACAAGATTTGACAGCCCATCTTATACAGCTTGACAGCTCTCCATACATGATTTGACATGTATTAATACTTTACAATTTTTAGGGTTGGTTCTAATTTTAGAATACATTTCATCTGTGTGTCAACACAAGTTTGGCATGTTTTAATATAAGCCAGTGTGGAAGGAAAATTTGAAAGTCATATATTTCCCACAAATTTGACAGTCGCAAGAAATTCTTTCCCACTTTCAATTTGACATGTATTAATACTCAGTGGGCTAGTGTGGAAGGGCTATAAACGATAAAACCAAACACGAACACTTTTCAAATCGTTTTATTTTTTGTGTGTACTATGTTACCCAAAACCCGAACAACGTATATCCAATAAAGAACGAAAGTGTAAATCTAGCTTAAATTTTTTTTATCATGCGACCTTGTTATTTCCAGATGTCCATATGTTATTTGAATTCGAGATTGTGCTGAATTAATTTATTTATTGATCAGATATTTTTTTAGAAATTGTGTGTTTGATGCACCGTACACCTTGTACATTTTGAGCAGTAAAATTGGTGGCATGACATGCAAAGAGTAGCATGTTTCTTGGCTGTACCTTCCAAGCGAATCTCATGAAAATCGCCGAATAGAGAGTCAGAGCTGCAAAGTAAACAAAACATTCATACAAAATATTAGTAAATAAACGAAAATTAAAAATTAAATATAATATTATATCAAAATCAAAAGATTGCAAAATTGGAAAAGACACAATTATATTTTAAACTAATTTAAAGAAGAGTAAAGAGAAGGATACAGCATTGAGGAGAACTTTTTCAATCTGTTTAATACTTTGAAACTTAGAATGGATGAAGGGAAAAAACCTATTGCTTTTTTGTAGACTTTAAGCAGCTTTTGACAGCATCAGCTGCAACGCCTTGTTTTTTAAAAGTCAAACGAATAAGTCTATCATCTACCATTTTGCTTAATTTAATTAGGAGTTTATATGCAAAATCACGAACGCAGTATGGGATGGAACAAAACTGTCAGAATGGTTTAACACACAAATGGGGGTAAAACATCGATTTCTCTACTAAATGTGAAATTTTCAATGCAGTTGCAAGGTCAATCTTATGGAGCAGTACGATACCACCTTGAAGTAAGCCCGCGCACTTACGATTTTCTCTCCCAAAAAGACAACCGGATTTGAACAACCCGAGATGAATCATCTACATAGTATAAAATATAACCATCAATCACAATCTTTTAAATAATTTTGTATAAAAATAAAAACAATGTATAAAATAAGGCCCTTAATGTGCCAAAACAAATTAAAGTATCAATATAATAATTATATAAAATAGAATTAAGAACAAATTGTAAATATCTATTTCCGTTCAATAAAGTCTAACTAACTAACTTAAAAAAAAAAAAACTACTTACGATTTTCGAGAAAAAAAAATGTGAGACGATGTTTTCCTAATTGGCCATTTCAAAAATCCAAAAAATTATCCTGTTTAAAAAAAAAAATATAAGCAAATTGCACTTTGTATGAAACTTTCAAGTGCTCATATCTTTGTACTCAAGTCGAATATCTAAATGCACAGGAGCTTAAATAATTGTTCTTTTTGAAATTGAATTTGCACACCAAACATTTTTTTGTTATAGTGGGGCGGCTTAGCTATTCAATTGTGCACTTTGTGATAAAAGTAAATAATTTTAATCATTGTTAGTACATTATAAAAGAATGATTTTAAGACATTGGGCCACTTCGTATCTCCACCCATTCAGGTGGGCGGGGCAATTTTGTTTTGAAAATGACTTGAAATGGAAAAAAATATTATACAAAAAAAAAAAACGGCAATATTTACAATTTTATTCTATACCTTTTTTAAAGCTAAAATACCATTCTTAAATTTTGTCTTTAAATTCAGTTATTTTAGTAAATAGTTTTCGAAAAAATTAATCTCAAACTCAAAGTTTTGAAAAAAAAAAAAATTGAAAAAATGGATATATTGATTTTTTTTTAAAATTTTAAGTTATAGTATAAAAATATTTTTTTTATTTTTCAATGCTCAATTTAATTATGGGTTGAATTTTGAAAACAAATTGACTAGACAAATATTTGTTTGAGTATTTTTTAAATCCAAATCGTCAATTTAGATCAAAAACACCCTGGATTTGGTCTTTTAGATAAAAACAGTAATATCGATGACCAATTGTCTAATCACCTCCCTCGTAAAAAAAAATATATTTAATATTATTTCGGGTTCTGGCTGTATTTGGGAACTTTATTGTCATACAGAGGTAGTTTGATTGTCAAATTAATCAAATTGACTGCCAAAATCCGGAAAACACAATAAAATGATATATATGTATGACAATTCTTTTTATTTTATGACTTTAAACAAAATAAAAAGGGAAGGAAAAATTCAACTGTTACATACTAGGTTAAAACAAGCTAAATTATAAATACATACCGCGTACATATACATAATCCACTTAAAATAATATATAGCTAAACCGACTTATACAATAGATATTTATAAAAAATACATAATGTGTATACATGTTAACATTTATGTCGAAGTTTGGGAGGTCTTATAGAAACTCTACCAGCTACAGCCGTAGGGGTGCTCCCCCTGCTCCTAAATATCGAGATAAAAACCCTTCCTTCACCTTTTTGGTACATTCTTATTGCCATAGTCATATTTTGCAATCAATTATTTTCATATTAAACAATATTGGTGTCCTTTGTTCAATGAAATCAGCCGTGATCGGCGCAATAACCACACGTTGCTATCCAGTGGTGTTTTCTCCGAAAAAAGAGAGTAATACCACAAATAATAACGTTGAACTTCGAGATTCTCACGGTAAGCCCAGACTTACTTTCCAGTTGAGTGGCAACTACATATGTATTTGTTCCTTTAGTATTAAACATCAATTTAATTCGAAAAACACATGTATTTTCAGCATATTGTTTGATTTATTTTGGGTTTAAGTGTTTGGTATTGATTCGTGTGAATTTAATTATTTGGAGCAAATTTTTTTTAGAATGACTCATAAGCTTTCTTAGAAAAAGGGACTGCATCGCAATCCATAAGATTTGAACATATCAAACAAGGTGGTATCTGACCTGCAAACAAGCAATAGAAAAAACGCTATTGGTTTAGTAACAAAAATAATTTATTAAAACATATTAAGAACATTTTAACCTGCATTTAAAAATTCGGTTTTTTTATTTTGTGTACGTTGTTCGTCATTGGCCGTACACGGATCATAGTAAGTCTAATAGCTCTTCCACACTAGCGAACTGAGTATTAATACATGTCAAAAAGTGGGAAAAAATGTGTATAGTTTGGAAACAGAATATGACAGGTATTAAAACAAGATTTGACAGCCCATCTTATACAGCTTGACAGCTCTCCATACATGATTTGACATGTATTAATACTTTACAATTTTTAGGGTTGGTTCTAATTTTAGAATACATTTCATCTGTGTGTCAACACAAGTTTGGCATGTTTTAATATAAGCCAGTGTGGAAGGAAAATTTGAAAGTCATATATTTCCCACAAATTTGACAGTCGCAAGAAATTCTTTCCCACTTTCAATTTGACATGTATTAATACTCAGTGGGCTAGTGTGGAAGGGCTATAAACGATAAAACCAAACACGAACACTTTTCAAATCGTTTTATTTTTTGTGTGTACTATGTTACCCAAAACCCGAACAACGTATATCCAATAAAGAACGAAAGTGTAAATCTAGCTTAAAATTTTTTTATCATGCGACCTTGTTATTTCCAGATGTCCATATGTTATTTGAATTCGAGATTGTGCTGAATTAATTTATTTATTGATCAGATATTTTTTTAGAAATTGTGTGTTTGATGCACCGTACACCTTGTACATTTTGAGCAGTAAAATTGGTGGCATGACATGCAAAGAGTAGCATGTTTCTTGGCTGTACCTTCCAAGCGAATCTCATGAAAATCGCCGAATAGAGAGTCAGAGCTGCAAAGTAAACAAAACATTCATACAAAATATTAGTAAATAAACGAAAATTAAAAATTAAATATAATATTATATCAAAATCAAAAGATTGCAAAATTGGAAAAGACACAATTATATTTTAAACTAATTTAAAGAAGAGTAAAGAGAAGGATACAGCATTGAGGAGAACTTTTTCAATCTGTTTAATACTTTGAAACTTAGAATGGATGAAGGGAAAAAACCTATTGCTTTTTTGTAGACTTTAAGCAGCTTTTGACAGCATCAGCTGCAACGCCTTGTTTTTTAAAAGTCAAACGAATAAGTCTATCATCTACCATTTTGCTTAATTTAATTAGGAGTTTATATGCAAAATCACGAACGCAGTATGGGATGGAACAAAACTGTCAGAATGGTTTAACACACAAATGGGGGTAAAACATCGATTTCTCTACTAAATGTGAAATTTTCAATGCAGTTGCAAGGTCAATCTTATGGAGCAGTACGATACCACTTGAAGTAAGCCCGCGCACTTACGATTTTCTCTCCCAAAAAGACAACCGGATTTGAACAACCCGAGATGAATCATCTACATAGTATAAAATATAACCATCAATCACAATCTTTTAAATAATTTTGTATAAAAATAAAAACAATGTATAAAATAAGGCCCTTAATGTGCCAAAACAAATTAAAGTATCAATATAATAATTATATAAAATAGAATTAAGAACAAATTGTAAATATCTATTTCCGTTCAATAAAGTCTAACTAACTAACTTAAAAAAAAAAAAACTACTTACGATTTTCGAGAAAAAAAAATGTGAGACGATGTTTTCCTAATTGGCCATTTCAAAAATCCAAAAAATTATCCTGTTTAAAAAAAAAAATATAAGCAAATTGCACTTTGTATGAAACTTTCAAGTGCTCATATCTTTGTACTCAAGTCGAATATCTAAATGCACAGGAGCTTAAATAATTGTTCTTTTTGAAATTGAATTTGCACACCAAACATTTTTTTGTTATAGTGGGGCGGCTTAGCTATTCAATTGTGCACTTTGTGATAAAAGCAAATAATTTTAATCATTGTTAGTACATTATAAAAGAATGATTTTAAGACATTGGGCCACTTCGTATCTCCACCCATTCAGGTGGGCGGGGCAATTTTGTTTTGAAAATGACTTGAAATGGAAAAAAATATTATACAAAAAAAAAAAACGGCAATATTTACAATTTTATTCTATACCTTTTTTAAAGCTAAAATACCATTCTTAAATTTTGTCTTTAAATTCAGTTATTTTAGTAAATAGTTTTCGAAAAAATTAATCTCAAACTCAAAGTTTTGAAAAAAAAAAAAATTGAAAAAATGGATATATTGATTTTTTTTTAAAATTTTAAGTTATAGTATAAAAATATTTTTTTTATTTTTCAATGCTCAATTTAATTATGGGTTGAATTTTGAAAACAAATTGACTAGACAAATATTTGTTTGAGTATTTTTTAAATCCAAATCGTCAATTTAGATCAAAAACACCCTGGATTTGGTCTTTTAGATAAAAACAGTAATATCGATGACCAATTGTCTAATCACCTCCCTCGTAAAAAAAAATATATTTAATATTATTTCGGGTTCTGGCTGTATTTGGGAACTTTATTGTCATACAGAGGTAGTTTGATTGTCAAATTAATCAAATTGACTGCCAAAATCCGGAAAACACAATAAAATGATATATATGTATGACAATTCTTTTTATTTTATGACTTTAAACAAAATAAAAAGGGAAGGAAAAATTCAACTGTTACATACTAGGTTAAAACAAGCTAAATTATAAATACATACCGCGTACATATACATAATCCACTTAAAATAATATATAGCTAAACCGACTTATACAATAGATATTTATAAAAAATACATAATGTGTATACATGTTAACATTTATGTCGAAGTTTGGGAGGTCTTATAGAAACTCTACCAGCTACAGCCGTAGGGGTGCTCCCCCTGCTCCTAAATATCGAGATAAAAACCCTTCCTTCACCTTTTTGGTACATTCTTATTGCCATAGTCATATTTTGCAATCAATTATTTTCATATTAAACAATATTGGTGTCCTTTGTTCAATGAAATCAGCCGTGATCGGCGCAATAACCACACGTTGCTATCCAGTGGTGTTTTCTCCGAAAAAAGAGAGTAATACCACAAATAATAACGTTGAACTTCGAGATTCTCACGGTAAGCCCAGACTTACTTTCCAGTTGAGTGGCAACTACATATGTATTTGTTCCTTTAGTATTAAACATCAATTTAATTCGAAAAACACATGTATTTTCAGCATATTGTTTGATTTATTTTGGGTTTAAGTGTTTGGTATTGATTCGTGTGAATTTAATTATTTGGAGCAAATTTTTTTTAGAACGACTCATAAGCTTTCTTAGAAAAAGGGACTGCATCGCAATCCATAAGATTTGAACATATCAAACAAGGTGAACTGTATCTGACCTGCAAACAAGCAATAGAAAAAACGCTATTGGTTTAGTAACAAAAATAATTTATTAAAACATATTAAGAACATTTTAACCTGCATTTAAAAATTCGGTTTTTTTATTTTGTGTACGTTGTTCGTCATTGGCCGTACACGGATCATAGTAAGTCTAATAGCTCTTCCACACTAGCCCACTGAGTATTAATACATGTCAAAAAGTGGGAAAAAATGTGTATAGTTTGGAAACAGAATATGACAGGTATTAAAACAAGATTTGACAGCCCATCTTATACAGCTTGACAGCTCTCCATACATGATTTGACATGTATTAATACTTTACAATTTTTAGGGTTGGTTCTAATTTTAGAATACATTTCATCTGTGTGTCAACACAAGTTTGGCATGTTTTAATATAAGCCAGTGTGGAAGGAAAATTTGAAAGTCATATATTTCCCACAAATTTGACAGTCGCAAGAAATTCTTTCCCACTTTCAATTTGACATGTATTAATACTCAGTGGGCTAGTGTGGAAGGGCTATAAACGATAAAACCAAACACGAACACTTTTCAAATCGTTTTATTTTTTGTGTGTACTATGTTACCCAAAACCCGAACAACGTATATCCAATAAAGAACGAAAGTGTAAATCTAGCTTAAAATTTTTTTATCATGCGACCTTGTTATTTCCAGATGTCCATATGTTATTTGAATTCGAGATTGTGCTGAATTAATTTATTTATTGATCAGATATTTTTTTAGAAATTGTGTGTTTGATGCACCGTACACCTTGTACATTTTGAGCAGTAAAATTGGTGGCATGACATGCAAAGAGTAGCATGTTTCTTGGCTGTACCTTCCAAGCGAATCTCATGAAAATCGCCGAATAGAGAGTCAAAGCTGCAAAGTAAACAAAACATTCATACAAAATATTAGTAAATAAACGAAAATTAAAAATTAAATATAATATTATATCAAAATCAAAAGATTGCAAAATTGGAAAAGACACAATTATATTTTAAACTAATTTAAAGAAGAGTAAAGAGAAGGATACAGCATTGAGGAGAACTTTTTCAATCTGTTTAATACTTTGAAACTTAGAATGGATGAAGGGAAAAAACCTATTGCTTTTTTGTAGACTTTAAGCAGCTTTTGACAGCATCAGCTGCAACGCCTTGTTTTTTAAAAGTCAAACGAATAAGTCTATCATCTACCATTTTGCTTAATTTAATTAGGAGTTTATATGCAAAATCACGAACGCAGTATGGGATGGAACAAAACTGTCAGAATGGTTTAACACACAAATGGGGGTAAAACATCGATTTCTCTACTAAATGTGAAATTTTCAATGCAGTTGCAAGGTCAATCTTATGGAGCAGTACGATACCACCTCGAAGTAAGCCCGCGCACTTACGATTTTCTCTCCCAAAAAGACAACCGGATTTGAACAACCCGAGATGAATCATCTACATAGTATAAAATATAACCATCAATCACAATCTTTTAAATAATTTTGTATAAAAATAAAAACAATGTATAAAATAAGGCCCTTAATGTGCCAAAACAAATTAAAGTATCAATATAATAATTATATAAAATAGAATTAAGAACAAATTGTAAATATCTATTTCCGTTCAATAAAGTCTAACTAACTAACTAAAAAAAAAAAAAACTACTTACGATTTTCGAGAAAAAAAATGTGAGACGATGTTTTCCTAATTGGCCATTTCAAAAATCCAAAAAATTATCCTGTTTAAAAAAAAAAATATAAGCAAATTGCACTTTTTATGAAACTTTCAAGTGCTCATATCTTTGTACTCAAGTCGAATATCTAAATGCACAGGAGCTTAAATAATTGTTCTTTTTGAAATTGAATTTGCACACCAAACATTTTTTTGTTATAGTGGGGCGGCTTAGCTATTCAATTGTGCACTTTGTGATAAAAGCAAATAATTTTAATCATTGTTAGTACATTATAAAAGAATGATTTTAAGACATTGGGCCACTTCGTATCTCCACCCATTCAGGTGGGCGGGGCAATTTTGTTTTGAAAATGACTTGAAATGGAAAAAAATATTATACAAAAAAAAAACGGCAATATTTACAATTTTATTCTATACCTTTTTTAAAGCTAAAATACCATTCTTAAATTTTGTCTTTAAATTCAGTTATTTTAGTAAATAGTTTTCGAAAAAATTAATCTCAAACTCAAAGTTTTGAAAAAAAAAAAATTGAAAAAATGGATATATTGATTTTTTTTTTAAATTTTAAGTTATAGTATAAAAATATTTTTTTTATTTTTCAATGCTCAATTTAATTATGGGTTGAATTTTGAAAACAAATTGACTAGACAAATATTTGTTTGAGTATTTTTTAAATCCAAATCGTCAATTTAGATCAAAAACACCCTGGATTTGGTCTTTTAGATAAAAACAGTAATATCGATGACCAATTGTCTAATCACCTCCCTCGTAAAAAAAAATATATTTAATATTATTTCGGGTTCTGGCTGTATTTGGGAACTTTATTGTCATACAGAGGTAGTTTGATTGTCAAATTAATCAAATTGACTGCCAAAATCCGGAAAACACAATAAAATGATATATATGTATGACAATTCTTTTTTTTATGACTTTAAACAAAATAAAAAGGGAAGGAAAAATTCAACTGTTACATACTAGGTTAAAACAAGCTAAATTATAAATACATACCGCGTACATATACATAATCCACTTAAAATAATATATAGCTAAACCGACTTATACAATAGATATTTATAAAAAATACATAATGTGTATACATGTTAACATTTATGTCGAAGTTTGGGAGGTCTTATAGAAACTCTACCAGCTACAGCCGTAGGGGTGCTCCCCCTGCTCCTAAATATCGAGATAAAAACCCTTCCTTCACCTTTTTGGTACATTCTTATTGCCATAGTCATATTTTGCAATCAATTATTTTCATATTAAACAATATTGGTGTCCTTTGTTCAATGAAATCAGCCGTGATCGGCGCAATAACCACACGTTGCTATCCAGTGGTGTTTTCTCCGAAAAAAGAGAGTAATACCACAAATAATAACGTTGAACTTCGAGATTCTCACGGTAAGCCCAGACTTACTTTCCAGTTGAGTGGCAACTACATATGTATTTGTTCCTTTAGTATTAAACATCAATTTAATTCGAAAAACACATGTATTTTCAGCATATTGTTTGATTTATTTTGGGTTTAAGTGTTTGGTATTGATTCGTGTGAATTTAATTATTTGGAGCAAATTTTTTTTAGAATGACTCATAAGCTTTCTTAGAAAAAGGGACTGCATCGCAATCCATAAGATTTGAACATATCAAACAAGGTGAACTGTATCTGACCTGCAAACAAGCAACAGAAAAAACGCTATTGGTTTAGTAACAAAAATAATTTATTAAAACATATTAAGAACATTTTAACCTGCATTTAAAAATTCGGTTTTTTTATTTTGTGTACGTTGTTCGTCATTGGCCGTACACGGATCATAGTAAGTCTAATAGCTCTTCCACACTAGCCCACTGAGTATTAATACATGTCAAAAAGTGGGAAAAAATGTGTATAGTTTGGAAACAGAATATGACAGGTATTAAAACAAGATTTGACAGCCCATCTTATACAGCTTGACAGCTCTCCATACATGATTTGACATGTATTAATACTTTACAATTTTTAGGGTTGGTTCTAATTTTAGAATACATTTCATCTGTGTGTCAACACAAGTTTGGCATGTTTTAATATAAGCCAGTGTGGAAGGAAAATTTGAAAGTCATATATTTCCCACAAATTTGACAGTCGCAAGAAATTCTTTCCCACTTTCAATTTGACATGTATTAATACTCAGTGGGCTAGTGTGGAAGCACTATAAACGATAAAACCAAACACGAACACTTTTCAAATCGTTTTATTTTTTGTGTGTACTATGTTACCCAAAACCCGAACAACGTATATCCAATAAAGAACGAAAGTGTAAATCTAGCTTAAAATTTTTTTATCATGCGACCTTGTTATTTCCAGATGTCCATATGTTATTTGAATTCGAGATTGTGCTGAATTAATTTATTTATTGATCAGATATTTTTTTAGAAATTGTGTGTTTGATGCACCGTACACCTTGTACATTTTGAGCAGTAAAATTGGTGGCATGACATGCAAAGAGTAGCATGTTTCTTGGCTGTACCTTCCAAGCGAATCTCATGAAAATCGCCGAATAGAGAGTCAGAGCTGCAAAGTAAACAAAACATTCATACAAAATATTAGTAAATAAACGAAAATTAAAAATTAAATATAATATTATATCAAAATCAAAAGATTGCAAAATTGGAAAAGACACAATTATATTTTAAACGAATTTAAAGAAGAGTAAAGAGAAGGATACAGCATTGAGGAGAACTTTTTCAATCTGTTTAATACTTTGAAACTTAGAATGGATGAAGGGAAAAAACCTATTGCTTTTTTGTAGACTTTAAGCAGCTTTTGACAGCATCAGCTGCAACGCCTTGTTTTTTAAAAGTCAAACGAATAAGTCTATCATCTACCATTTTGCTTAATTTAATTAGGAGTTTATATGCAAAATCACGAACGCAGTATGGGATGGAACAAAACTGTCAGAATGGTTTAACACACAAATGGGGGTAAAACATCGATTTCTCTACTAAATGTGAAATTTTCAATGCAGTTGCAAGGTCAATCTTATGGAGCAGTACGATACCACCTTGAAGTAAGCCCGCGCACTTACGATTTTCTCTCCCAAAAAGACAACCGGATTTGAACAACCCGAGATGAATCATCTACATAGTATAAAATATAACCATCAATCACAATCTTTTAAATAATTTTGTATAAAAATAAAAACAATGTATAAAATTAGGCCCCTAATGTGCCAAAACAAATTAAAGTATCAATATAATAATTATATAAAATAGAATTAAGAACAAATTGTAAATATCTATTTCCGTTCAATAAAGTCTAACTAACTAACTTCAAAAAAAAAAAAAAAAAAACTAACTAACTTACGATTTTCGAGAAAAAAAAATGTGAGACGATGTTTTCCTAATTGGCCATTTCAAAAATCCAAAAAATGTTCCTGTTTAAAAAAACAAAATATAAGCAAATTGCACTTTGTATGAAACTTTCAAGTGCTCATATCTTTGTACTCAAGTCGAATATCTAAATGCACAGGAGGAGCTTAAATAATTGTTCTTTTTGAAATTGAATTTGCACACCAAACATTTTTTTGTTATAGTGGGGCGGCTTAGCTATTCAATTGTGCACTTTGTGATAAAGGCAAATAATTTTAATCATTGTTAGTACATTATAAAAGAATGATTTTAAGACATTGGGCCACTTCGTATCTCCACCCATTCAGGTGGGCGGGGCAATTTTGTTTTGAAAATGACTTGAAATGGAAAAAATATTATACAAAAAAAAAACGGCAATATTTACAATATTATTCTATACCTTTTTTAAAGCTAAAATACCATTCTTAAATTTTGTCTTTAAATTCAGTTATTTTAGTAAATAGTTTTCGAAAAAATTAATCTCAAACTCAAAGTTTTGAAAAAAAAAATTGAAAAAATGGATATATTGATTTTTTTTTTTAAATTTTAAGTTATAGTATAAAAATAATTTTTTTATTTTTCAGTGCGCAATTAATTTATGGGTTGAATTTTGAAAACAAATTGACTAGACAAATATTTGTTTGAGTATTTTTTAAATCCAAATCGTCAATTTAGATCAAAAACACCCTGGATTTGGTCTTTTAGATAAAAACAGTAATATCGATGACCAATTGTCTAATCACCTCCCTCGTAAAAAAAAATATATTTAATATTATTTCGGGTTCTGGTTGTATTTGGGAACTTTATTGTCATACAGAGGTAGTTTGATTGTCAAATTAATCAAATTGACTGCCAAAATCCGGAAACAATAAAATGATATATATGTATGACAATTCTTTTTATTTTATGACTTTAAACAAAATAAAAAGGGAAGGAAAAATTTAACTGTTACATACTAGGTTAAAACAAGCTAAATTATAAATACATACCGCGTACATATACATAATCCACTTAAAATAATATATAGTTAAACCGACTTATACAATAGATATTTATAAAAAATACATAATGTGTATACATGTTAACATTTGTGTCGAAGTTTGGGAGGTCTTATAGAAACTCTACCAGCTACAGCCGTAGGGGTGCTCCCCCTGCTCCTAAATATCGAGATAAAAACCCTTCCTTCACCTTTTTGGTACATTCTTATTGCCATAGTCATATTTTGCAATCAATTATTTTCATATTAAACAATATTGGTGTCCTTTGTTCAATGAACTCAGCCGTGATCGGCGCAATAACCACACGTTGCTATTCAGTGGTGTTTTCTCCGAAAAAAGAGAGTAATACCACAAATAATTATGAAGTAATACGTTGAACTTCGAGATTCTCACGGTAAGCCCAGACTAACTTTCCAGTTGAGTGGCAACTACAAATGTATTTGTTCCTTTAGTATTAAACATCAATTTAATTCGAAAAATACATGTATTTTCAGCACATTGTTTGATTAATTTTGGGTTTAAATGTTTGGTATGATTTGAATTTAATTATTTGGAGCAAATTTTTTTAGAATGACTAATAAGCTTTCTTAAAAAAAAAATGACTCCAACGCAATCCATAAGACTTGAACATATCAAACAAGGTGAACTGTATCTGTTGTTCCACACTAGCCCACTGAGTATTAAACATGTCAAAAAGTGGGAAAAAAATGTGTATAGTTTGGAAACAAAATATGACAGGTATCAATACAAGATGTGACAGCCCATCTAACACAGCTTGACAGCTCTCCATACATGATTTGACATGTATTAATACTTTACAATTTTTAGGGTTGGTTCTAATTTTAAAATACATTTCACATGTGTGTCAACACAAGTTTGGCATGAATTAATGCATGCCAGTGTGGAAAGAAAATTTGGAAGTCATATATTTCCCACAAATTTGACAGTCACAAGAAATTCTTTCCCACTTTCAATTTGGCATGTATTAATACTCAGTGG
This sequence comes from Dasysyrphus albostriatus, assembly GCA_946251815.1. NCBI lineage: Eukaryota > Metazoa > Arthropoda > Insecta > Diptera > Syrphidae > Dasysyrphus > Dasysyrphus albostriatus. The sequence continues at coordinate 103,942,014 of OX276335.1, read as the reverse complement.
GTTAGTGTGGAACGGCTTTAATGTGAGCTTATTTGAAAATAATTATGCGTTTTTTCTACTATGTGCCTTTGCTGCAGTATTTTCCTTCAATTTCTACCTTCATAGGTGTCCGAGTTAGGCTTGCAGCAACGATACATTGCAAAACTTAATTGATGTAAACTTCCGAGAAAGAATAAAATTAAATTTCTAACATAAAGATAGTTTTATGCCCTAACCAAGTGTTATATTCAAACTAATAATAAACTGAAAGCAAATACGCATTAATTCGTTATTAATATGAAGTAATAATTATTATGTATAATTATACATGTGACCATTTAGGGCCAGCTATACAAATGTGGCTCACATCAACTTGATTGCAAATTTAACACCTGAAAATGTTTTCGAAGATCTTGAATTGGCGACTTTTTAAAAACAAAATAACATCGGGCGAATGGGCAATTAGCAGTGTGGGTTGCACCGCATCCAGCCTCTTTTTTAATTTTGAAATTGCGATTGTGATTGCACTAAAGTGATATAAACTTGTTTGTATGCTTGTAAAGGGAAAAAACGGATAACTGAAACATTTTATCCCCTCCATCATCGTCATCTTCATGTCATTACAGATACTATAGTAACAAACTAACTCTAGTATCTGTGATGTGATGCTATAAAATGTGTGCTTAAGTAAGGAACCTACTGAAAGTAAAAGGCTTTAGGTGGAGATACCATTTGCAGTTATTGAGGAATATAAATATTGAAAGAAACATAGGGTCATATGACATAGGGTCATATTAAAATTTGTCTTTCTTTTAAAATACCCAAAGAAAAGAAAACACGCAGTCATGAAATGGCAAAACAAAAAAGGCTTTCAACAAGAACTTTGATGAGCACCTTCTAAAAAATCCCCATCACCCATATGGTTGATAAAACTGGACTAAGGTCAACAGATGTAGCATTAGAAATCGCTATCGGCACAGGAAACACGATTGTCAAGGTTTAAGAACAAGTGAAAAAAAGTTATTGCTTGTGAAATCGATAGTGGTCTTGGAGCGGAATTACTTAAAAGAGTTAAGAGTACTCCATTGAAAGCAAAGCCTAAAATCTTTGTTGGTGATTGTCTATGTCTATGTTTAACCGCCAAATGCAAACCACCCACACTGAAGAACATCTTTCGCTCTCGCTCACGAAATCCTAAGAGCCCGGCTTCACCACCTGTCATAATTAAGTTTGCCAGTATGCAAGAGAGGAATTCTTTACTGAAGTGCATTACTCTGTACAGAAAACAACAACAGAATCATCAACTTTCATTGCGTGACTTGGGCATAGAATCCGACAACGCCTGTTTCTTGAATGAAAGTCTTAGCAAAAATACTCGCACTCTTCTTCACCATGCTATTCGAATGAGGAATAACCACCAACTGTTTAGTGCGTACACAAAACATGGCTCTGTTTTCATCAAACTAACAGCTGATGGGGAAAGCTTTGCTGTTTACAACGTTGGCTGTTTAGAAGCTGCCGCAACGACGACAAACTAATTTTGCCGTAAGCAATGATCCGCATCAAATATATTTTTAAAATGATTGTAATGCAAATGCCTTTTTTCTTTTTAATACTCATACTTAATATTTTCTTTTTATTTATTCTATTAATGGTAATTATACACTACATTTTCTTTTTATTTTTTATATTAATGGTAACAATATTTTTCCGTATAATATTTTTATTGCTAAATATCTTTTTTCTTTCACTTTTTCTGTTATCTATTGTAACAATTTTTTGCCAAATATTGTGTTTATTGCTAGTTATTTTTATTATTCCTTTTGCTTCATATTCCTTCTCAAGCTTCTGCCACGTTCAAAGCTTAAATATTCGCGAGTGCAGCTAACGCCACCAGAGGGTTCACTGGCAATGGTATGAATACGAATTTGTACGATATGATTCGAATTTTAAGAGCACAAAATAATGGATTAAAGATATGTCATTTAAACGCGCAGAGTTTGACCAATAAATTAGGGGAATTTAGGTACCTCTTTGTGGAATCGAAAATAGATATCATATCTGTGTCTGAAACCTGGTTTCAACCAGGCATATGTGATGATTTTTATAGTTTGAAGGGTTTCAAGATTTTCCGTGCCGATAGAAAGTTCAGTTCTGGGGGAGGTGCCGCTTTGTTTGTGCGTGACGGGATATGTTGTAAATTTATATGCAAATCGGATGATGACTGTCCTTTTGAATATGTCTTTATCAGTATCGTTTGTAACACTGAAAATGTTTTGGTTGGTTCAGTTTACAGACCATACAACCACATTAGCACAATACCCTTGGTTACGACACTAGAGACAATTTCTTCCTGCTATTCTTATAATATACTGTGTGGTGATTTCAACTGTAATCTGTTGGATAAGCGTTTAGCTGAAAATTTCCTCAATGTATTTAAGGCGCTGAATCTGAGTCCCGTTAACTGCTCCACTGCTACCCACTTCACCAAAGAGTCTAGTTCGCTACTAGATCTGTATCTTGCCAGCGATGTTGGTAAGGTTATGCTTTACAGCCAGCTTTTAGCACCTGGTTTTTCCAAGCACGATTTGCTTTTTATATGTTTGGATTTAGTTTTTCAGGTTGATCAACAATTTTTTCAATACCGAGACTTCAAAAACCTAAACACATCTGATTTAGTGCGTGACTTTGACTGCATAGAATGGAACTCACTGTACCATATGCAAAATGTAAATGATCAAGTCTGTTTTTTACGGCATAACGTCAATCAACTTATTTCGAATCAAATCAGCTTTAAAATAGTCATCAGTTCCAAAAAGAATGCGCTCAAATATGAATAGCGCAGCCAGGGTGACAAACTCCAATGTCGACTGAGTAGGTATCAATACTCAACTTCTAGCAAAAGTTGACATGTTGATGAATGTTAGCAACAATAATTTCTTTCAGCTCGCTCCTTGTCCATACAAGGGCTCGCTTCTGTGACTCAATTTATAGCTGGCGGAGGATTCTTGGGTTTGATTCTTACAACACATGATTCGAACTTCGGAGGAGGGCTAAAGTTATTGTTGCCATCATTCATCAACATGTCAACTTTTGCAAAAAGTTGAGTATTGATACCTTCTCAGTCGACATTAGAGTTCGTCACCCTAGCTTTGCTATTAATCTATAAACGAATACTTTTTGCAATGATATTGTTTCCTGTGCCGAGTCCAGTTTTATCAACCATATGGGTAAAGGGAATTCTTGAGAAGGCACCAAGTTCTTGTTGAAAACAACTCGTTGTTTTGCCATTTCTTGACAGTGTTTTTTACTAATATATAAGTCACCTGCTGCTATCGATGACTGGCCAGGGCAAAAATAACGCCAAAGTTGGTGAAGAGAATTCACTAGCAACGGGTAGTCAGTAACAACAAAACTAATATATATGGGGCATTCCATGCCAAATCGGACTGTTTGAAAAAACAATATTTTTGATTTTCCCAATTTTTTGATATTTTTTAGTATTAGTTGATAGACACTTCCTGGTAAGGTTTGAGATTTTTTTGATGGACCCTTCAAAAGATATCGAGTTTTCAAAAAATCTCTCTTTTTTTGGTTAATTGCTCATAACTTTCTTAATAATGGTCCATATTGAATAATTTTTTTTTAAATTTAACTTTCCCAAATGTACTTTTCAAAAAAAAATATAAAAAAATTATTGAAGATGTTTTAAAATGAGATTCTATAAATTTTAAGTTTTAAATCCTTTTTTAAAAGTGAGTGCATATTTTGAAAATTTTCTTTTTTAAACTTTTATCAATTTCCCAAGTTTTAAGCCCAGGTAGATCGTGGGCCCTTTATAAATACTGCTTTTTTTTCAATTTTCGAAAACTGTGATTTTTTTTAATCATTACTTTGTTTTACGTTCTAGGTACATAATCTTCTTTCAAATTATTATTATATACTATTATTACAAAATAAAAGGTATGTAATCTTAATCAATAATTATATAAAACACTTTTACCTCATTGATTACACTTATTGATCGATAAAAAATAAACTTAATGTAAAAAACTACATTTAATCAACTTCTAAGACGATTTGCCTCACAAACGCGTTTGGATGAGCTTATCTATCATCATCAGCATACAGGACTGATGATGGAAAAAGTGTCATCTTCATCTTGCAGCATCATTGGTCCAAAGTGCAATTTAATATTTTGGTAACACAACGCAAGATTTGACGCCGGTGAGCGAAGTTAAATGTGCATAAATAGTAGAACAAAATGAAAACGAAAAAGTTAACCTATGCATCACTGTGGGAGGTGTACTTATCTTCTGACAAAAAAAAAGTAATTCAAATTAATCGGAACAAACAAGAATTAACATTTCCACTGTCAGCATTCATCGATCTCTCGTCTTTTTGAATAAAATAGCTTTCATAAGAATCTAGACGTCCTGGAATGAATCAGTTCCAAATTATTTTGTATGATGTTAGTGGAGTATGAACATGTTATACACTTTCAAATTTAAATGAACACGGGAAAAAAATGATTGATGATCTCATCATAAATATATGAAAACAATTAGATTCTCGAGTATGACAACTTTATATGCATAAAATAAAAGAATTGATCAAAAAGATGAACTAAAAAGAGTACGCTTCTCAAGTACATTCAACCGTAACAACATGAAATAGTATTTTCAAGCAACAACAAAATGAAAAACATCCTAGGAAGAACTGACATTTTAATGAAATCGGGAATTTATTCATTACAGTGTGATGATTGTTAACAAATGTACTACGGTCAAACAAAACGAAGTATTGAAATGGGTTTCAAAGAACATTCGACGTACATAAAGACAAACAATTTTAGACCTTCAGCTCTGGCGAATCATGTTCTAACTAACGGCTATTTTAACATAGTTAAAATAATTTGGAACTGTTTCGACAAGTGAATCATTCCAGAACGTCTAGATGCTTATGAAAGCTATTCTATTCAAAAAGACGAGAGATCGATGAATGCTGACAGTGGAAATGTTAATTTTTGTTTGTTCCGATTAATTTGAAATAGCTTTTATCTTCTGACAGTACACCTCCCACAGTGATGCACATGATACAACTAAACAGATAACGCCGTCCTGTTATTTTTTCGTTTTGTTCTGCGCATCTACGTCATCGACGCACAACTTTCCCTGATACTTTTGTTCTTTTTATAATAAAAATGTGTGTGCAGAATCCTAAAAACAAGTGCATTGCTTTTTAGGAAATTATATTTCATATTTAATTAATAAATTTAAGTCAAAAATTCTTTGTTTTATTAATCTTGGAAAAAGTATTTGTGTGCGTCGATGACGTCATTTTATGTGAATGATGCGCAATGCGCTATCTTGTTTAGTTGTATCATGAGTGATGCATAGGTAAACTTTGTCGTTTTCATTTTGTTCTACTATTTATGCACATTTAACTTCGCTCACCGGCGTCAAATCTTGCGTTGTGTTACCAAAATAATGAATTGCACTTTGGACCAATGATGCTGCAAGATAAAGATGACACTTTTTTTATCATCAGTCCTGTATGCTGATGATGATAGATAAGCTCATCCAAACGCGTTTGTGAGGCAAATCGTCTTAGAAGTAGATTAAATGTAGTTTTTTTACATTTAGTATATTTTTTATCGATCAATAAGTGTAATCAATGAGGTAAAAGTGTTTTATATAATTATTGATTAAGATTACATACCTTTTTTGTAATAATATATAGTATATAATAATAATTGAAAGAAGATTATGTACCTAGAACGTAATAACAAAGTAATGATTAAAAAAAATCACAATTTTCAAAAATCGAAAAAAAAATAGTATTTATAAAGGGCCCACGATCTATCTGGGCTTAAAACTTGGGAAATTGATAAAAGTTTAAAAAAGTAAATTTTCAAAAAAATCAAGTATGCACTCACTTTTAAAAAAGGATTTAAAACTTAAAATTTATAGAATTACATTTTAAAAATTACATTTTAAAACAGCTTCAATAATTTTTTTCAAACTGTCCGATTTGGCATGAAATGCCCCATATACTAAAACTATACAATTCACAGCACAGTTTTCAATTATTTTTTACACCCCGACTCCACAGGAGATAATTTCTATCAGAATGCTTATCTTGACATGAAATATCCAATGGAGTCACTCCGTTTCATCTCTTGTTGGGATGTCAGAGATATCTCTCCGCGATTATATCTTGACAGAGATCTCCGACATGAATTTTGACAGATGGAGATATTTTTGCTTCGTGACTAGAAATTTCTTTTTTTGTCTCATTATCTTGTTACCTTATACCAGTGTTGATATTAATCTCAACATTTGTGTGTGGCAATTAAGTTTTTATTTGTCATTTAGTGTAATTTTCAGTTTCGTGATTTGAAATAGCATAACATGATTTGCCCAGCGCAGACAGAAGACAATGTTAGATATTAATATCTGATATTAAGTTGGAGAGAAATTATCTCCTGTGGAGTCGGGGTGTTAGAGACTTAAGAGATATTACAAACGAGTACAATTCAAAGTATTATTTTTTTCTTAACAATCCGTGCGTGCAAGGATCCAGAAATCTGAATTTTTGGGGCTTCTGATTGGTCAGCTGTCAAACAAAATCTGAAAATTGAGATGACTTTTCGTTACGTTTGCTTACGTTTTTCAGATAAAAATTTTCATCTGAAAATTCAGTTGACAGCTAAAAAACAAGACAAAAAATAAGAATCTGCACATAGAAGCTGAACTTAAAAGTAGATGCAGCTATTTTGTGTTCTGTTTTCGGTTTGGTACTGCTTGTTGGTTTTTTTTTTTAAGTTTTGTTTTCTTGTAAGTGAATAAAATAAAAAATAAGATTGAGAAGTAGTTTTTTAAATGGCATTTTGGCTTTAGTTTTTCCTTAACAAAAAGTGAAAGTTTTACCTATTTTTATTTATAATAATTACATTTGGTTGAAAAACGTGAATAAGACGTGTATTTGGGAGTAATAACTGTTAAAGTTGACAGTAACTTCTGATTTCTGTATAAAGCTTTCTGAAAGATTTTTTAGTTGCAAGTGAAAAGTGTGGCTTCAACTATTTTCTTAGGTATTATAATCCAAGTAAGAACAACGAACAAGCTTTTTCCAGTCAACTTACATTGTAACTTCCTCGTCAGAGTCACTTATTATGCGACAAAAAAAATTCTTCCTTATATTACTTTCAGTAAAATCAGCAGGTAAACACAAGATTTTGGCAGAAAAACAATATATGACATTTGGCTGAAATTTCAGATTTTTTGTGCGTTCAACGTTACGTTTCAGTACTGAATTTTCAGATTTCTGCCGATGAACGCACCCAATGATTAGATACTGCGGCTATCAAGCATTATACAACTATATAAGATAGCGCATTGCGCATCATTAACATAAAATGACGTCATCGACGCACACAAATACTTTTTCCAAGATTAATAAAACAAAGAATTTTTGACTAAAATTTATTAATTAAATATGAAATATAATTTCCTAAAAGCAATGCACTTGTTTTAGGATTCTGCACACACATTTGTATTATAAAAAGAACAAGAGTATCAGGGAAAGTTGTGCGTCGATGACGTAGATGCGCAGAACAAAACAAAAAAAAAAACAGGACGACGTTATCTGTTTAGTTGTATCATGGCTATCAAGTATTGCCTGCTTTATCGCGTTACATGTGTGCCTCGTGGCTGTCAGTTAGGGACTGGAATTGCTCGTGCTCAGGAGCAGTATGTACCTCATAGATAAACAATGTAAATATGGGAACCTTCGTACGTTTCACCCTCCAAAACCCATTTGTTTACATTGTTGTTTTTGTAATCTGACTCCGTGTCGATGAATAGATGTAAATTACAACAACAACTTAACGCGGTGAATTTGATTTGTTTTGACAGACTAATTTTTTCCAAACTCTTTTGATATACCTATTTTTTTTTAATGCGTCTGCCACTCTGCATCGTTGTTTTATTAATTGTTTTATATTATATATATTTATAAATATATATAACAAATAATTTTGATAGAAAATTTGAGTCATATTTTTAATTGTATCAAAAATTTCCGGCAGCGACTTTTCATTGAATTCAACAAATAAAACCTCGTGACATTTCCGAATTCACCTCAGGGGATGTGTTCTAAAAATTTTTGTTTTGAGGGTGCAAACACACTTTTCTTAATGGAATATTATTGAAAGATACGACTGCACCATCAATATATTTACCTAAATATAATTTTTTAAAACGCATGGTAGCCGAATGGTTTGCCGTTCCAATTAAATTGAGTTGTTAATTATATAAATCGCTAACTGGCCAATATTGGTAAGTTAGAGGCATTTAACCAGATTCTGTGACTTACTTACTTCAAATTTAACCTAATGTGAACAAACTGGCCCTGATTCTCCACTATCACTTACTTGAACTTAACCATCATTTAACCTAAGTTAATCCAATTTTTATTCGCCGATTTGGTGAATTGGTAAATTTGATTTGGTAAAATTTGAACATATTTTGATAAAGTGTGCAATTTTTTTAAACGAGTTACATAATTAAGTAAAAACAAAATTCATTATGATTGTATTAGTTGTGTTTTTTTGTAACTCAAAATAATTCTGTCTGCGCAAAAAAAATGACAACAAAACAAAGCAATTTACTAGTCAAATACTTCAACAACAATATTAATTCAGAATTAAGGTAGAACTAGAATAGGCGGAAGCCAACGTAGTGGTCGTTGGAAACCGGGCGAAATAAAGTAATCCATATGACGCGAGAAGTGGTACTCTTCGTTTAGTTTTCGTTAACTTCTCTCGTCAGACGGGAGAGTGCTCACCGACCGCTTTTTCGTAAGTGGACGTTTATGCAAAAACAAAATGGTGGAAGCGAACTTAAAAAATTTGGTGCTAGGTGCATAGTTTTTCAGTCTTTTTTTTTTTGTACAGTGTATGAGTGAAAAAAAAATCTTTAATTTAATTTTATTAAATTCAAACCAAATCGAAATTTCGTAGTTTCGCAAAGTTAATAATTTAAGGATATCACTTTGTGCTATATATAAGTAAAAAAAAATTAACATTGAACAAACAACAATTAAAGGTCACATCAGAGAATATCAATTACCAAGAAGCCAATCTTTCGTACGTTTCACCCTCCAAAACCCATTTGTTTACATTGTTGTATTTGTAATTTCACTTCGTGTCGATGAATAGATGTGAATTGCAACAACAATGTAACGCGGTGAGATTTATTTATTTTGACAGCTCAGTTTTTTTTTTTGAAAATTGGAAAAAAAATTTGAGAATTTTACTTCGGCTGATAGCAAAAACATCGATGTGAAATTGTTTAATTAATTTAAAGTACACAAGTAATTGTAATTGTCAGTTAATATTCATCCACGATTATAATAAAATACAAAAAATTAATCCATAAAATGTCTTCAATCACACAGATTTCCAAATATCTTCAATGCATCTTGCATATTATACAGGGTGGCCCTTTCTTCATCCAGAATAATTTTAAAATTATTGTTGGATATATTCTAAGGAAAAAAATAGTTAAGAAAAATTAGAAATAAAAGAATAGTTTTTCTGCAACCTGACACCAGAACTTTAATTTTTTTGTTTAAACTCCACTAAACTGTCAATTTCCAATTTATAAGTATTAAAGTTGATATCAGGGGGGTTTTATTATCTTCTGTCGGGATTCGGGTTTTGATCTGGATTTAACTTTAGTACAAAAAAGAAATAATTAGGAGTTTTCAAAATCGTTTTCGTAGCACGTGTTAAAAGTAAATCCAGCCCTCTTTTGCAGATAATACAACAGCAATAGCTATTTTTAATTTATTTTTTTTAACTTCATGATATCTAAGCATTTGGTTTTGAATGTTTAATAGGAGTATTGAATACTTATTACTGAAATTTTACTTCATACTATAAAAGAAATGAAATAGTTAGTAGTGCCGTTGATTTTCAATTTTTTTTTTAAGAAAGTTACTACTCTTATCTAAAAGCGGATAAATAATCCCCCCTTCCCATACGATTTTTTTTTATATCATTTCATAAATTATCCTGCATGAAATAGGGAACACCATGTATTTTGTTTTGTTTTGACATCTAACTGACAGACCGAGGTGAATAATTTTGACCACGGGACGTGTTCAACAAATAGAAACCCAACTAGGGCCAGGTTCACATTAGGTGTGTTTTTTCCTTGTCTGAATGGGCTTGGAAGAAAAAAACGACGTCGGGGCTAAACAATGCTCCGTGGTTCAAAATTGAATCCATCAATTTCTGTAGATTAACTGGGTTTTAATGATGATTTAGGTTTCATGTAAGTTATAAAAATCAATTACATGCTTGAACCACCCTCAGTTAAACCACAAAATCAGTGAGCTAAAAGTGCGGAGCTATGGATCAAAACAATAACCCTGTTCAATTAATACGAACACATATCGTTAAATAAATACATAGATAGATATAATAGATTAATTAATAAATATAAACCTAAAGCATTTTGGCTTACAGTAATGAGAAATAATAGAAATATGCTCGGGTGACAAACTGAATTAGAATTATAAAATGGCTAGTAGCTCCTAGCGTGACCATGTTTACTAGTACAATCAAAATAGAAATGAAGTAAAACAAACTAAAGGCTCTCCCAAGCCAACGCCAACAAGGAGTGACGATGAATTTTTGTTGTTGCTAAGTATTGTCTATGTTTTTGTCATATTTTGTACTATTGTGAATGATTCACTGTGAATCAATCGGTATTCGTGTTGGTTTTGGAGAGCCTTAAAGGTTCTCCCAAACCAACACGAATGCGGAGCGATTTGCAGCGAATCATTCACAATAGTAAAAATATGACAAATACACAACGCTAAACAACAACAAAAATTCGCCGTCGCCGCGAATTCGCGTTGGTTTGGGAGAGCCTTAATACTACGTTTTTGTTAGACCAAATGAGGAAATTTCGTTGAAAATTTTCAAATTTGATACGAAATCATCTCATTTTCCACACAAATTCAAATTTCGAAATGAGATAATTTCAACCAAACTTGCACACAATTTTATAGGAAATTAAGTCAAAACCTAACGAACACACCGAATTGGGCACATTTTGAATAGCTCTGAAAAGATTTTGAACGAAAATGTTAAAGCTGAATTAAAAATTAACAACAAAAAGTGATTTACAGGCAGGGTTGAAACTCAAAAAATGAAATGAGCTGTCAAAAGAAATACCAAATTACAGATGAAAACACTTTTTCTGTAATTTGCAAAATTACCTCATTTGGGCTCTTATGAAAACGGTTAAATATGCATTATATTAATATTATTATTATTAATAACCAATTGATCAAAAACTATAGGGCTCATTGTAGAGTTATTTAATCCAAGATTCAATAATTTTAACTTATTAATTAAAACTGGTTAGCTGACTCTCGACGATTATTAAAGCAAAACTGTATTTGCCCACAAACAAGCAAATAAACAGACCATAATGCAATATCTGTAAGACCATCTCGTTGATCCAGGTTTTTCGTCACAAATTTCGACTCGACTCCGCTCCTCGAACGAGATCTAGTCAAATCAAGCTCATTTCGACTCGACGCAGGCTTACAAAAAATGACGCGAGCTTCAAGCTGGTTTAACAACACATGCAAGCGTAGTATATATGCCAAAATTCTAGTTTGTGAATATCTTTTTTCATTTCGCATAATTATTTAAAAATTTCTCTTACTCACCGTCAGTTATTTTCCGTCAAGAAAAGAGTAAATTTTCTACATTTCTTTATATATTTTGGGAGTTGAAAAGAAAAAATAAACAGAAAAAACAAATTGTTTATCGAAAAGAAAGTAATTAAAGATATTTATTTTCCAGACAGGCGGGAATTAGTAAAAAGCGACTACAATTTACATTTAAAAAAAAAACCACAACTTATTCTCATAAGGTCCGGTGAGCACTTGATATATAATTTCTCCCTTTTTTATACTTTTTGAACAAGCCCATTGCAGCCCAAGTGAATTTTAAAATAACTGAAGATTTTCAAAAATAACCGACATATTCGTGGTGGGTTGATCCCAACTGTCTATGTGTGCGAATAAATCAGTGGTGGGTTGATCCCAACTGTCAATGTGTGCAAAAACCTAGTGGTGGACTTAGCCCAACTGTCTATGTGTGCGTGTTTCAGTTTGTAGGCAAAGCCGGATGACAGCCAAGGATTGGCTTCTTGGTAATTGATATTCTCTGGGTCACATGTTTGATGGTTATATAAAGTGGCAGACCAAGGCAAATGTTGAAATGTCCCGATGTCGTTTTTTCCCCCAAAGTCCATATGGACATGCAAAAAACGTAGCTATTATTATACAGGCTAATTTTGATAGTTCGTTTCTGCGGAGATCATAAATCTGTGGAAATATTCCAGCAAGAAATACAAATTATAATATTTTATAATAATAATACTTAATAATAGGATTTTCACAACAAACCCCAAAACCAGTTTTCGGCGAAAACTTTTCAAAAACTCAAAAACCATTCACACCAAACATTACACTATACGTTTTTGTTTGACATTAAAATTTTTCTTCCACCAACCACTTACAATTTTCTTTTCATTTTGTTGTTTTCTTCACTTTTATGGAAGTAGAATGGTGATTTTTATATAAATATAATCCATATAAAAGCATCCAATCAGTTTCTTTTTTGACATTTTACTAGGCACTGAACTTTCTTAAAGGAACGTTTGTTTCGTTCATCTCTGAATTCCAACAAGTTTTCGTCTGGTTTTATATAAAACTTATGATTTTCGAAAACCTGAAGCTCAAAAAAAATGTATGTGAAAACTTGTGTTTTCGATTAGGTTTTTCTCCAAAGCCGATAGAAGATATTATGTATCTTCTATGAAATTTCATATTTCACAAATAAATTTTCTCCCATTATGGTTCAATGAACATACATTTATTTATTCAATTATTTATTACTATCAATATGTTTTTTTATTATCTTAGAACGTTTTGAATTAAGGTAGCCAATGCAATTTTAAAATAAAATTATGTAAAGGGAAGTGAGCACTTAAAAATTCACTTCACCTGTTTTTATACTCTATGACCATGTCCATTGGGGCTCATGAGATATTTAAAATAACCGACAGATTAAAAAAAAAACCGACGATTTGTGGTGAAAATCAGTAAGTTGCATTAGTGTTAGTGTGGTAAAGGTTACTAGTGCAACTTTATGACATTCACCACGGTCGGAGCTTGTAGGCAAATCAGTTTGACGGCCGAAGATTCCCATCTTTATATTGTTTATCTATGATGTACATTTAAGTGTGACGTTTGGTCACGATAGACGGTGTTCACATGACGGTGTTCACATTGGACTGAAAAACTGGATTTTTTTGACATTTCAGTATTCACATCTCGCTCCCACTTCTTCAGTAAAGGAAGATGTCAATTTGATTTGCCTACAAGCTAGAAGCGAACAGCTGATGTATTAGATTTGTAAATGGCCAGATCCCGCCGGCTATATGAAAGGTTATCCAAGATAACTGAGTAGCCGATACTTTTGTGAACGACCAGAACCAGATAGGTTAGCTGAAAAAAGCTGACAAAGAAATTGAATTAAAACTGTTTTTAATTTGCAAAAAATTTTAAACTTTTTTAACGGAGTTTTATTCCATTTATATTTACATATTGCGTAGAGTCCAAGGTGTCGCAAATAATCATTTTCTAGCTGCATCTAACTAATTAATTTTCCTTTAAAAAACCCTGACACTTAAAAACTCAACATGAACAACTCAAACTTCTTGTCAAATATCAGCTGTTTTGAAATTTCTCTTTGACGGTGTTCACACTGGACTGAAAAACTGGATTTTTTTTACGTTTCAGTATTTACATCTTGCTTTACTGAAGAAGGTGGAGCGAGATGTGAATACTGAAACGTCAAAAAAAATCCTGTTTTTCAGTACAATGTGAACAGCGTCTTTGACGGTAAAAAAAATCCAGTTTTTCAATCCAATGTGAACACCGTCTTTGGATTGCTGAGTATCCTAGAATTTTTTCGATAACTTCGGATTTGTTTGTTGGTCACAGATGATTTGTCATCAGCTGTTTTTAACAAGAGATTACAACAACGCAAAGCTATCCGGGCAACTGAGAATTAACATCGGAACGCGGCCAATTATTAGTGAAAAACAGTTAAAAACGCACACATAGAATCAACTCGTCCATTCAGCACAGGTCTTTTGTTGTTGCAATTCAATTCAATTCATCGACACGAAGGAAGTCAAATTACAAATACAACAATGTAAGCAAATGGGTTTTGAAGGGTGAAACGTACAAACGATTGGCTTCTTGATAATTGATATTCTCTGGCACAACGACAAGCCTGTCGCAAGAACAAGTATTTTTGTTTTTGAGGTTAAAGTTGATCATTGAAAGAAATAATGGCCGTGTTCAGATGTTAATTCTCGGTTATCCGGATGGATAGCTTTGTGTTGTTGTAATCTGTGACCAACAAACAAATCCGAAGCTATCCCAAAAATTCTAGATACTCAGCAATCCAAACCATAGAGAAATCTCAAAACAGCTGATATTTGACAAGAAGTTTGAGTTGCATGTTGAGTTTTGCAGAGTCGGGTTTTTTTGAAAGGAAAATTAATTACTTAAAGTGCCTCTACACTATCTCACAAGGAATTTACATATGTCAGAATAAAGTGGGAAAGAACTTCATACGACTGCCAAATTTGTGTGCAGAAAATAATTTTCATATCTTGCTTCCACACTTGTATCCAAACAAATTAGTTTCACCATAACCACAAACCTCCAAGTGGGATAGAAAGTGTGATGGTTTTAGAACCGTTCCTAAATATTGTCATGCATGTATTAACATATGTCAAATCGGATGCGCAGTCAAGTTGTGTGTGATGAAATTTCATATTTTGCTTCCACACTATTATACAGGATTTTCTTCACACTTTTTGGACATGTGTTAATACTCAATGGGATAGTGTGGAATGGTTATTAGATGCAGCTAAAAAATGGTTATTTGCAACATCTTGGAATAAAACTCCGTTAAAAAAGTTAAATTTTTTTGCAAATTAGAAAAAAAATTAATTCAATTTCCTTGTCAGTTTTTTTTTAGCTAACCTATCCGGTTCTGGTCGTTCACAAAAGTATCGGCTACTAAGTTTAAGATAACCTATCCGATAACCGGCGGAACATGGCCATTGGAACGATTATGTTACACTTTTGTGAAACAAAAATCAGCTGTTTATTCAAAACGATTTTTATCATTGAAATAATAAAATTGATTTTATGAGAAAGTGGTAATCGAAATGAAAAAATTTTTGAGCTAAAAAAAATTTACATAATGAGCTTCAATTTGGCTTCAAAATGTCATCAGTTTTATTTGTTTAAATGCCTCAAAATTGAAAGACAAAATTTTCAATGACGGTTTTGAATGAAAGCTATAACTGGCGCTTAAGAGGTTTAACATTTTTAAAACTCTGGGTTCTCTGGCATTCAAATATTTCTATTACCTATTTAAATATATGAACTCACCAACAGTCATCGTTGGGCTAATGAACTTAGGATCTTTTTTGAAATCAGCAATTGCAGCAATCGGTATTCCCCAGTTGGCGACTGGGCCCCAAAAGTGTGTGCTGTGGCAAGGCCAGAACAAACAATAGTTAGTAAATACTTTTTTGTAATAAATCAATACAAACCTCATAAGATAGTCCCGAAATTCTTTGCTTTTAAGATTATTAAAAAACCTGTTAACGAGACTTCCACCAGCTTTGGGAATTTGGGACATGATTATGGTCTTAGTTTATTATATCACAGAAGTCTAAGGGGTGATTAAAAGGCAGCGGATTTGCTGTAATTTATTAACGGGTAAATAAATAAAAAGTTTAATGTTATGCACGATTTTAAATATCTACTTCAAATTTATGGATGTTGTAAAATAAAATGAATTTACATTCGATGTAAGATGTAAGGATGTAACTATAAGTCAAATCTGGAAATCCTTCTTATCACAGGTTTTTTTTTTAAAGAAGCTTGACACGTTATGTAAATAAGCTGATTTTTATCAATTCAACGAATATAAGATTACGCCACCTCTCTTTTTCTTTTTGTTGTTATAATTTTGACACAATTCGTGACGTATAGTTTGTGAAGAATTCTTCAAGCAAATTCACTGATCCACTTTGTCGGTACTTCTTTGATCCTTAAAAAAACGAGTCTCACACAGGGATTTTATTTTTCTTTTATTTTTTTTTTTTAGTTTATTTTTGTAGGTCATGCGGTGAAGATTATTGCGTGTTTTAGTCACTGATGTCCACAGTACACATATTAAAGGTAATAAGGCCTATTCGGCGTGATCTTTTATTCTGTTATTCTGCTATGAATTTCCATATAAAAGTTTAAGATGTCAAAAAGTCTTTTATCAATTTTAATTTTGATATTCTGCTTGCGTAAATATGTCATTTAATTTGTATTCAGGTGTTCGAACTTTTCTGCTATGAAACTTCGAAAACGAAATCAGTCAACAAACAGACCTAAGATCTGTTGTCATAATCGGCTGTTCTGTTATAAAATTTATTTACATTTACAGCCCTATTCTGGCGTTGTGAGGTCTCACAAGTCTCAAGCTCTTGTGAGTTATTCCTTGTGAGGTTTGTTGTGATTCGATAACATTTTCGGTATTCTGGGAAAATCCTCACAAGAAGCCTCACAAGAAACTCACCACAGTTTCTTTGGCTCTGATTAGCTGACTGTCATAAAATGAAATATCAGTGAACTTAATAAATTGCTCGATTTATGTTGAACACACCTATTTACTACAAAAGAAAAAACATATGACGGTGTTCGCATTGGACTGAAAAACTGGATTTTTTGACGTTTCAGTATTCACATCTCGCTCGCACTTCTTCAGTAAAGGAAGATGTAAATACTGAAACGTCAAAAAAAAATCCAGTTTTTCTAGTCCAATGTGAACACCGTCAATGATTTGTTTGATTGATTTCTTTTTTAATTATAGGTAATCTAAAATCAAATAATGCATGCATGCATGTTTATTTTTCAATGAGTTATATTTAAAGTTACTAGAAATAAATACAAATGAACAATGTCGTTATATGTGAAATCACTAGTGTTTATTTTTAGCTGTGACCTCCTCCGAGGGAGATCACAGTTTCGATAGTTTTTGTGAGGATCACAGCTTGTGATGTTGCGGCCAGAATACGGAAACTTCAAAAAACCAAATAAACCTTATGAGGTTGTTGTGACTTGTGAGGTATCAGTGAGGTTTGTCGGAATAGGGCTGATAGTTTGTGTTGAAATTCTGAGCAGCGTATATTAGCTTAAAACAAGTAAAATAAAAATATTTCTAATGTTTGATAAATTTGTTTTTGGTTGCGGTTGAGGGATGTCGTGATAAAGAAACACACTAGGACTACTCAGGACATTCAACAGGCTCCACTTAGCCGATTTACTGGTCTTGCGCATCCGTCTACAAAAATAATTTTATTTTATTTGATAATTTGTTTATAAATACATATCTATAATATATTTGTTAACGTTTTTTAAAACATTTCGTTGACGAAATAAAAGATAAATATCCATTTTTACTTGATATTCTAAATCTAAGATTTTTTGTCATCTTAAACTTTTGTATGGAAATTCATAGCAAAATAACAGAATAGCAGAATAAAAGATCACCCCGAATAGGCCTAATCATTATTATTTTCATTTTTGTTCAGTTCTGCGCATATCTCAAAATCAGTGGAAAAAAAATGGTTTTTAAGCTAACCCTGAGGCCACAGGAGCCAGTGCTGGCTAGCCAATTGGTTACATACATTGACTGTCAAGTTCCTATTCGTGTATTGGCTGTGACGTAGGCGGCATGCTGTACTGGCTTCTATACTCGCCAGGGTTCGGATGTTAATCCAAATAGAAAAAATCTACTCCGATTTCAGTGAAAAAAATAGAAGTACTATGATATTCCACATACTAATGCTATGCGACAAAACTAACAAAAGAACAGAACGTTACGAATGTTTTGCGTTGGTTCTGGAGAGCCTTTACTTGTTTCTGTAAAAGGTCTCCCAAACCAACGCGAAACCATCAGAAAGAAAACTAAAATTTTACTTTTCAGAATTTCCTTACATGGCGTTAAATGAGAGCGATGGGAATCCACTAGAAAATTTATTCACTTTGGTTTGGGAAAGCCTTCTCACAACTTAATCAATTTATTCACCAATTTTTAGTTCTCTTCTCGAATGGTAAGAGGGCCCAAAAACACACCACACGAGACCTATAGCTTATTTTAACCACTTTGAAAAATTCAATTTAAAAAAACTTTGGGGAGACTATGGCGCGACCCAAGCGAGATGATGGCAAAACATGCTCAATGCAAAGGACAGCGTGTAAATGTGATGGCAAGACCATAGAGCGAAAACCATGACATAGATTCCCGTGTAAATGGGCATGGCGAGAACATAGCGAGACGAGCTTAATTGCCATGATACTGGGAACCATAGAGTACCTTTATTATCTAGAGAACCGACTCGTACCCCTCCTGCCTAAAACACCCGCAAATTTTATTTGAGTACACCAAGAAAAAACTCTCTCAAATTCCGTGTCGGTGAATACGTGTGAATTGTGGATAAAAATACAAAATGGGGTTAGTAGCTCAAAGTGACGTTTTGTTTTTTTGTTAAATTATGACATGTCAAAATGACAGATCTCGGTTCTAATTTGTGTTGGGTGAAATTAATAATATTGAATTCTTCCAACAAAAACTAGGTATTTAAAGAAAATTATATTTTTATAAGTAAAATATTACAACAATTAATTAAAAGTGTACAACAATAATAAATACCTTAAATTTCAAGTGCCAAAAGTCGACTGATCAAGTGAAACACAATGTGTTACTCGACTTGATTTTTGTTTGTTTACTTCGGTGTTCCCAAACTAATATTGCTTATTTTGCAACTATTACGTGAATTATATTTGTTTTAAATCGCACACAACAATATGACGTGAAAAACCAAATGCACTTTTGCATATTTCTTTTGAATTTGTGCGCGGAGTTTGTGTTTTAACTTGCGTGTAAGCTACTACGAAATAGCACACAATGATAACACAAAATCGAATTAATTTTTAAGATAATAAGCCTGTGTTCCAAGTGTCCACTTAGGTGGTTCAATTGCAAGGAAGCAATCAAAACCTTCCACACAATACCAAAGCACCGTCTCACATCAAGTTGGTGCAGGGCCAAATCGGTCGTTTTAATTACGAGCTTCAGGATTACGAGAACTCTAATTGTTGCACCACGAAACAATCCAAATTTTTTTTAGATTTTTGAAAACTTCTTTTTATGGGTTTTATATTTTTCGACTCATACCAAAATACATACCCAAAATACATTCGACTCATACCAAAATACATTACATAAATATTTGCACTAAATAAACTATTAAAGCAATAAGTAAATACTCATATCATACTTATTTAAATATTTTGTCAAATCTACGTAACTAATATTTCATTAAATTTATTATAGCAACCCAATGTTTAGTAATAGCAGTCGAGGAGATTTTTCAAGTGCAAGCACTAGCTGCAGCAGATCGCGCACCATGTCTACCTTTTCCAACGCCACGACCATGTCAAATAAGTCATACTGGCCTCTGTGGTGGTCCTGATGTATCTACTCACCACAGAACAGATCACGATAGGACGTCATTCTTAACTGGTAAGTTATGATAATTATAACATCTTTAAATCTTATAAATTCTCCTTTTTTCAGACTAACCGTAAAGCATCCGTGAGCACTGTTGGAAGCTTCTATAAGTTCAGCGTCTTCAAAACGAGATGCCGAAAAAATTCTCGGTGATTTTTTGCGTCAGAAGGGAATTCCTGTCCCACAAATGACACAAAAGCGCACAAAATATCGCAAGTCCTTTCCACTATCCAAAAGTTGCATCACATGAATTAGTTTGATTATGCCTCAAAAACAAATACCTTCTTTCCCTTCACTAAGTGATATTGAAAGCTTGGAAAGAGAAAGATCAACCGAAAGCAGCAATGCAGTACAGGAAAACTCATTTACCTGAAGCGTTTTAGTCTTCAATCACCGCCAAGTAGCTATTTTTCAAATACTCCGGGTAAAACATCAAAGAGTTCCCACACTGAATTTGACTTTTCACGAACAGTCCAATCTCCGCCAAGGCAAGAGAAAATTCCTCAATGTAAACAGTTATTTCCGATATTTAATGTCCACGAAGAGAAACCTCCTCGCAAAATAAACTCGCAGAAAAAACAAAATACAACTTATAAATCTTACAACAAGATTTAAATCAAACGAAGATGGGTCAGGTCCTAAGAAATATACGTAACCGGTTAGAAGCAAGTGATGATGATGCCGTGGGAAAATTTCGTAAAATTAAACGTAAAGAAGAAGCTTCTGGTCAGACAGCCTTTAGTTACGATTGTGTCGATGGCTACGAGTACCAAAAAGTCTTTCATGTTTCGGCTCAAGCTGACTTACAAAAGCCTTTTTATTCGGAGACCGAAAAAGATAGCTTTTTCATTACTGGCAGTCCTGCCTATGAGAATACAACTGGCATTGAACACAAAGTGTAGGAAGTAACCCAAAAGCGATCTTTGCTTATAAATAAATCTTATAAATTCTCCTTTTTTCAGACTTTAAACGTAAAGCATCCGTAAGCTCCGTTGGAAGAAACATCTCCATTACATCTTGGGAGTTTTCTGATATTGAGTACGCTGTTTCAATGCCTGACAATATTATTGCAACTTGCTCCGATGACCAAGAAGTTGTTAAGAAAATTCTTCAACATCAAAGACCAATGCGCATTACAACCAAATTGCACATAACTGAACAACATACACCAACATACGGTAAGAATTCCCTATGAGTAGTATAAGCTTATACAAAAAATGTAAGGTTTAAGTACTCGAAAGCGTTTGTAAAAGTGGCTTTCCTTATATTGAAAAGGTTGCTATGTGTGTTTTGTAGTTTTTCCTTTTTATTCGTCTTCTATTTTGACAAAAAAAGACACTAGTGAACGTCTTTGTATTGTCTTAAATATCAAGTCAATTTATCAAATTAAAAAAATTTAGCTTGTTTATAACAAGCCCTAATTTTGCATATAAATACATGTTCGCATAGCATTTTGTTCTCAATATAACCTACAATTCAATTTGTTGCTACTTTTTATTTAAAGTAAATTTTATCAAAACAAGAGGCGTAAGAAAATAAAACTTTCAAAATTCTTATTTATTATTTTTCATGTTTTTTATTGTCTTTTTTCGATATAGAAATTAAATACGTACCATGAAGGGAAAGTTTCATAGGAATACGATGAAAAACTTAAAGTTGCCATCAACAAATGATGTGAATATGTTGCTGCTGAATTATTGTAATATTGTTGTCATATTTTTTGTTTGTATTTAATTTTATATCCAAATTTACAATTTATTTATTAGATGCTTTTATCTGTTTGCTTAAGAAGTTTTAATAAAATTCAAAAATTTTTCTGATAACTAAAAAATCTTTTTACTTGAGATATATATACATAGGTAATAAAGGGCAAGTTTTGGATCGTTGAAAATAACAATTTGAGGTAAAATCAAACATGTCATTACGATGATAGAGAACACCAAGAAAGTGGGTGGCACAATTCTCTCTGTCTGTTGGTGTTCGGTCTGTCTATTTGCGCTTCAATGTGTTGCTCAAACCACGGAAGCGATTATCTTCAAATTTTGATTGGGCAGATCAATAAATTGTAAATTCTAGAAATTATTTGCTAACAAATCTTCAATTCAACAAGTCCAATCCTTAATGCTAAGTCTCCTACTTGCCTGATTTATTTCAGCAGTATATACATACATATGTAGAATTTGTATTATAAAAGAACCTTCATATAGAAACTATGTCTGGCCCCGGGCAAACAAATTTTCAGCTTAATGATTAGAAATTCAAATGTTGTTGGATATAGTTAGTTAACAGTGGATTTTTGTAAAAGAATTAATGTAAGTTAAACTGAACTTAGTACAAATTGCGTATGTCGTTGATGAGTCCAAGTAAGTAAGCCTGAGGAGACGCCAATTTGTAGGACTAAAGGCTATAAAAGCAACTTTGAAAAAAAAAACAAAAGTTCTGATTTCTTCTTGTTTCAACTCAATATGACCACTCGTTACAAAGATACCAGCTCTTCACAAAGCTCTAAAAAATATTATAAAAAAGAATAGGAATAAGAACCTCTAATTTTGCTGACGATTGTCTTTATGTGGCATCTTTTTCAAGACCTAAATAACCTTTCACCTACCTTTTCAACGCTGTATATATTCATATATATGAATAAGTTCTATGTAAAATTTTACCACATTAATATTTTTCTCCCTTAGTATTTATCCCACGTACTTCGCTTGTGTTACTTATCTATATTGGAGGGTGATTGTTTATAATTAGTTTGATATAAAATATATGAATATGAATGTATGAATGTGTATACATGGCCCAAAGATGCACATTAAAAATGTTGAGACATGAAAATGTAAGACATTATTAGAAATCTAAATTACCTAGGTACTGGTGTACCACTGTAACAAATTTATATAATTTCTTAATATATATATACATTATATGTTTGTCTCTTAAGTACCTATATAATCCAATTGTAATGTCCAAAGTATGTATACCTACTTAGATCATAAACAAACAGAACGAACAAACATTCATATTTTGTACCGTAAAATAACTATTTGACTGGGACGCGGAATGGAATTCAATTTTACCTTCTTGTGGTACATCCTGGGTAACGCTAAAGGAATTACTGTACTTTACTTACAAAGATCAACCTATCATCAACATTTATCCTCAAAGTGAGATACCCAAAAACAATAATCTCATAAAAAAAGTGATTTAAACTACGAGTATTTACTACGTATCAGTGGTATTTCGTAGAAACATAATAGGGGTATTTATACAACAGCGTAAAGTCGTCGCAAACGTAGTAAAGTTGTAAACTTCGTAAATCTGTCAAATTGTCCATACATATTGTGACAGAAATAACGAAGTTTAAAACTTTACAACATTTACGATGAGTTTACGCTGTTGTATGAATACCCTTTATAACTCCATACAATAATTTCCATCTTTACGTCTACTTTACATCGGGCTAAAGCTTAAACGGGTAAACCGATTTTTTTTCAAATTTGGAATATTTAGGTATGAATATGTTCTTTAAAAAATCATGCTCTGAATTTGAAGAAAATTGTTTCACACATTAAGACTCTAGCTCGATACAAAGTGGATGTTAAAACGCAAATATCAAATCACTGATTAATTGAAAACAAAAATATAAATTAAAAATGAAACATACATACATACATGACTAATATATTTTTTTTATTTTTCTTTGGGATTGAGCAAGTTAATGTTTTAAATTGAAGCAATTTAAGGCTAAATGTCTTCCATAGGGTGCCAAATACATAGGATATCCAAGTCCAACGTGCGTATGATTGTGTGTGTGTACATGTCTTTGGGCGGACTTTGACTATCGGCTGGATTATCACTGCCACTACCAGGTATACCAGCCACATCGCCATGTGCCTGCTGCTTTTGTTTGCCCAGAAGCGGATGACTGGCATCGAAATCAAAAAGACTCGGACTAATGTAAGATGAGGTTGCCCTCCGGGCTTATTTTTACATCCTTTTCGTCTTTTTTTTGTTGTCGGGCTTCCTGTTGAGCTTGTTGGTGCGCTTCCTGTTGAGCTTGCATTTGCTGCGATTGCTGGTGAGGGTGACTAAACTATTGTTGTTGTTGTGTTGACATTGGTAGATCCTCGGGCTTTATTTGTGAGCCGAGAGGCTGTTGATGTGAGCCAGACTGTACTTGCTGCAGAAAATTATTGTGCCTCTGCTCTGAGAAGATGTAATTTCTGAAAAGAATAAGTTTCAATTAGAATATGTTGGCTACGATAAAAATGTTTGATTGGTTTTGTAAAATAATTTAACAAATGTTATTTTTCAAAGTGAAAAAACTACAAGAAACTTTACCGAACATTTGTTAAATAACATTTTTCTTCTCTTCTGAAAACAATCAATGATATTGATTGGATTTGAGTTAGTGTTATTCTACTAACTTATCTTCACTTGATTCCATAGGGTGCCGGATACATAACATAGCCAAGTCCAACGTGCGTATGATGGTGTGTATGCACATGTCTTTGAGGTGGTGGACTTCGACTATCGTCTGGATTACCACTGCTACTGTGGCAGGTATACCAGCCACACTGCTGCTTTTGTTGTTGCTCCTATTGCTGTTGATGTTGTTGCTGTTGCCATTGTTGTTGCTTCTGTTGCTGAGCTTGTTGTTGGGCCTGTTGTTGGGCTTGCTGTTGAGCTTGTTATTATGCTTGTTGCTCAGCTTGTTGTTGTGCCTGCTGCTCAGTCTGCACTTGCTGCAATTGCTGGTGACTAAACTATTGTTGTTGTTATGCCGACAATGATAGATCTTCGGTCTTCATTTGTGAGCCGCGAGGCTGTTGATTTGACCCAGACATTTGCTACAGAAAATTGTTGCGTCTATGCTCCAGAAGATGTAATATCTGAAAAGAGTAAATTTCAATTAGAATATGTCGGCTGCGAATGTTGATGAGGCATACTAAGCTGCTGTCGCTGGTACATGCTCGGATACCCTCTAATCGATTGGATTAGAAGTTCCTTAAGGTGCATTCGGTGAATGTTGGGTTCCTGTTTGATCTCCTTGGACGTGGGTATCATCGATGATATCATCTACAAACAGTCAAGGAAAAAAGTAATATTGAAAAATATAACATTCACATGAGTCAATAAAAATCAATCAAATGTTAGTACCTGGTATTTTTTTTTGATGATTTTTTGTTTTCAAAATTAATTTTCCAAAAATTATTAATTAACAACATTATATATTTTTTTTTTATTTCTAGTTCTTAATTTCATCTGTCAATATTGTCACTTGTCATCTGCAGAAACTTAAAACAAATGTCAAAAATGTCAACCATTTTTTGCTCAGTCGGTTTTCTCTTGAGGAACAAGATAAGGGCACGTACGCATAGAACTTCAAGGGTGTGCATCCACTTTTAAGTTAAATTTTCTTTGCTTTTAACAAAACTAATCATAAATATTTCTATATTTGTGTGCCAATACCTATAAAAAGCAATACTTTATATAGTTTTCGTTCATAAAGTGTTAGAAAAAAAATATTTTTCTTCTATACTATTTTCTTTTTCAGTTTTTAAATTCAACGGATTCATTTTTTGAATATCCTAACGACCTATCCAATTTATTTGAGCAAAACTGAGCCAAAATCCATAAAAATATCATTGTATTGGTGCGGTTCCATTTAAAATGCATTGGGCAGTCACTACATGCTCAGCCTAGTGGAGGAATTCCAATCAAGGCAGCTTGTAGGGTGAAAGAGAAAAAGCCCTGAAGTCGGTTCTCTAGATAATATAGGTACTCTATGCTGGGAACTACGTTTCGACGACCACGGCGAGACATGTGAATCTTGAGTAAGCCAATTCGTTTTCCAAAACAATACATGAAAATTATAACAAATTTTTGGTTAGACTCTGTTGAAAAATCTTAGGTTTGATATCACTTCTTGAAATTAAAATGTCAAGAAAAGTGAATAATATAAAATTCAGTATTTATCTGGATTTAATAACTTAAACTGACCTCCAGAATGCAGTTTAAATCCAATTGCATCAAACGAGTGAATAAAATGGGCATTGGCAAATTTATAAAACTTTGACTCCCCGATTCTTATTTTATTAATATTTTTTGAAATAAAATGCGAGTCAATTTTAGTTTTAAGACCTATTTTTCCAAATCAGCTTCGAAAAAGTACTGCCGAACCCTGCAACTGGCTGCTCTACTGGCTTCCCAACTGGCTACGAAAAAAGCAAGCCAGTTGCGTGCCAGTTGCTCATGCTTGTATGTGTCGGTAAAAAAGTGTGTGTAAGTAAGTAAATTGGTGTATTCCTAAAATTTCCATTTGAAAAACAAAAGAATTACCTGCACCCTGCAGCACTTGAGTCCACAACGATAAAATGCATCAGAGCTCCTGCCACTTTGGCATTTTATTCTTTACCTCAACTCGCCCCAGCAAAAAACCTAGTTCTACTTCGGGGCGGGTTCAGAGTGACCCCAGGTTTAAAAGAAACATAGAATTTGCTAGGCATGGTTTGTTCAGATTTTTCAAAAAACGCTTAGGGGTGATCCCAGGATTATTTCAAGGCTCAACGAACAAACCTAGTTTGAGCCTGATTACACGTCTCGTTTTTTCGGAAGTTTCGTGTCTCGCCTTTTTGACACATTGGGCGAGGAGTGCACGTATGAAAATTTTAAGATTTTTTCTGGTTGAACTTTGACATTTATGATTTGACAAACGAGTTAAGGCGGAGGATTCTTATAAGCTTTTAATAATGAGCTTTAAATTGTTTTTCGTGATTAAATAGATATAAATTTTAAAAAGAAGTTATTTAAAAATATTTTCAATTATTATTACTTTATAGGTGTGTTTTTTTCCTTGCCCGAATGGGCTTGAACGAAAAAACGACGTCAGGTCTAAGCAATTTATATGTTAAATGCAACAGCCCTTTCGGGCTTTGCTAAGCCCAGAGAATTTTCGGGGTTTGAATTTAGCCCAGATTAAAACTGTTACCGGCACGAATTTCATACTTGTTATCGATAGTTTGTATGGAAATTCATTTTTTTTTCTGTGATGGTGTCGCTTAGCCCCGACGTCATTTTTTTCGTCCGTTTTATCTGGGCTAGTAAAAAAACACACCCTATATTTTACCATAAATAAATCTCATATTTTTTGATCGTCAGAAAAATGTGGTTGTGTGTAATCACGAAGGTACGTATCTGTCAAAAAGATGAAAAACAAGACGAATGAAAGAACGATTCGTGTAATCAAGCTCTATGAATAATATTGTATTATATCTATTCCACTCTATCCCATTGATATAAAAGTGTGGAAGCAAAATATGAAATTTCATCACACACAACTTAAAACATGAAAATATTTACGAACGGTTCTTAAACCATCACACTTTCTAATACAATTGGGAGTTTGAGGTTATGGTGAAACTAATTTGTTTGAACAAAAGTGTGGAAGCAAAATATGAAAATCATTTTCTGTACACAGATTTGGCAGTCGTATGAAATTCTTTCCCACTTTATTTTGCCATGTGTTAATACTTTGTGAGATAGTGCAGAGGCGCTTTAAGCATTACCACAACGGGTGGCAGGTTGACACACAATCTGTTTATAGCTATTCCATAATATCCCATTGAGTATTAATACATGTCGAAGAAGTGTGAAAAAATCACGTAATAATGTGGAAGAAAAATATAAAATTTCATCACACACAACTTGACAGCACATCCGATACGAATTGACATATGTTAATACATGAAAATATTAAAGAAACGGTTCTAAAACCATCATACTTTCTACCCCACTTGTGGGTGTGAACTTATGGTGAAACTAATTTGTTTGGATACAAGTGTGGAAGCAAAATATGAAAATAATTTTCTGCACACAAATTTGGCAGTCGTATGCAATTCTTTCCCACTATATTTTGACGTTTGTTAATACTTTGTGAGATAGTGTTGACACATTTTGTACAAAAATTAAGTTCTTGAATTCGGAAACAAGGAACAAACGGATAAATGGACTAAGTGTATAACTGTATACTACCAGAAAAAAGCAAATTTTGATTCCATCAGCCTTATTTATTAGCTTTTTTAGACGGTTGACTAGTGAGACAGTTTTTGAAAGTTTTTAATAGTTTAAAATATTGTAGCACTTAATCAGGTTCGTTAATAAAACTTATTCACTTTATTTAAATTCTCCACTTATTTACTTCACAAAATTAAACACTTTACTTTACAACCACAAAACAA
The DNA here is from genome assembly GCA_946251815.1 of Dasysyrphus albostriatus. Lineage (NCBI taxonomy): Eukaryota > Metazoa > Arthropoda > Insecta > Diptera > Syrphidae > Dasysyrphus > Dasysyrphus albostriatus. Next base: position 103,914,042 of record OX276335.1, on the reverse strand, counting down.
TTTATTGTTCACCATTGAAATTAATTCAACACTTTATTTTTAGTACTACCAACTTTATCATTCACGTTTAAAAATAAACTGCGTCCTCTGCCGGTCAGACATGTGCTTTTATGCTTTGCTCAAGGTTCCCCAAAAAGCTGGAAGGTTCTAGTATTTGCTTCCAGAGCTTTCCATAGGGGAAACTTCCCATAAATTTCCCTTTCCAAAGCTTTTGGTTTGACGTTTAGTATTGGAAGATATTGGAAGATCGAAAGCTCACCAAACCTCTCCGTAGGTTGGTTTGTGTCCTGTCTAATCCAAAATTCGGTGTTTCTTTTATTCGAGATTGGTTATAGTTCATTCGAGACTCGTTATATTACAAATGTGACAGCCGTTACACTACCCGCTCCCTAAGATTGATCGTCCCAAGCAATTCCATCACATCCTTCATAATTATAACGGTGTAAACGGTCACTGTGAACTACTTTCATTTTGCCTCTAAGCCCTCTCTGAATGCGGTAGACGACATCGTTTATTCGTGTTACAACAGTATACAGGTCTTTCCAATTTTGTTGAAGTTTTGGTGAAAGTCCCTTCCGATGGTGGGGATTATAAAACCACACAAGTTCTCCCGCTTGGAATCCGTTCGTTGTTGTTTTTGTGTCGTATCGTGTTTTCATCCGATCACTTGATAGCTTCATTTGCCCTTGTCCTTTCGTGAATGTCAAGAAGCTTTTCTTTCAGGTTTTCTACGTAGTCGTCTATTTCTTGGGGCTCCTTACCTTAACATCCAAATTTTATTTCACTTGGCAGTCGTATTGTGTTCCCGAGCAGGATTTCTGATGGTGTATGTCCTGTTGAGCAATGTACTGCACTTCGATAGGCCATCAAGTATAATGGAATATGCCGATCCCAGTCTCGTTGGTTGTCGCTTACAACTTTGGAAAAGTGTTCTTTAAGGGTCCTGTCGAATCGTTCAATCATTCCATCAGATTGTGGATGAAGCGGTGTTGTCCTCGTTTTTTTAATGCCAAGGAGTGTACAAACTTTCTGAAAGATTTTGGACTCGAAGTTTCTTCCTTGATCTGAATGGAGTTCCATCGGTACACTTAACCTGCTTACCCAGTTGAAAACAATCAGATCCACGACTGCTTTGGTTTCCTGGTTTGGTATGGCAAATGCCTCAGGGCACTTACTGAAGAAGTCCATTACTACCGTAATGTATCGGTTTCCACTTTCGGTTTTTGGAAAAGGTACCACAACGTCTATTGCAATTCTCTCAAAAGGCATGCCCACGTTATACTGCTGGATTTTACTTTGGATTTTTCTGCCTGGTCCCTTGCTTGCAGCAGAAGTATCACAGTTTCGGCACCATTTTTCAACGTCTTCTTCTGCATGTAGCCAGTAGAATCGCTGCCTTACCTTCTCCAGTGTCTAATTGATCCCCAAATGTCCTCCGGCAGCTCCCTTATGCATCTCTTGAAGAACTTCATCAACTTTGGATCGAGGTACGATTAGCTGCATCACATATGATTTGCCATCTGTGGACTCCCACTTACGTATTAGTACTCCTTCTTGCACATGAAGTGAGTCCCATTGTGCCCAATACGCTTTAAGAGTTGGACTTCTATCGGAGATGTCACCCCATTCTGGTTTCTCCTGGTGTTCTTTCCATACAAGAATTGGTCCATTATCCGAGTCCTCTTGTTGAGTGGTCCTCAGTTCTTCATTACTCCAACCGTAAATGGGATCAATTCTTAATGGCTTGATGGCAGCTACCTCGTTCCATTTGCAGGGTCTCCGAGACAAGGCATCTGCATTTGAGTGCAACCTTCCTCTTCGATGTTGAATCTGGTAGTCCGTATGTCTGCAATCTCTCGATCCACCTTGCCACTTGACCTTCTGGATTTTTGAATTTCAAAAGCCAATTAAGTGCGCCATGGTCTGTTCGAAAAAAGAACTTCTGTCCATAGATGGAAGTGTTTTGTAGCCGATATTAGAGCTAGAAGTTCTCTTCTGGTCACACAATAATTTATTTCTGGCTTTAAAAGTATTTTGTATTTTTGTATTTGTAATAAGCGATTACCTTCTCTTCTCCATCATGAACTTGCGACAGTACGGCTCCAATTCCCACGTTACTTGCGTCAGCGTCGATGATGAATGGTTTTCCTGGTGTCGGATAGGCCAGAACAGGTGTACTGCAGAGGTGCTGCTTGAGTGCCTTAAGCTGTTCTCGCACTCACTTGACCATTTGAATGGTTTGCCTTTTTCGGTTAGCTGATGCAAACTTTTCGCGATCCCTGCAAAATCCTTAACAAAACGACGATAGTACGTGGCTAGAACAAAAAAGCCCCGAAATTGATGTTTATATTGTGAAGTTGGCCAATTCTTAACAGTGTCCACTTTCTCAGGATCAATCTTCACTGCTTGGGACGAGATGATATGTCCCAAGTATTTTACCTCAGACTTGAAGAATGCACACTTGTCTGGATTTAATTTTAGGTTTGCTTCTCGAAGCCTCTGGAACACGGCCTTAAGGTTTCCACAATGCTCATCAAATGTTTTACTATAAGCGATGACATCGTCCAGATAGACCAGGTATGACTCCAAGTAAGTCCTTATAAAATGCACTCCATCAAACGCTCAAATGTTGCCGGAGCGTTGCATAGTCCAAATGGCATTACTTTGAATTGCCACAGACCATTTCCTGTGGAGAAAGCCATCTTTTCTCGATCTTCTGGATGGATTTCTACCTACCAGTAGCCACTTTTCAAGTCCAATGTTGAGAAACATTCATCTCCTTCCATCGCATCCAAAGTATCGCTGATTCTTGGCAGAGGTTAGCTGTCTTTCTCTGTCATATCTTTCAGCCTCCGATAGTCCACAAAGAATCGAGTACTTCAATCCTTCTTTTTGACAAGGACGAGTGGGGATGCCGAAGCGCTTTTAGAATTTTCGATTGCCCATCTTTATTCATCGTCGATATCATCTCTTCAACTTGTTTTGGATAATGGGAGATGTCTTGCTGGTTGCCGAATTGGTCTAGCGTCTCCCATGTCGATTCGATGCTGCACCAACTGTGTTCGACCATACTGCCCACTGGGTGAAGAGAGTATATCAGCGTACTCATGAAGGATGCTTTCCGCAACACCAAGCTTGCGTCCACTTAAATAAGAAGACTTCAAAATTTTTGCCTTCATAAAGTTAAATTTCCTCGGGTCCACAGATTGCTGGGTGTCCACTTCTGTGATCTTAGTTATAGCGGACGCTAATTCACACTTTCCCACAACTGCTCCTTTTCTCCGCTTGACTTCATATGGTTTGATGTTAAGTATCCGTACGGGCACCATGTTGTTGTTAGGTGCCACAAGAGTCTTCCCTAGGATGATGTTTTGGGAAGACTTCTCACAGTCTGGCTCCACCATAAGATATTGATGGCTACCTAAATCACCTTTTAATTTTGTCCAAACGAACACTTCTGAAGAAGGTGGCAGGCATATATCTTCCTTTATGACAGTGCTTAGAGTGGATGTGCTTTCATTGCCATAAACCACAAGAATCTCCACATTTCGATACTTAAGAACTTGCTTCCCGATATCAAGGATTACTCCGTGCTCTTTCATAAAGTCGATTCCACCGATGCACTCGTCACATAGATCTGCTATCAGAAACAGATGTGAAAACTCCAGTTCTGCCAAACGGATCATAAGACGGTAGGTGTTGGTGTCATGTCATCTTCACTAAGTCTCTTCGAACAATGGAGGCAGTGGCACCGGTGTCGATCGTAGCCACTTGTTTCTTGCCATTTAATATTGCCTCCACAGTCAAACCTTTATTGTTTCGTTTAGTCTGCGAGACCTGAATAGTGGTTCTGGGGCCATCGATACCAGAAACCAGCTTCTTCCCCTCGATGTTGGTTCTTACTCTCGGAAATGTATTGGTGTTATTGTTTACATTTCTGCGTCCACAATGTTGACATGCAGGTGTTCTAGCTAGTAATCTGCACTGACATTGGAGATGTCCGGTCTTGTTACAATTCCAGCATCGAGCAGGTCCATCTCGCTGGTTCCTTTGCAACGCTGTTCTTTGGCATGAACACTCCTCAATTTCTTTTTCTCTTATTCGATGGGCTCCTTGAGAAGCCTGTTCTGCTGCTTTCATAGTCAGGGCGAACGGTAATGCCTCAGGAAGTGTGCGTTTTCTTGCAGTTAGAATTACTCGCTGAAGGTTGATATCAGATACAGCACGGACAAAGGCTTCTGTTGCGAATTGGTTAATGATTTTATCCCCTGCAGTCAGATATGCCACATGTGCCAACCTTTTGATGTCTGCTTGGAGCTGTTGCAGTTTCTCCTCTTTTCTGGACACTAGTATTGAGTTGAACGCGGAAGACTTCTTACAAATGGCCATCTCCAAAGTGTTTGTCAATGGCC